>CM054059.1:514825441-515168194 GCA_028641055.1 Alopecurus myosuroides | reverse complement strand
CATGAGGGAGACATGGTCGCAATATTTTTTCTCCACCAAACTAACTTTGTTGCGATAGTTCATTCACGCCACCAAACTATGTTCGTTGCAATAGAGAATTCCCATACTTCTCGCCACGAAACTAAATTTTGTAGAAATAGAAAGGCGCAACGAATAGTTGAAGTTGTCGCAGTTGTTTCTAGCTACTAAAATTTGTACGTTGCGAATAGTACATGTCGCCACGAAAATAAAATTTGTCGAAATACAATGGCGCCACGAAAAGTTGTTATTGTCGCCGTTGTTTCTAGCAACATAAAATGTGGATGTTGCGAATATTACATCTCGCCACGAAACTAAAATTTGTAGAAATTGAATGGCGCCACGAATAGTTGAAATTGTCGCGATTGTTTATGGCTACTAACATGAAGGCCGTTGCGAAACGTTGTTCCCACGCGTATAATATTTGTTGCCATAGTTTTTTGCCACACAATTGGACGTGGCAAATAAACTCGACTTTTGCAACGAAAGAACAAGCGCAGCGGAACACTCGCCGTTGCCACATTGGTCACTCGCCACGTTTGGGTATTTGTTGCACTAGAGGTGTACCAACGAAATACGTACGTTGCGTTATGTGCGAGACGCGACGGAAAAGTGCGTGGCAATTGGCCTAGGAAATGGTTGCAACTGGATTCTTTTTTAGCGACAAATCTAAGTGCGCGGAGACAGGCTTCTACCACGGAGGTTTTCGCGACGCCTCCCAACGAAACCGATTTCGGTGCAACAAAACCCTATTGCGACAATACGCCACTTTTTACAACGATTATTTTCGTTGCAATAGACCGATTCCGTTGTAGTGATAGGCCTTCCATACGCCCCCATTAGTCCCCAAAATAATCGACCCGCGACCATAGGGGCCTTTAGTCGCGGTTTGGGAGGAGACCCGCGTGCAACAGTCTGGGCCCAGCGCGCTCGGTCCACAGCTGGCGGACGGGAGGGGCTTTAGTCCCGGTTGGCCAGGCCAACCGGGACTAATAGGTCCTCAGGCTGGCCCCAAGGCCTTTAGTCGCGGTTGTCCAGGTGAACCGGGACTAAAAGTCCATTCCTATATATAGGACTCAGCTGGCTGCACTTGGCCACATTTGGTGTCACTTCTACTCACAATAGTCACAAGGGGTGGTGGCTTTGCTTTTGGTTCCTACTATGCACACAAGGTGTTTGATGAAATGCCCGATAGCATGAAACACACATGATATGAAGTGTCCGAGCCGCACTTGAGCGTTTTCATTTATTTTACCTCCGCGATCGCGGTAAGCAACTTGAACCTTTCATGATTTGTATTATTTCCAGCTAGTTAGTTTAACAAATGCATGATGGTTAATTATATACTTTATATAATAATAATGCAGATGAATCGGCAATGGATGTACGGTAACCGACTCTCCGGCGAGTTCACTACGGGTTTGAAAGATTTCCTCGTAGTGGCAAATGCGAACAAGCAGCGAGGTTTTATTATCTGTCCATGTGCTGAATGTAAGAATGAGAAGGGTCACTCCTCCTCAAAACTCGTTCACATGCACCTGCTTCGGCACGGTTTCATGCCAAGCTATAATTGTTGGACCAAGCATGGATAAAAAGGGGTTATAATGGAAGAAGAGGATGATATCGATTTCAACTATCATGACACTTTCGGTGATACTTTCATGGAGGATGATGCTGAAGGTGGGGAAGGGTTTGGTGAAGGTGAAGAAGAGGCACATGATGAGCCCGCTGATGATCTTGGTCGGACCATGGCTGATGCACGAAGACACTGCGAAACTTACAAGGAGAGGGAGAATTTGGATCGCATGTTAGAGGATCACACGAAGTCGCTGTACCCGGGATGCGACAATAGTCTGAAAAAGCTGGGCTGCACACTGGATTTGCTGAAATGGAAGGCACGGGAAGGTGTAGCTGACTCATCATTTGAAAATTTGCTGAAAATGTTGAAGAATATGTTTCCAAAGAATAACGAGTTGCCCGCCAGTACGTACGAAGCAAAGAAGGTTGTCTGCCCTCTAGGTTTAGAGGTTCTGAAGATACATGCATGCATTAACGACTGCATCCTCTACCGTGGTGCATACGAGAATTTGAATGAATGCCCTGTATGCACTGCATTGCGTTATAAGATCAGAGGTGATGACCCTGGTGACGATATTGAGGGCGAGAAACTCAGGAAGAGGGTTCCCGCCAAGGTGATGTGGTATGCTCCTATAATACCTCGGTTGAAACGCCTGTTCAGGAACAAAGAGCATGCCAAGTTGTTGCGATGGCACAAAGAGGACCGTAAGTCCGACGGGGATTTGAGACACCCCGCTGATGGAACGCAATGGAGAAAGATCGACAGAGAGTTCAAAGATTTTGCAGCTGACGCAAGGAACATAAGATTTGGTCTAAGTACATATGGCATGAATCCTTTTGGCGAGCAGAGCTCCAGCCATAGCACCTGGCCCGTGACTCTATGCATCTACAACCTTCCTCCTTGGTTGTGCATGAAGCGGAAGTTCATTATGATGCCAGTGCTCATCCAAGGTCCGAAGCAACCCGGCAACGACATCGATGTGTACCTAAGGCCATTAGTTGATGAACTTTTACAGTTGTGGGGCAGACCTGGTGTACCTGTGTGGGATGAGCACAAAGAAGAGGAATTTGACCTACGAGCGTTGCTTTTTGTAACCATCAACGATTGGCCTGCTCTCAGTAACCTTTCGGGACAGTCAAATAAGGGATACAAAGCATGCACGCACTACTTACATGAGACTGAAAGTGTGTATTTTTGGATAATTGTAGGAAGAACGTGTACCTGGGTCATCGTCGATTTCTTCCCCCAAATCATAACGTAAGAAAGAAAGGCAAGCATTTCAACGGCAAGGCAGATCACCGGTCGAAGCCTGCGGAACGTACTGGAGCTGAGATATTTGATATGGTCAAGGATTTGAAAGTCATCTTTGGAAAGGGTCCTGGCGGGCAATCAGTTCCGCTGGGAGTTGACGGGCACGTACCCATGTGGAAAAAGAAATCGATATTTTGGGAGCTACAATATTGGAAAGTCCTAGATGTCCGCTCTGCAATCAACGTGATGCATGTTACGTAGAATATTTGCGTGAACCTGCTAAGCTTCTTGGGCGTGTATGGGAAGACAAATGATACAAAGGAAGCACGGGAGGACCAGCAACTTTTGAAAGACCCAGATGACCGGCATCCGGAATGGTTTCAAGGTCGTGCCAGCTACGCTCTTACCAAAGAAGAGAAGGTCATTTTTTTGAATGCCTGAGCAGTATGAAGATCCCGTCTGGCTTCTCGTCGAATATAAAGGGAATAATAAACATGGCGGACAAAAAGTTCCAAAACTTGAAGTCTCACGACTGCCACGTGATTATGACGCAATTGCTTCCGATTGCTTTGAGGGGGCTCCTACCGGAAAATGTTCGAGTAGCAATTGTGAAGCTATGTGCATTCCTCAATGCAATCTCTCAGAAGGTAATCAGTCCAGAAGATCTACCACGGTTACAGAACGATGTGGTCCAATGTCTTGTCAGTTTCGAGTTGGTGTTTCCACCATCCTTCTTCAATATCATGACGCACCTCCTGGTCCACCTAGTCGAAGAGATTTCCATTCTCGGTCCTGTATTTCTACACAATATGTTCCCCTTCGAGAGGTTTATGGGAGTATTAAAGAAATATGTTCGTAACCGTGCTAGGCCAGAAGGAAGCATCGTAAAGGGCTATGGAAATGAGGAGGTAATTGAGTTCTGCATTGACTATGTTCCTGACCTTAAGCCGATTGGTATTCCTCAATCGCGGCACGAGGGGAGACTAATTGGAAAAGGCACGATCGGAAGGAAATCAACGATATGTATGGACGGTCATTCTATGACTGAAGAACACCACACAGTTCTGCAAAATTCGAGCTTGGTGGCTCCGTACTTCGAGCAACACAAGAATATCTTACACTCAGACAACCCGGGGAAGCCTGAATCATGGATTAGAAAGGCCCACATGGAGACTTTCGGCAGTTGGTTGCAAAAACATTTAATGAATGACAATGATGTTGGAGATCAGCTGTACATGTTGGCCAAGAAACCATCTACGCCGCCGTCGCAAAGGAGCCGAGGGGGATGCGGTCATCCCCCCAGCGGATATCTGCACTGAACATTCCGTTCTGCCGTGCTCGGACGCCGCGGAAGCCGGTGGTGCTGTTCCTCCTCGGAGGCATGGTGGAAGCGCGACGGTGCAGAGGGATGGAGAAGACGCGTTCGAGGTGCGACAGTTTATACCGCGACCTCCAGGCCACGCGTCACAACTCCCGTGCCACGCGCCACCATAACACAACCCAAGCATGGATGGATGTGTTAAAGGGGGGTGTAGAACAAAACAATCGGTATCGCCATCATACAGCCCCACCATGGCTACTGGGTGCAATATGCATACCAAATGCACGGCAGGACGTATGATGGCGAATCCGGATGTTTTGTATTTGCTCGATGGACTGACCGGTGTATGAAGGTGGGCTATATATAGGGTCCTCTGGCTCACAAAGTGTTGTGCTAGGGTTTTGATCCAACGGTTAAGAAACCACCTCATCCAAAGGCTCACAACAGCTCGAAAGAAACACACCGTAGCCCTGATCGAACGGCTCACAACAGCTCGAAAGAAACACACCCCGGATCCAACGACTCACAAGCGCTTTAAAGAAACACACGATCCGTGTGATTCTATCTGATTGGTCCAAACGAAACCCTAACCCATTTAGTCCCGGTTGGTGTCCCCAACCGGGACTAAAGGGATGTTTTCTTCTTGCTATATATATGTATGCATTGCCACACCATTGGCATAAACACATACAAACTCACCACTCTCTCATGGCTTCTACCGTACCCACTCTAACATTCATCCAGGCGGAGGCACTTTCCGCCTCGAATTACCCCTGCCCGTGCGGCTACAACGTTCCTGCCGGTTGGATGATGAGCGCAGGAGGAGTGCCGGTCCCTCCTCTTCCTCAAGGTGTGGCGCGTCGGGCGGCCATCACGAACCACTACTATCACGAGCTCACGCCGGAGCAGCGGAGGAATCCCAGTTGGCATCCCGATAACCAGCATACTTGGGATGCCTTCTTCATCAATCGGCGTGAGAGGGCGCTCGCCAGGTATGAGGAGGACGGCCTGCCTCCTGGGAACTTTCACGAGGCCGGTCGTTGGCTATGGTGGTCCGGCCGGACTCTACAGAGCGTCATGGACTACATCAAGGCCGGCGATATCCCCCGCCTGCGCTACCCTCAGGCCCAGTCCTGGAGTCGTGCTCCTCCGAGGGAGTGAAGAGCACCTTCAGACGATACTGACGACGACGGCGGTGACTACGACGACTACGAGTCAGAGTACTATAGGCCTAGGCAGGAGTATGACTAGCAGATATCAGATCATGCTTCTATACTCTCCGTTTAGGTTTAGATCCACTCTAGCCATTATGTACTGCATTTTTTATCTATATATATATTCAAGATGTGTGTAAATCTTTCCGATTAGATGGAACAAAACCATAACCATTTCGTCTCGGTTGGTAAAACATGCTGGGACTAAAGGGGTTTTATTTTTCTGAATTTTCTGATATATTATTTGTATTTTTAAGATTTTAAAAAGAATTAGTTTTATTTTTCTGAATTTTCTGATATATTATTTGTATTTTTAAGATTTAAAAAAGAATTAGTTTTATTTTTCTGAATTTTCTGATATATTATTTCTATTTTAAGATTTTAAAAAGAATTAGTTTTATTTTTCTGAATTTTTTGATATATTATTTGTATTTTTAAGATTGGAAAAAGAATTAGTTTTTTTTCCTGAAATTTTTGATACATTATTTGTATTTTTAAGATTGGGAAAAGGAAAAGTATTTGAGTAACCACCTTTAGTCGCGGTTCTTGTCACGAACCGGGACTAAAGGCTCGTTCTGCGCGGGAACGAAAACGCCGCGAAAAATTGCACCTTTAGTCCCGGTTCGTGACACCAACCGGGACTAAAGGCCCGCGGAGGGTACCCCGGGGGACCTTTAGTCCCGGTTTGTGACACCAACCGGGACTAAAGGCTGGACGTATATATGCGCGATGTCTTCCTGCCCCAAAATTTTCTAAGTCCCAAACCCTCGTCTTCCTCGCGCCGGCGCCCGCTCGTCTTCTGCCCCGTCGCCGTCGCCGTCGCCCGCGCAGAGGACCGCGCAGAGACTCTGCGAGAGGACCGCGTCGTCGCCGTCACCGTCGCCGCGCCCTTCTCTCCACCGCCGGCCACCGTGTGACGCCAGGGGTGACGTCATCATGACGTCACCTGGCCACGTGTTGGCGAGATTTTTTTTAATGACGTCATCGTGACACGTGGGGCCCACTGTATATGGAATTACAGAACATCATTAAATCTTCTAAATTAAATAACTTTTAATTTATAATTCCAAAAATTATGGAAAAATATGCAGAATATTCACAAAAATGTAAGCTATCTGTTTATATAATTTTCAATCATGTTTGACAAAGTTCAAAATGAGACCATATTTGAATTTGAATTAAATTCATTAAAATAATGAAAATAAGTTTTAATTCAATAAATTCAGAATATTAAGTGTAATATACCAAAATGACCAGGAAAGAAAATGCAACCTAGCTATGGGGTTCTCCAAGTCATTTGAGCAACTAATCTTGGACACACCTTTAAAGTATGCTTTTCCCCCTCTGGTGGTCATCGTTCTTCCACCCAAAACCCTAGCAATCTGTTTTCCCTCCTTCTACGACAATATTTGCTAAGTATCCTATATACTTAATTAATTTTTACTGCATGCATGTCTGCAGGAGTGACATATGGCGGACAATAGAGCCTTGCCGCTTACGGATCAGGAGGCTGAAGGTTTTATATTAGAAATGATAGCCGAAGAACATGATGTAGTCTCTTCTTATTTGAACCTTGATGATCAAGAACGTGAAGGAACAGACATTGTCGATGATCAAACAGGTGAAGGAACGGACATTGTCGATGAGCAAGGAGGTGAAGGAATGGACATTGATGACGGAGGTCAACCGTCGACAAACGACGATCTCCAATTGCAAAGAACAACCACCTCCGGCGAGGTATATATATATACATTGAGCCTCTCGTGATACAAACTTACTGAAATGTGAATACATATGCACTAACGCGCGTGACTCTCTTTCTTATTTTAGCCCTCGGCCGGATCGAGTACGACAAAGCGTGGCAAATCCAAGGCGATGAAAGAAGGAGAAACATATACCATCGAATCAGTCGGTGAAACCGGCAAGCCCCTACAGCACACCACAAAGTTTATCAACCAATGCGGAGTCATGGTTAGAGACAACGTCCCGATCACCGTCCAGGAATGGAAGGAGCCAAAGAAAGCACGTCTTGGTTTCAGTTATGTCCACAAGAGAACGAAATAGGAGATGTTCAGAAAGCTTATGGTACATTTCATTCTACCTCCGGAATACAACAAAAAAAGATGAATTCGGTGACAAGGTTCCGGGTGGACGTCAAAGGAGGAGGCTAGTCAAAGAGTTCGCTCTTCAGAAGATGGCCGAAGCATTCCGGAACTTCAAGAAAAAATTGTTCCGTGAATATGTCAACAAGGGCAAGACTCCGATTTTCACTGGACAATATGAGAAACTAAGAGCTGATTGGCCAGAATTTGTGACGCAGAAGAAATCAGAGCATTTCAAGGAAATATCGAAAAAAAATAAGGTTAATGCGGATAAGAAACAGTACCATCATGTTATGGGGCCAGGAGGATACCGTGTTTCAGCGCCTAAGTGGCAGGCGATGGAGGACGACCTGAGGGCAAGAGGAATCCCTCTAGGTACAGAGGGATGGGACGACAGAGCCAAAATGTGGTGGTACGGGCATGGGGGATCGCTAGACCCGGAGACAGGGGCGTGTGTTCATCGGCAGAAAACGTTTGCTCCCACCCAACACCTTATTGACGCAATGGACAAAGCTCAACAGGGCTTGCTCATGTTCAACAGAGAGAGAGACGCACTGACCCATGCCCTCGGGAATCCTGAACACGGAGGACATATACGAGGCAAAGGCAGATTGCCGTGGAAAGTAGGGTTTTCCCAGGAGGGTGACCCGTACTGTTACAGAAGCCGTAAGAGAAATACAGACCGGGCTGCAGATCAACTGTCGAAGCTTGCAACGGAAGTTGATCAGTTGAAGCAGACCGTGGCGGGAATACTTGCGAAAGAAACACCGGCGGCTGCAGGGCCGCATGAAGAACATGTAGCGGATCTCGGAAGCCAGCATCAGCGGAGAAGCAGCGTGGCTTCCACGGAGGCCCCGCCTGCAGGTGCTAATGCACCGATGATCGAGAGTCGTGCACCGGAGGCTCACTACCCCGTGGATGATGTAAAGGAGATGAAAGAATGTGATCTGCATTATCCCGTGGGGAACATTTCCACGAAGGTAGCTACCGGCAGTGCTTTACCCTGTACACCTGGAGCACTCCATCACAACAACCCCATTCCATATGGCTATGCTCGTGTCACGGTGGAAGACATAGTCCAAGTGTTTGAGGACCTGGAGATCGACATAGCTACACCCGAAGGGGAGAGAAGACTTGGAGATGTCAAGCGCCAGATCATTCTATGGAAAAAGAAGGACATAGTGTTTCCAGGCGAGACGTCAAGGCTAATAAGTCCACCCCCCTCCGATGGTGCAGGTGGTGGTGGTGCTGGTTCTGGTGCTGGTTCACCTACGCCTCCTTCACGTCATTCGACGCTGTCCCCCGATCCACAATCTCCGTCGGGTAAGCTGGCGTCGCCCACCGATCCTCCTCCGGCGGGTAAGCAGCCGTCGCCTCCCATTCCTCCTCCGGCGGATAAGCAGCAGCCGTCGCCCCCCATTCCTCCTCTGGCAGATAAGCAGCAGCCGTCGCCCCCCATTCCTCCTCCGGCGGATAAGCTGCCGTCGCCCCCCATTGCTCCTCCGGCGAACAAACAGAAGCAGGCGGACAACAAGGAAACCTGCTCTTGGACTATTAACCCGGAGCCTTATGTACCTAAGACCACACGGGTACCGGAGCCATCACGGAAGCCTATCCCCCCAAGGCCTTGGGAACTTAGTGATGCTGAAACCAAATTGGCCGCGAAGGCTGAATATGAGTAATGGAAGGCCAGTAAGAACGCGCTAAAGGAGCCTAAGCCCAAGGAAGTATACCCTACGGAGGTAGACAAGTGGGCTACGGGTTTTTTGTCGACACCGTCCCAAGCCGAGAAGAATTTGCCTAAAGACTATGATAATGAACTTCGTACGCAAGCAAAAGCATTGGCGGAGGAGAAAGAAAAAATGAAAAAAAGCGGGAAACAAGTTGACCAGCTCGGGATGCAGAGTAAACAATCGATCCCCCCGCTCATAGTGAAAGCCGGTCCGGAACATGACCCCGAGGTCAGAGCAGTTGCGGCAGCAATGGGATTGACTGTAGCTACTGCCATGAAAAATGCGTCCGAGGTGCCTTGTTAGGCCTGGACGATGCGCCAATGGCTGAGGTAGCATTACAATATGTGAAGAAAGGGCCTCTCGTCGAGCCTACGCAGGAAAAGAATCTACCACCACTAATGCAAAGTCTGCTACATTGGTACAAACAATTCATATCATGGTCCGACAGAGACTTTGTGTATGTGGATGTTACAGAGGAGCATCACACCAAAAAGTACACTGTAGCAGTTGAGATGAGTGAATTGTTCCAGCTATTCAATCTGCGCGAGCTCGACAAATCTATCCTGAGTTGCTACGTTCTATAATTGATTTATTTCTATCTCATCTCGTTCTTCATTGCCTACACACTATATATATATATTGTCCTAACTATATTGTTGCGTACGCTATTATGCAGATTGAAGATTTGGGAATGCAAAATAAGACTCATCCATGATGTTGGGTTCATTGACCCACAAATCATTAATGGAACTATGTTAGAAAATCATCCCAAAGACGTGGAGAAAGACTTGTATAATTTTCTTAAAAATCATGAACTCAAAAGTCATATTCTATTTCCTTACCATTTTGGGTGAGTGTTTCTCTCTTGTGCCCATTCTCTTTTGTTTACTCCACGCATGGTATGTCTAATCGATAAGTTATGCCTGACTGTGCATGTAACGTGTCCGCATGTTCCACTGGTTGCTGCTAAAAATTGAACTTCACAGCTCCACATTTTTTATCATGGACTCTATGGATTCAGATCCAAAGCTTTGGATCGACATGAGAAAAATGATGCAAAGGTAATTATTTTCAATCATTTCCGCTCTATATCGATCGGTCTCTTTTGTTCATTTCCTAATATGCAGTAGCTAATAACTCCCTTGTTCATTTAATTTTATTTGCACTGTAGAGTTTGGAGACGGTTCTCACATGAAACTATCGGTGAATTCAAACATCAGCTAGAATTTAAAAATGTGGTTCGTGGTGTGGATAAGCAGCCACCGGGGACCAATCTATTGTCGCACCCGGACTTCTAAAGGATACTCGCTGCTCCGTTGAACGGTAGTAGATTGGATTACGGGGCTTACCGGCACCCGCGTCCTCTTACGAGTAGGCCAACACACGTATGTGTGACAACCAACCCCTATATGTTCAGCGTCGACGTAAACTATCCCGTAGAAATCAGGATACTTCCATTGACGTACTTCAAACCATACACACATGGTACGTCAACGGCGTTGAACAACTGATATCACAACAGATCTCTACGACACAAAATATTGAAATAAGTTGCAAATGGCTCTCATTAGAGCAGAGATAGAAAATACAATCATTCAGAGGACACCTGTCCCAACAATACATCATTACATCACAGCAGAAGCATTCAAAATGTCTGAGTACAGACAAGATCCAAATAGGCCTAAGAGGCCGGAAACGAACAGACGGAGCCCATCCACGAAGTCTCGGATCCTGCCCGGGTCCGCTATCTACTCGTCAGAAGTCTCGTCATACTCCACGTGGTAGCCACCATGTAGATCCTCGGAAACGTAGGTCTGCGGAAACCACAGCCCCAAAGGGGTCAGTACATAAACGTACTGGCAAGCAAGACTCACAGTTCACCAAAGTGTAACCCGTCAACACCAAGCACAGATGCCTTGGGTTCAACGGAAGAAAGGGGATATAAAGGATGCTGCAACTGGCTGCTCTAAACAACTACAGAGTTTCTACCACTTCCGGCTAACAGAAAGGAGATAAGATCGCGTATCGTAACCAACCTGTCAACTAACATCAAACAAACCCATCCTGGATCTCGCCCCTTGTCCAAAGAAGCAATCCGAGGATAACTCACACAGTTGAAAATAATGATGGTTCAGATTATTGTGTCAATAAGCCTATTACTAGTCAAGTTGTTGGTCATTGGGGGTAAGGTTTTTAATCATTAGGTTTAAGTTGTCCTGAGTACTTGTTAGCCAGTACTTTCACCAAGTAGTCCATAACCGCGGAAAACACGGCTTCTCGAGAAGATTTATCCCTGCAGGGGTGCACCAATTTGGCCATACACGTAAGAATAACCCGCCAGACGGGAATCAAACCCACCAAGCGAGGTAGTCAACACAACTCAACTCTTCTTGGCATCAAGCCCAAAGCACCACGTGATGTGCGTGCGCGGCTAATCGAGCCCCACGAAGAAAAGGGGACCCTCATAGCACTGGAAGACCACGCCGCCCTAAATGCCGACTACAAAAGTTCCACCCTGGCCTGGGCTCGCAGGATCATGCATGCAGCAAATGGAAAGCCCGAACTACGTGTGGCGATTTGGACGAGATGCGAATCGAATCAAATTGAGGGGGGCGCCCATACTCGCTTCCCACATGCGGTTAGTGCGCTCATCATGGATCAGTAGACAAGACCCTTTTCCTATTAGGGTCGACACTAGCAGGCCTCAAAACCACCCTGGGCCTCCTGCCGGTGCCTTATCATCAAATATATTATTTAACAATAACATTAGCATGATTGATTGATTAAACATCGAGCCCCCAGAACATAATAGAACTAGATAACAGAAAGTAACGGGTAACAGACTCGAGCAAAAACAACCCTAAGCATGCTAGTAAGACACGGGCTCAAAAAAAGGTTATAGGTATGGAGGTGAGGCAATATCAGGGTTAAAGGATACATGTGATAGGTTCGTAACAGAAGCAACTATTCATATGGCTAGCAGAATAGACAACGGAAAAGTATCGGTATCCAATGTTGAAAGGAACACGATGGTTCATGTGAGTGATAACTTGCCTGCAAAACCCAGTAGCCTGGTACTGAGCTAACTCCTTAGAAGGGGTGTCGTATGTATCGTCGGTCTCAACGTCGTCGTGTATCCGAGAAGAAGCAAACAAACAATGCAGAGAGATAAACAATCAATAACATGGCATAGTGCACAAACATGGGAGGATGCATGACCATTTAATTGATGCAACAAAATAAACTAGTTGACAAGATAGCAGCATGATTAAATGGACCCATATGCAATTGGATTGCATATGAAAAGCCCATAAATTATGGTTGAATTAATTGTTTTACAACTAAGCAACATGTGAAAGTGGATTAGCATGATGCATGGATGAGGAAAACAGCAAAATAACAACAATAGAATCAAATAGAAATAAGGTTTACCAAGTTTGGAATTTCATTTATTAAGTTAAGAAATTTTGGTTTCTTAAAGGTGTCACTCAAGCATTTGTTGTTTTCACCAATTTTAATTGTTCAAAATAGATAACAAAGTTTATATCTGAAAAGAACACCAAATTTTAGGTGGAATACATGTTTCAATTATTGAAAAAGGAATTACAATGATTTAATTATGAATTAAACAAGATTAGACAAGTTTTAATTGAATTTAATTCAAGTTTGAATAATATTTTAATTTTATTTGTTCAAAACATAAATTCAAATTCATATTTGAAAAGGTTATATTTTTTCTAGTTTGACACCATATTTTATGAGTTCAAAAATAATTTAATTTGAGCAAGTTATGAATTTAGCAAATTTAAATGGTTTAAACAAGGTGTAAATTATTCAAGCAATTTTAATTATTCAAATCATGAAACAAAATTTATATTTGAAAAGGTGGTTCAAAATGGCATGGAAAACATATTTTATTTGTTGGAAAACAATTTCAAATGATTTAATTAAGCATATTACCAATTTAATTGCATTAAATAAGAGATGGAACAATTATTCAATTTAAATGTGGCAAACCAGAAAACAAGGTTGATATCCAAGTGTGGCATGTGATTTTGGATGAAATTAATGTTTTGAGTATTTAATTTGGAGCAACCATTTGCAAGTTATTAATTATGCCATTTAATTAACCAATTTAAGGATTATTATATAACATTAATTTTAATTGCCCAAAATGCAAAACCAAGTTGATAAACAGAAAGTACATGTAATTTGGACTGAAAAACATATTTTATTTGGGTCAATTGAATTAAGTATGAATTAATTATGGAATTAACCAAATTTGAGATGGATTGTTTCAATTTGAAATTTGAAACAATTTGAATTGTGCGAAACAGAAAACAAAAAGCATATTTGAAAAGTTCATGAAATTTTGATTGGGATACATATTTTATTTTTTGAATTTGGAGTTTAATTGGATTTATTAGATGCATTTGAATGGCAGGGACCAAATTGTGATTTGTTAGGGGCCTAGCTGTGAAGGAAACAGTGGGGACTGGGCCATTTTGTGAAAACTGCGCCCCAAAAAAATGTATCATACACCAGCCACAGCGACCCAGGGCCGCTGCCAAGCGGGCCCAGGCCACGCTGGAGTACGCACGGCGCGGGTGGAAGGTGACTGGGTAGGGGGGGTCAATGACCCGTGGTCCTGCAGCGCCGCGCGGAAATTCGCAAAAAAGGGGTGGGGGTGCGCCCGGGGGACTCGATCCCGGGTCGCTGCGCTACGCGGAAGAGAACGGAACCACTACGCTACTGCTACGATCGTGTTGGTTCAGATGACTGACGAAAGAAGAGGTGTGGTTCTCGGTGTTTAACTGAATTTCGCACACAGGCATCGAACACCTCGTCAGGTTTCAGCAATCCGAGCGACGGCGACCAGAAGCGAGCGACGGCGAGGCGATGGGGTGCGGCCACACATCACAGAGCAAGAGGGAGGAGTGGGCCTAGGCCGGGAAGGAGCGCTCACCACGGGGTGGCGTCGTGGAAGGAGGGGCGGCGACGACGAGCTGTTCTGCTGGAGGCGAAAAGAAGTGGCAGCGGCAGGGGGGCTCGCCGGAGAACGTGGAAGCGCAGCCCCTCCCTAGCGCGGCTTCGGCTCCGATCTCCCGCGACGACGAAGGTGGGAGCGTGGGGAACCCATTCCCAGGAACAGAGAAGCCTCGATGTGGCCGTGGCGTCCCCGTGAAGGTCCAGCAGCGACCACGCAGTACCGGTGATGGTGGAGAAAATACAGAGGAGCAGGGGGCAGTTAGATGAGGAGGGAGAGAGGGATGGCGGCGCTGAGGGGAAGCTAGGGCTAGCAGACATAGGTGGTTTTATGGGAACCCGAGCTCTGTACGGCTGCCCATCGGAGAGGTGAGGAAGCGATCGGGTGGAGGAGATGCTGTCGTACGAAGATGACGTTGGGGGGGAGGAAGACGACAACAGAAGGTGGGCTGGGCTGGGTTTTCTCCCCCCCTCTTGAACCGTTTTTTCCTTTTTATTATTTTTGGCTTTCTGTTTTTTTTTTGTAGCAATTAGAAAATGGAAGCAAAAGATAGGTTTTTGATTTGATAAAAATTTGGAAAAAAATCATGTGGGTTTGTTATTCCAACATCTACCACTTGGCCACTTAAGTTTTTGAAATTCAAATTTATTTGCTGTTTTTGCACATTGGTTTGAATTGGAATAATTTGCAAATTAATTGATTAATATTTGAAAACAACAAGTTTAATAGGGTGAACCCTATTATTAATTGGATTAAAATATTAGAATGGTTTGGTAGTTTTCATGACTTGGAATTTGGTGCTGTTTGAATTTGCAGGGTATTTGATTGAATTTTTTGATTAATTGGTTAATGAGACAATATTTTAAAATAGGGTGATCAAATGAGTTTATTTGGAAACAAATGAGCACATTTGTTTTGGTGTTTTTCACAATTTGAAAATGGTGCTGTTTGTACTTTAAATCAAATTTGGATGAATTTTTATTATTAAGTGCATTATAGAAAACAAGATTTTAACTAGGGTGCACATTAGTGTTTAAATGGAACAAAAAGATTGGAATTGTTTGAATGCAAATTATATTAAGTGGATTATCAAATAACAAATAAGAGTTGAGCTTTTTATTATTTCATGGAAATAAATGTGAGTTTTATTTGAACCTTATGGTTTGATGGAAACAATGGAGTGATTTGTTTTGCAATTTTCATAACTTTCAAAAGGGTTGTTTTTTGGAAGAAAATCATAATTGAATTTGAAAAGTGTTTGATATTAAATGAATTTTTGATAGAAACAAAACAATAGTTTGGAATCACAACTTTAATGGAAACAATTGGTTGTTTTTATTTGAAATATGATTTTGGAAATTGTAACATCACAAGGATGAAACAAAAGGTTTGAAGTTTGGTTTGAAATTCAAATAGAAAACAAAGGAAAACAAATGAAAACAGTTAGAAAACAAAAGGAAAACAAGCAAAACAATTGCAATCAACATGATGTCATGATGCAAAACATAAAATAACAGAGAGCAAACATTCTAATGGCTACTTTTCATACTTGGGATGTTACAAAACGCCCCCCTTGAAGGAATCGCGCCCCGAGATTCCTACTGAGAAAAGAAAAGGTCCGGAAACTTCTTGGGAAGATCCTCTTGAGCTATGACACGTGAAACACATCGTGCACCTTGGTTAGCTTTTTCTGGAAGTTCAAAACGATAGGCATTCCTGGCAACTCTTCTGGAAAGATGTCAGGGAATTTGCAAACCACCGGAACATTTTCAAGTAAAGGGAGAGGTTTTGTATTGAGGGTTTATAGCTGAAAAGAACTTGATTAATTTGTAGAATAGAGTATCTGGAATGTGTTGCTTCAGTAATGCTTCCTCAAAACAACCCCAGGTGATAGGAATGCCAGGAATCAACAACAACAACAACAACAACAACAACAACAACAACAACCTTTCTGGCCAGATAGACTTGATATTTGGGAAGTTTTGATTAGACGCCGGTAGAAGAAACGGATATGGAAAACAACAAGATTTGAACGGACGAAAAGGATGTTGAGAAGAACAGGATAACGAAGCAACACCGGGAAAACGAGAACAAAACACTCCTGAGGTACTACGGAAAACCCATCCGGGCTTCTAAAGGATCAATATCTACTGCTTAAGGAATAGAGGATCTGCTTCCGGGGCTTACACGCCTCCGTTCTCAATCATGAGTAGGCAACATGATAAATCATGTCACAACCACCTCCATTCCTATGGTCTAGTAGATATAACCATCCTAGAGAAACCAGGATTCGTGAAATCCTAACTTGAAATTTTAGATGAGAAGGGAAAACAACGTTGCACTTCCTTACCACAAAAAGGGAGGGTGGGTGGGGAAAGAAGAAAAAGAACAAAATTCCTACTCTCACGTTTCATTTTTCCTATATAGCTACAAAATAGTTTCTAGACTCAACTGCGACCAGTAAAAAGGGATCCTACAGGCAGACAGGCTCTGATACCATTTGTCGCACCCGGACTTCTAAAGGATACTCGCCGTTCCGTTGAACAGTAGTAGATTGGATTACGGGGCTTACCGGCACCCGCGTCCTCTTACGAGTAGGCCAACACACGTATGTGTGACAACCAACCCCTATCTGTTCAGCGTCGACGTAAACTATCCCGTAGAAATCAGGATACTTCCATTGACGTACTTCAAACCATACACACATGGTACATCAACGGCGTTGAACAACTGATATCACAACAGATCTCTACGACACAAAAGATTGAAATAAGTTGCAAATGGCTCTCATTAGAGCAAAGATAGCAAATACAATCATTCAGAGGACACCTGTCCCAACAATACATCATTACATCACAGCGGAAGCATTCAAAATGTCTGAGTACAGACAAGATCCAAATAGGCCTAAGAGGCTGGAAACGAACAGACGGAGCCCATCCACGAAGTCTCGGATCCTGCCCGGGTCCGTTATCTACTCATCAGCAGTCTCGTCATACTCCACTTGGTAGCCACCATGTAGATCCTCGGAAACGTAGGTCTGCGGAAACCACAGCCCCAAAGGGGTCAGTACATAAACGTACTGGCAAGCAAGACTCACAGTTCACCAAAGTGTAACCCGTCAACACCAAGCACAGATGCCTTGGGTTCAACGGAAGAAAGGGGATATAAAGGATGCTGCAACTGGCTGCTCTAAACAACTACAGAGTTTCTACCACTTCCGGCTAACAGAAAGGAGATAAGATCGCGTATCGTGACCAACCTGTCAACTAACATCAAACAAACCCATCCTGGATCTCGCCCCTTATCCAAAGAAGCAATCCGAGGATAACTCACACAGTTGAAAATAATGATGGTTCAGATTATTGTGTCAATAAGCCTATTACTAGTCAAGTTGTTGGTCATTGGGGGTAAGGTTGTTAATCATTAGGTTTAAGTTGTCCTGAGTACTTGTTAGCCAGTACTTTCACCAAGTAGTCCATAACCGCGGAAAACACGGCTTCTCGAGAAGATTTATCCCTGCAGGGGTGCACCAATTTGGCCGTACACGTAAGAATAACCCGCCAGACGGGAATCAAACCCACCAAGCGAGGTACTCAACACAACTCAACTCTTCTTCGCATCAAGCCCAAAGCACCACGTGCTGTGCGTGCGCGGCTAATCGAGCCCCACGAAGAAAAGGGGACCCTCATAGCACTGGAAGACCACGTCGCCCTAAATGCCGACTACAAAAGTTCCACCCTGGCCTGGGCTCGCAGGATCATGCATGCAGCAAATGGAAAGCCCGAACTACGTGTGGCGATTTGGACGAGATGCGAATCGAATCAAGTTGAGGGGGGCGCCCATACTCGCTTCCCACATGCGGTTAGTGCGCTCATCATGGATCAGTAGACAAGATCCTTTTCCTATTAGGGTCGACACTAGCAGGCCTCAAAACCACCCTGGGCCTCCTGCCGGTGCCTTATCATCAAATTTATTATTTAACAATAACATTAGCATGATTGATTGATTAAACATCGAGCCCCCAGAACATAATAGAACTAGATAACAGAAAGTAACGGGTAACAGACTCGAGCAAAAACAACCCTAAGCATGCTAGTAAGACACGGGCTCAAACAAAAGGTTTTAGGTATGGAGGTGAGGCAATATCAGGGTTAAAGGATACATGTGATAGGTTCGTAACAGAAGCAACTATTCATATGGCTAGCAGAATAGACAACGGAAAAGTATCGGTATCCAATGTTGAAAGGAACACGATGGTTCATGTGAGTGATAACTTGCCTGCAAAACCCAGTAGCCTGGTACTGAGCTAACTCCTTAGAAGGGGTGTCGTAAGTATCGTCGGTCTCAACGTCGTCGTGTATCCGAGAAGAAGCAAAAAAACAATGCAGAGAGATAAACAATCAATAACATGGCATAGTGCACAAACATGGGAGGATGCATGACCATTTAATTGATGCAACAAAATAAACTAGTTGACAAGATAGCAGCATGATTAAATGGACCCATATGCAATTGGATTGCATATGAAAAGCCCATAAATTATGGTTGAATTAATTGTTTTACAACTAAGCAACATGTGAAAGTGGATTAGCATGATGCATGGATGAGGAAAACAGAAAAATAACAACAATAGAATCAAACAGAAATAAGGTTTACCAAGTTTGGAATTTCATTTATTAAGTTAAGAAATTTTGGTTTCTTAAAGGTGTCACTCAAGCATTTGTTGTTTTCACCAATTTTAATTGTTCAAAATAGATAACAAAGTTTATACTGAAAAGAACACCAAATTTTAGGTGGAATACATGTTTCAATTATTGAAAAAGGAATTACAATGATTTAATTATGAATTAAACAAGATTAGACAAGTTTTAATTGAATTTAATTCAAGTTTGAATAATATTTGAATTTTATTTGTTCAAAACATAAATTCAAATTCATATTTGAAAAGGTTATATTTTTTCTAGTTTGACAACATATTTTATAAGTTCAAAAATAATTTAATTTGAGCAAGTTATGAATTTAGCAAATTTAAATGGTTTAAACAAGGTGTAAATTATTCAAGCAATTTTAATTATTCAAATCATGAAACAAAATTTATATTTGAAAACGTGGTTCAAAATGGCATGGAAAACATATTTTATTTGTTGGAAAACAATTTCAAATGATTTAATTAAGCATATTACCAATTTAATTGCATTAAATAAGAGATGGAACAATTATTCAATTTAAATGTGGCAAACCAGAAAACAAGGTTGATATCCAAGTGTGGCATGTGATTTTGGATGAAATTCATGTTTTGAGTATTTAATTTGGAGCAACCATTTGCAAGTTATTAATTATGCCATTTAATTAACCAATTTAAGGATTATTATATAACATTAATTTTAATTGCCCAAAATGCAAAACCAAGTTGATAAACAGAAAGTACATGTAATTTGGACTGAAAAACATATTTTATTTGGGTCAATTGAATTAAGTATGAATTAATTATGGAATTAACCAAATTTGAGATGGATTGTTTAAATTTGAAATTTGAAACAATTTTAATTGTGCAAAACAAAAAACAAAAAGCATATTTGAAAAGTTCATGAAATTTTGATTGGGATACATATTTTATTTTTTGAATTTGGAGTTTAATTGGATTTATTAGATGCATTTGAATGGCAGGGACCAAATTGTGATTTGTTAGGGGCCTAGCTGTGAAGGAAACAGTGGGGACTGGGCCATTTTGTGAAAACTGCGCCAAAAAAAAATGTGTCATACACCAGCCACAGCGACCCAGGGCCGCTGCCAAGCGGGCCCAGGCCACGCTGGAGTACGCATGGCGCGGGTGGAAGGTGACTGGGCAGGGGGGTCAATGACCCATGGGCCTGCAGCGCCGCGCGGAAATTCGCAAAAAAGGGGTGGGGGTGCGCCCGGGGGACTCGATCCCGGGTCGCTGCGCTACGCGGAAGAGAACGGAACCACTACGCTACTGCCACGGTCGTGTTGGTTCAGATGACTGACGAAAGAAGAGGTGTGGTTCTCGGTGTTTAACTGAATTTCGCACACAGGCATCGAACACCTCGTCAGGTTTCAGCAATCCGAGCGACGGCGACCAGAAGCGAGCGACGGCGAGGCGATGGGGTGCGGCCACACATCACAGAGCAAGAGGGAGGAGTGGGCCTAGGCCGGGAAGGAGCGCTCACCACGGGGTGGCGTCGTGGAAGGAGGGGCGGCGACGACGAGCTGTTCTGCTGGAGGCGAAAAGAAGTGGCAGCGGCAGGGGGGCTCGCCGGAGAACGTGGAAGCGCAGCCCCTCCCTAGCGCGGCTCCGGCTCCGATCTCCCGCGACGACGAAGGTGGGAGCGTGGGGAACCCATTCCCAGGAACAGAGGAGCCTCGCGGTGGCCGTGGCGTCCCCGTGAAGGTCCAGCAGCGACCACGCAGTACCGGTGATGGTGGAGAAAATACAGAGGAGCAGGGGGTAGTTAGATGAGGAGGGAGAGAGGGATGGCGGCGCTGAGGGGAGGCTAGGGATAGCAGACAGAGGTGGTTTTATGGGAACCCGAGCTCTGTACGGCTGCCCATCGGAGAGGTGAGGAAGCGATCGGGTGGAGGAGATGCTGTCGTACAAAGATGACGTAGGGGGGGGGGGAGGAAGACGACAACAGAAGGTGGGCTGGGCTGGGTTTTCTCCCCCCTCTTGAACCGTTTTTTCCTTTTTATTATTTTTGGCTTTCTGTTTTTTTTTTGTAGCAATTAGAAAATGGAAGCAAAAGATAGGTTTTTGATTTGATAAAAATTTGGAAAAAAATCATGTGGGTTTGTTATTCCAACATCTACCACTTGGCCACTTAAGTTTTTGAAATTCAAATTTATTTGCTTTTTTTGCACATTGGTTTGAATTGGAATAATTTGCAAATTAATTGATTAATATTTGAAAACAACAAGTTTAATAGGGTGAACCCTCTTATTAATTGGATTAAAATATTAGAATGGTTTGGTAGTTTTCATGACTTGGAATTTGGTGTTGTTTGAATTTGCAGGGTATTTGATTGAATTTTTTGATTAATTGGTTAATGAGACAATATTTTAAAATAGGGTGATCAAATGAGTTTATTTGGAAACAAATGAGCACATTTGTTTTGGTGTTTTTCACAATTTGAAAATGGTGCTGTTTCTACTTTAAATCAAATTTGGATGAATTTTTATTATTAAGTGCATTATAGAAAACAAGATTTTAACTAGGGTGCACATTAGTGTTTAAATGGAACAAAAAGATTGGAATTGTTTGAATGCAAATTATATTAAGTGGATTATCAAATAACAAATAAGAGTTGAGCTTTTTATTATTTCATGGAAATAAATGGGAGTTTTATTTGAACCTTATGGTTTGATGGAAACAATGGAGTGATTTGTTTTGCAATTTTCATAACTTTCAAAAGGGTTGTTGTTTGGAAGAAAATCATAATTGAATTTGAAAAGTGTTTGATATTAAATGAATTTTTGATAGAAACAAAACAATAGTTTGGAATCACAACTTTAATGGAAACAATTGGTTGTTTTTATTTGAAATATGATTTTGGAAATTGTAACATCACAAGGATGAAACAAAAGGTTTGAAGTTTGGTTTGAAATTCAAATAGAAAACAAAGGAAAACAAATGAAAACAGTTGGAAAACAAAAGGAAAACAAGCAAAACAATTGCAATCAACATGATGTCATGATGCAAAACATAAAATAACATAGAGCAAACATTCTAATGGCTATTTTTCATACTTGGGATGTTAAATCTATGTATATATTATGTTTGTGAGAACATACGGAAAGAAACCACTGAGAAGAAGAAGCCGGAGACCACGCGGAAGAGTCTCAATAACTTGTGGAGGGCGCTTACTCCAGAAGCTCGCTTCCGACCAATTCAAGAGGAAATAGCAGGATTTTTTCTTAGGCATGTCATCGATTCCAAAGGAGAAAATTATGCGTCCTCCGACGATGCAAATTATAATCATCTCGCAGATTGAAACTTCTTCGAAGTTGTGTATGGTCATCTATCTTAATTGTGTATATAGAAACTTGTTCGAAGTTGTATATGGTCACCCGATATTGAATATATATTATATATTCCTATTGAATTCTTCTTGTTTGAAATTTCATATATATATGCATGTATATAGTAGCGTAAAATATATATATATATATGTGTACTGAAACTTCATCAAAATTAAAATAAAACACAAAATAAAATATAAAACAAAGAAAACAAAACAAATTAAAAAGAAACCAGGTTTAGGGGGCCTAAAACCCTAAACCTGCGCAGGAGGTTTTCAGTCCCGGTTAGCCACAAGAACCGGGACTAAAGGTCCTCCGCCGCGACGGACTCCTGGCGCCCACGTGGACGGGCCTTTAGTCCCTGTTCGTAAGTGGCGCGACTATAGGGGGGTCTTTAGTCGCGCATAGCTAGTCCCGGTTGCGCGGCCGGGACTACTGGCTCTGGCGAACCGGGACTATAGGCCTATTTTCTACCAGTGGCAAATTTCCAATTTCCACTATAATCAGATGAGGTTACAACGCCGGTGATTTACAACTTCCGATGTACCCCATGTTTTGGTTTAAAAAGGGTATATAATGGGTTGGTGGCCTCGGTCGATGACCGATCCACTCGAGCCAAACATTAGACGAGCGACTTCTCTCGTCATCAGAAGTTAGCCTTTATCTTTATAATTTCATATGAATTTGGATAACGCCAACCTTGAGACAGATTTTATCTTATACCATAAAACAAACTTTCACCCAGAAACAACAACGAAAACAGCTTGGATGCCAAATTGTCTATTGGGGTAAACAATTATACCAAGTAAACTGGAGCAAAGCTCGAACTTCTCCACATGAACTTGCTTTGTCATCATATTAACAGGATTATCATGAGTGATTATCTTGCATACCTTCAGCTTACCTTGCGCGACACCATCACGCAGATAATGATATTTGACACCAATGTACTTTGTTTCCATCACAAACAAGATAATTCAATATAATCTTCCTTAATTTTAGCAAACAAAATTTTCAATCAAACATATTTTTACATGATTTGGCAATTGTCATGTATTTTGCTTCAGTGGTACACTGGGCAACAACTGGATGCAATATTGCTCTCCAAATCATGGTGCGTGCACCAAGCGTGAACACATAACCTTTAAGGGGTCTAACCTTACCCAAATCGACAGTCAAATTTGAATCAATAAAACCTACGAGTCCCTCATCAAGCTTGCCAAACTTCACGCAAGCATTATATGTGTTACGAGGGTACCTAAAACTCAACTGAACAACCTTCCAATGTTTTTATCCGGATTAGCCATGTATCTAACCAAATTAATACCATATGATCAACCAGTACATGAGAAAATCATATTATACATTAAAAAAACCAACGACAATTGAATATGTGACTCTAGACATGTACTCAAAATGCTCATCCTTACTATAGGAATTATGGCTTATATTGCCTAAATGGTCCAGCCCATTTTTCCTTTTCCAAGATTCCTAAAAATCCTAGAGACTCACATGGCCCATTAGTGCATGGCAAAAGGTGGGACAAAACTTTGGTCCTGTATTGCTATGTGGGTGGGAGTTTGACCTTATTATAAAAGGGTCCCTTCCACTTGGTATATAAGCATGAGAAGAATAAAACTAGCACTCCCCTTCTATAGCGTGCCTTCTCACGAAGCATGTGCCCACACCGCAGGTTACAGGAATGAGCTGACCGAGTTAGAACATGTGCCACGTGTGCCGTCATATGCGCTTCCTCTTGGTTCTCGAGCACTGCACTGCCAATCAAGACTGATTCATCCTCTACCGCGGCCTACATCGCAAGTCGGGACAATAGACCTTCGGAACCCCGTCCCTTCAGATCGTGTACGGAACAATGGCGATAAGATTTTTGGAAGCGCTGCACCACGACTACTGGTTTCATTTTCAACATGGATGACAACGACAACTACTTCTAGGACAGCTACTTCTTCCCGACATCGACATTCTCTTTGACAAATTCTCTTCTTCGGCGAGCGTGGGTGGTTCTACCTCTGCATGGTCCGTGTTTCATTGTGCTTTAATTTGACATGATGCTACTTGTTCTACTACTTCCAATCTTTTTGGACTTGTTTTTTCTCACATTGCGGTAAATCACATGTCTAGTTTATTTTATGTATTCAAGCCATGCTTTATCTACTCTCTTTACAGATTACCAGTGGTAGTACATCTCCTAGGATATCAGAGGGCTTTTCTTTGCTAGCGGTACCTCCAGCAGATATCCGAGGCCTTTTCTTTGCTAGTAAGGGGATATCAGAGGCCTTTTCTAGCGGTACCTCCAGCGGTATTACCAGCGGTAGTTCCGCTCCTGGGAGGATCTTGTGCAAATCACGGTACTACCGTTGTCTGGAGTGTACCAGGTGTGTTAAAGCAGTACAATTCCACGAGGAGTGGTACTACCGCTGCACAACCCGGTAATAACGTTGAACAGAGAAAAAGTTTCTCGGCCAAATCTTTGGATAATCCCTTGAATGCAATCTTGGACATCAAATGGTCTTTTTCGATTCACACAAGGACTCCAAACTATTATTATGGACAAGTTCTAAAGGAAAATCTTAATGTAAATATTAGTCCGTCAGGATTGTTATTAATTACTAAAACCACACATGTGGGCACCATACACTTTCAACCGGAGTTCAATAAGTGGAGTATATTTACTAATCGAAACTCTAACTCACTACGTAAGAGTTTTACGCACATAAGTGAAACAAGTTCAACGGCGCATATAACCATATATAGGCCCGGCCCAAGACTGGAATTAGTGTGTCACAACATCAACCTGCGAACCTCGGCATATTTCAGACAATGTCACGGCTCTAAGTTCACCTTACTCCACTGTAGGTAAGATATCAAGGATTTCCCCCCAAATGGAAAGATATCTCCAACACATTGAAGAACAAGCGCAATGCATCAAACAATGGTGAGGCCGAGGGGACCGAACTTGAAAAGGGTGCCCCAAACTCGACGAGGCCGAGGGGACTGATATCCCACAAGTATAGGGGATCGTGTGTAGCCTTTTCGATAAGTAATAGTGTCGAACCGAACGAGGAGCTAAAGGTAGGATAAGTATTCTCTCAAGTTCTATCAACCACTGATATAACTCTACGCACACTAAACGTTTACTTTACCTAGGATATAATACTAGAGCAACAATACGGGTAAACAAGATAGTTTTGCAGGATAATAAATACATCAAAGTAAAGTTAGTTGCTGCAGCAATAAAGTACACTAAATGACTATAAACTAATAATACCACGTGTGTGGGAAAGTGGTAGTAATTGTGATGGATTTGTTCATGATCAAATAGTCAAATACATGGTTGATATTCCTCTTTTATGTGGGAGAGGCAAAGCTAACAAGCTCTCACTATCCAATGATTGCAAGTACTTATGATTGGAACTTTAGCAAACTTCCGTAACTACTAGAAGATACATTAAGGTAAAAATACCCAACCACGTCATTAAGATGAAAAGGCCCTCTTTATCCCATATGCTTCAATCACTAGATAGGACCTCATGTTTCTGTCACTCAAGCAGCCCTCCCTCTAGCTTTCTACACATACTACAAACACTATGATGTGATCCATGCGTGCATAAACATATGATGGCACCATAGGACTGTAAAAAATTCAATATATAGCTCAAACCATCCATAGAGATTCAACAATAAATCATATGACAAAATGGATCTACACAAACATGACATAGATGTAATACATCATTTCCAAATAATTTATAACATCAAACACCATGTTTACATAGGGCGGTACGGAGGTCTGTGGGAAGATGAACCAATGTATATAAGTAGAAATTGGCGATGGAGATGGTGGTGAACACGGTGGAGAGGACAGTGCAGGGCGCAGGGCGGCGGTGGCGCAGAAACTCCTTCCATGCGTCGTCGGAATCTTAGGGGAGCGCCGCCCCTTAGCTCCCTTCCTTCATGGCCTTGGGAGCCCGCCCCCATGGAGATGGGATCCATGGGGGAGGCTAAAACGTGGCTTTGGTTGCTGGAAATTCGTGGTATGGGGTGTCTCCCACGACCTAGGTTTCCTCCCTTTATATAGTCTCGGGATTTCCGTTATCCCATCTAGGACTGCGGTAACTCGTGCGTATCTCCGCCGTCCAGACTCGGAATCAGACCAATTTAAATCCAGAACATACCCCGCAAAATTCTCCACAACTTTGTCTTTTGTGAGATTTCCGTTTTACGCTGTCTTCGACCTGTAATGTGGAAATCTTTAAAAAGTGTTTTCAGACAGATTTCAAAAAAGTACCAATTCGACTCCAACAAGGTTTCTTCTTCTATTTTTGGTAATTCTACACATCAAAGTGTAAAACAAGAACATTGTGCACTTTTGCAACTATTAGTAGGTTCGTCCAAATAAATCATAAACTTAATATAAAAACAATTATGAAAAGCATTAAAGTAGCATGAAACCATCAAAAAATTTAGATACATTTTGACCGTATCAACATCCCCAAGCTTAGTTCCTACTCGTCCTCGAGTAGGTAAAACGATAAAAAAAAAAAAAAATTTGAGGTGACATGCTAGCAACGTAATAGCTAGGTGGGCATTCGGTTCTTTCGGTCTTTTCGGTTCGGTTTTTCGGGTTTTATAATAATTCGGTTTTTAGAAAGTGACAACCGAATTAACCTATCATTTTTCAGGAACCGAAAATTCGGTTCTTCAGAAATTTGGTTCGGTTTTCGGTTTAAACCGAATTAACCGAGATTGTAACATGCAAAAAATTCAAATCAAGAATTAGATAGCAAAAATGGGTGGATAGGGTTGCGGAGCCTTGCCGGGACGACATTGACGTGTGAACCTAGTGTCATGGAAGCTAATATTACACGACATATGGATGGGTATGTATTTGTTGTGAACTTTAATTGCAGTTACATAAGAGAAAGCAATAAATAAGATTTGGGTGGAGACTGTGTTGACAATGATAGATATTTTTAATGGGACAACTATTTATTTCCCTAGATATAGTTTGTCGTATGGTTTTGAAATATTTGATTGCATGATGAATCGGTCCTTTCGGTCAGTTCGGTTAACATGGACTCGAAACCGAACTAATCGATATAATTTCGGTTTTCTAAAGTTGGGAACCGATATATGGACCGAAAACCGAATTAACCTTATAATTTGGTTTGTTCGGTTCGGTCTCGGTTCGGGCTCGGTTTCTCGGTTTTTTATGCCCACCCCTAGCTGAGATCATAGAACTTAAGCACAAGCATGATAAATAAAACTTTAATAATAAATCATAGCAATCACCTTGTATCATGAGAAGTAACACAAATAAAAGATCATGAATAATAATGCATCAAAGTTATACTTTTATTTCAAGTATAAAGAAAGCGTGGCAAAGTGATATTTCACTAGTCCTTAAGAGTGGGTCAAAAGATAAATGCCAGGACACCTTCAAAGTTTATGAGGAAGAGTAGAACAAATATCTTGAGAGCAAGCAAATAAACATCATGAATCAATTAATAATGTTTCTGGGACAAATGCACATTAAACTCAGAATGGCAACTATGCTTTCTCAACTATGCATAAAGTTAGAAGATGGAGGCTCAACATAAAAAGTAAATGAAAGGCCCTTCGCAGACGGAAGTATGGATCACTCATGTGCTAGAAACTTTATTTTATTAAACAGAGGTATAAAATGTTTGACACTCCTTCCAACCATCTTACACAAACCATGGCTAACCGAATCCTCGGGTGCCTGCCAACAATCACATACCGTGGAGGAGTATCTATTTTTTAGGGAGGTGTATGCTAATGTCAACGAATGGTAAACAGAAAATACAGTACGTCATAGACCAACTGGACTTCACAAGAGCGGCTCCCATATGAAGGACGCAACAGGTGTAGAACGTCATCCTTTCTTTCTCTTTTGTTTACACAGTTATTCTTTGACAGATAAATCAGGGGCAAAAATAGTGAAGATAATTTTTTTGTAGTAATTTGGGGCTGGGCACCCCGCTGCCAGCTCCTCTATCAATTGTATAAGTGGATAAAGACACTAGTCCACGGTGTGAAATCCAATCAACAAGTGAGATAAAAATTCTCTATTTACGTCCTCATGAGAAAAGCCAGGAACACAAAACAAGAGTAATTTTGAAAGTTTTAGAGGTAGCATATGAGCAATTTACTTGCAATGACTGTTAAATACCACATATAGGTAGGTATGGTGGACACATTTGGCATACTTTATTTTTTGGAAGTTGGATTTCACAAGTAGAGCTCATACACGATACAGGTGGAGGCTAGCAAAAGACTGGGAGCGACAAATCAAGAGAGAAATAATGGCCATAATCATGCATAGCCACATAAACATCATTAATCAAAGCATAAGTGGTACCATAAGTTCAAAAACTAAATGATCATGGAGGCTATTGTTGACTGGTTCGTAGTGATAAACATGGTGTGACAATGCGCCAAGTCAACCAAATAAAACATTCAAAGGAGAACACCACAAATTTATACTTCAATATGACAAGAACAACTCATGATTATTTCAATGGCACATTAAACACTCTCAGATATTTGAAACAAATCATGCTACTCAATAACCACAAGGATTTAGAATTAAAATAACATATAGCATGATATGAAAAAGTCTAGCCACAGTCCATACAAGCTTCTATTTGCATCGTTTATAATTTTTACCAAATGTAGCCGTTTCTTTTCCCAGCAAGCACCATACAACATATGTTTTAAAAAAAAACTCTCTAAATGATACAGCAAGCAAACATGAGAGTAATCACATAACACTATTAAAACTAATAGCTCTGAATAAGAGATGCAGTGAAAATAAGAGCAACTAGAAGAAAAACTAAGAATACGAGTATAACGAATATTCAAAAGAAAAAGAGGAGCGTGTCTCTCTCCAAAACAAGGATGCTAGGTACCAATGATATTATTTTAGCAAGGAAAACAAAAGAAAACAAACGAAAAATAACAGACAATCCAAGTAAATTTCATATGATGTGACCGAATAAAAATATAGTTTCACTAGAAGTGACCTGATAAATGGTTGATGAAGAAGGGGATGCCTTGGGAATCCCGGAGATTAGATGCTTTATTATTCTTTAAATTTGCTGGGATAAACCACGGGGGCATCCCAAAGCTTTGACCTTGCACTCTTCTTGATCACATATATCACCTCTTCTCTTGACCCTTGAAAACTTCTTTCACACCACACTCAAAGTGTAATTCCCATTAGAGGGTTAGTGCAACAATCAAAAATCCATGTGTTCTGTATGAGCACAAGTTCTATTGATACTTTTAAACATTATCTACAGCCACTGATGTTTCTTGAAGCAAAGAAATCCACTTGACAACGTAAAAGAGCAAATGCAACAAAAATGGCAGAATTTGCCAAAAACCAGAACAGTGTGTAAAGACAAAATTTATTCAGGGAACTTACACTTCTCAAATAAAAAAACTTAAAGAACGAAAAGGTTTTGAAATTAGCTGAGAAATAAGCACAAAAAGTTTCAGGTCATTTCGATTTTTTTGTGAATTATACGATTTTTTTACGATGGACAACAGAAATCTGTTTCCTGCGCAGAAATCCCCAAACCAACTCCAACTTTCGTTAGAAACTTTACTTGGCACAACTAATACATGAAAATAAATATACAAAGGATTTTCGAAAGAAGTATATAACCTCTTGACTCGAAGAAAACAGCAAAAAACAAAGCAAAAATAAAACCATGAGTTATCTCCCAGGAAGTGCTTTTCTTTAATGCCTTTTAGCTAGACATGGAAAAATAAGGGTTGCCTTGGGCATCCCCAAGCTTTGATGATTGAATATTCTTCAATACTTAATTGAGGTGCACTTGGGAGTCCCCAAGATTGAGTTTTTATCTTCTCATTCATCTCGTATAACCATCTCCATTGAATCTTAAATACTGCATTCATATAAAACTTGACAAAAACTTATTAGTAGTGTTAGTACTCATTAAATAAAATCCACTCATGTTGAAGCATTAAAAAATTTCATAATATTTAGTCAACATTATCTACTGTATATCCCGAGGTTTCTTATAAAATTTCCGTTGTTCGTTTAAAAACTAAGTAAACTAAGAACACTAAGTACAATATTGAATAAAAAACAAAATCTGCAAAAACCGAACAGCCCGTAAAGATGGAACTCAATGAGATAGTTACTTAGCTCAAATCAAAAAACTTAAGTCTAACGAAAGAAAGATCATAATCTCAAGTTTATGCACAAAACATTTCATATCAAAATACTATTCCGATATTTATCACGGTTTTTTACAGTGAAGCACAAGAACTTTGTCTAAACGGAATCAGTCAGTAAAGATAGAATTATTAGACCTATCTACGTACCTCAAATCATAAAAATTTAGTCTAATGAAATAAAGATAATAAGCATTACTTTGCACTCAAAACATTTCATAGAAATATCACGTTCTGGTGATTTTAAACATTTTATACGGTGAATCAAAGAAAATTTGTTTCTAGACAGCCAAGCAAAACTATCAACTTCCAAGTAATTAGAAACTACAATTATCTATTTAGTTTCATGGTACAGAGGAATATGAACAATATATACTGTATAAACAATATATACAATTTTTTACTGAAAAGCTTCCATGAAAATATTTGTTTTGGTTTCATAGGCATGAACACAAGTGTTCAATGTCGACCCCACTTAACCATTACTCATTCTTCCAATCACTTTCATTTTTGAAAACGTTTTTAGACAACAAGTACAAATATATTTTTTTGTAATTCGTGTTCCCTATCTATAACTAAAGATATCAAACAACTTAAAACTGAAAATAAAACTACTTAGAGACAAAGCAAACAAGTGCACACAAGAACATTCCCCCCACGCTATTGCTCCCCGGCAACGGCACCAGAAAAGGTCTTGATATCCCCCAAGTATAGGGGATCGTGTATAGCCTTTTCGATAAGTAAGAGTGTCGAACCCAACGAGAAGCTAAAGGTAAGATAAGTATTCTCTCAAGTTCTATCAACCACTGATACAACTCTACGCACACTAAACGTTACTTTACCTAGGAAATAATACTAGAGCAACAATACAGGTAAACAAGATAGTTTTGCAGGATAATAAATACATGAAAGTAAACTTAGTTGCTGCAGCAATAAGTACACTAAATGACTATAAACTAACGGTACCATGAGTGTGGGAAAGTGGTGGTAATTGTGTTGGATTTTTCCATGATCAAATAGTCAAATACATGGTTGATATTCCTCTTTTATGTGGGAGAGGAAAAGCTAACAAGCTCTCACTATCCAATGATTACAAGTACTTATGATTGGAACTCTAGAAAACATCCGTAACTACTAGAACATACATTAAGTTACAAATACTCAACCGTAGCATTAAGATCAAAAGGCCCTCTTTATCCCATATGCTTCAGTCACTAGATATGGGCTCATGTTTCTGTCACTCAAGCAGCCCTCCCTATAACTTTCTACACATACTACAAACCCTATGATGTGATCCATGCACTCATAAACATATGATGGCACCATAGGACTGTAAAAAATTCAATATATAGCTCAAATCATCCATAGAGATTCAACAATCAATCATATGACAAAAGGGATCTACACAAAATGCATCGCAAATAATTTATAACGTCAAACACCATGTTTACATAGGGCGGTACAGAGGTGTGTGGGCGGCTGAACTACTGTATACAGGTTGGAATTAGCGATGGAGATGGAGGTGAAGATGGTGGAGAGGACATCGCAGGGTGGCGGTGCCGCAGGAACTCCTTCCCTTCGCCCCGGCATTATAGGGGAGGGCCGCCTCTTAGCCCTCTTCCTTCATGGCCTTGGGAGCCCCCCCACATGGAGATGGGATCCATGGGGAGGCTAAAACGTGGTTTTTGTGCCTGGAAATTCGTGTTATGGGGTATATCCCACGACCTAGGTTTTCTCCCTTTATATAGTCTCACGTATTTCCGTCATCCCATATAGGGCTGCGGTAAACCAGGCGTATCTCAACCGTCCAGACTTGGAATCAGGCGAATTTTAACTCTAGAATATACGCCGCAACATTCCCCACAACTTTGTCTTCTGTGAGATTTCCGTTTGATGCTGTCTTTGATCCGTAATATGGCAATATTTAAAAAGTGTTTTTTAGACAGATTTCAGAAAAGTCCCAATTCGACTCCAACAAGATTTCTTCTTCTATTTTTGGTAATTCCTATACATCAAAGTGTAAAATAAGAACATTGTGCACTTTTGCAAATATTAGTAGGTTAGTCCAAATAAAACATAAACTTAATATAAAAACAATTATGAAAAGCATTAAAGTAGTATGAAACCATAAAAAAATATAGATACGTTTTAAACGTATCAGGGACACAAAACCTCAAACCAAGATGCAAAGAGTGAGTCTTTGGCACTTGTATTGAAGTAGACATCCAAGGGGTTGCTCGCCGATAAGGAGAAAGAAAGTGCCAAAAAAGAGGAGAGAAAATACAGGTAAAATGTGTAGGCAATAAAAAACAATCTTGAGACTCAAAATATGAAACATGAGGATCAAAAGAACAATCTAGAGGTGGACGAGTTCAGCACGATTAAAGGAAATTGATCTCGCTTTGGTCACATAGGACATCCAGAAGAGGCTTGCATTGAAGGTGGAGGAGAACCGGGCGAAACTCGCTTTAATGGTCGAGGATAACCAGATCATGATGGCCGACTTGACCGCCAAGGAACCGAAGAAAAATTCCTCGTTCCTCCGTAAGCAAAAAAGAGATCCGGAAACGCGATATCTAATCTCATTTTCTCTCTATTTGTATGTATGTACTCTTATTAACTTTTTGTCATCTAAACAATTTGTATTTTGTACTATTTATAATTTAAACTATATGTGTATTTTTCTTTTGAAAACATGTTATGCAATGTTAAGCAGTGTCATTTATTTGTGGGGGTAAATATGTTACAATCGCCATCAAAGGATTTGGTAATTCCTGGGGTGGAGCGGTGGTTTATTCCGGCACCAGCACCACAATCCTCCGCCGGCGGACGACGAGGGGCGAGAGATCTCTGAGCGCCGGCCTCCTCGTCGGAAGAGATCCACCGGGAAGGTTCGTCCAGGCAGGACACTGACCGAGTAGCCATTGGCCAGGAAGGTGGTCACCTGAGGAGTCAGCCAGCGCATAAATCGAGGGCGCTGGATGGCATCTCGGCGCGGGCGACTAACCCTGCCACCACATGGTCTCTCCCCTTCGGCGGGTTCTCCGACAACTGGTTCAGCGGGCTCACGTTTATCCTGCCTCGAGTAAGGGCATCTCCAGCCGTCCCCCCAGGGGGCTTTTTTCGCGGCGGAAGCGGCGAATAGCGCCGCTTCTTCACCACTCGGCCCCCCCAGAGGCCCAAATAGCGCCGTTTCGGCGCTATTTAGCGCCGCGACACCCAGGCCGAACCCAGCCCGCTGGGTTCGGCCTGGGGGGGCGAAACTGCGCGGCCGCGTGTGCGGGCCAGCGCTGTCAGCGACACGCCGGGAAAACGCGGGAACAGAATCCCCCGCCCGTGATCTTCTTCTCGGCGCCCGCGCCGTCAAAGGCTGTCGGAGGCGGCCGGCCAGTGCATGCGCCCCAGTCAAAGGCTGCCGGATTAATGGCGGGGCGGCAGCGGTGACACGCGCGGTGCGGCGACTGGCCCGCCAGGCTATAAAAATGGTGCCTGCCCCCCTCTCCTTCCGCACATGCTCGCCTCCTCCTCGCCGTTCTTCTCCATCCTCGTTGTTCTTCGCCGTCCTCATTCTCGCCGCAATGGACCATCTCTGGGACGCGTGGCCCGAGAGCGACGACGACGAGCTGCATCCAGCGCAGCAAGCGGCGCCGGAGCAGCTTCCGGCGCAGCAGGTGGCGCCGGAGCCACAGCAGGTGGCGCCGGAGCAGCCACCCGAACAGGACGAGGCGCGAGAAGCACGGCGGGCTGCCCGTCACTTGAGGAGGGAGGTGAGGAGGCAGCCGGTATGGCCCGAGCTGCACGCCGGGCTGTACTCCTTCGAAACCTCGCAGAACGAGGATGCGTACCGCGAGGTCCGCGGCGTCCTCGAGCAGGCGGAGGCGGCGGCGGAGGCGGCCGCCATTCGGGCCTCTCTGGAGACCCACCAGAGGGAGGAAGCGGCACGAGAGGTGCGCCGGCAGATGTCCGAGCGCGCTGCCTCGGCCGAGCAGGAGGGCATCATCGCCCTGTACGAGCAGGACCGGCGACAGGTGGCGCTGCAGAGCGAGCGGCGCAACCGCCCGCCCTCCGAGCAGGCGCAGCTGCACCGGCTGCGGGTGCAAGCCCGAGCGGAGCGGGCGGAGCAACGCTGGCTCGCCGCGGTGAGGCAAGGCGAAGCTGGTCCCTCCACCCAGCTGGTGGCGAAGGAGCTCCGCGACGAGGACGCCGCTGAAGACGACGATGCGTAGGGGTAGTCGTCGCGTAGATCAAAAATAAGTTTTAGTCTAAATTTCCGTCGATGTTTAGTTTGAATTTCCGTCGAATATGTACGCAATTCGCAAATTTCAATAAAAATCGACTAGTTTACAATTGCGTTTGTTTTGGGCCGATTCTTGGGCTCGGGACGCGACTGGGAAACCTGCCCCCCCAGGTTCCAGAATAGCGCCGTTTAGCGCCGCGGCGGCCCCAAAACAACGAAGTTTTGGGCCCTGGGGGGGCGCAACGACTGGAGATGCCCTAAGATAACTTGGAGGCGGATGAATGTGCCTCGCAAACTCCATTTTATGTCGCGTTGGAGGTTCTTGATGGACTAGACTAGCCGTTGCCAAGGTCGCCGGGGAACGTCTGGTCGGTGGTTAACCGGAGGGGGAAGATGTCTTATGAGGAGCTGGCCGCCGACTTTTGGCGTGACATCGTCTTCCCATCGCCGGCAGACAGGGTGTGGGAGAAGGGTGAGCCGTCTTGCGGTCTGGCGGCACAGACTGCGACGGCCGTCAAGGCGCCGTTGTCACTTCGGCCAGGTTCCTTGTCGTCGGCCGGAGTCGCTGTAACAAGACCGGTTCGCATTGGCTGGTGAGGCCATATACCTTGTCCCCGGGTCTCGCCGCCGGCCGTGCTCGGTCAATTTTGGCCGGCAACGTCCCATGTCCCCGAGTCCTGCTCCGGTGTTGGGTGGACGGCGGGTTCCTTGCTAGATCGAGATTCTGATCGGGAGCGCGGAAATCGCGGATCGACAGAGTCTTAAAGTCAAACATATCTGGGCCGTTCGCCCTGGGCATATTTGGGACGTCGTTTCGCGTCTCTCTGGAGGCCCGGTCCCACTGCTAATGATGCTAAGTTTCCACCGAAGCGAAGATTAGGAAAGGCACTCTTAGGAGACATAACGTGATGTAATATTTCAAGCGACAAGTTTCTTAAGCACTCTTTTCCTTACAAGGGTACCGAAAGAGACTGGAAGGTTTTTAATGAGGCGGCTTGCTCGCTATTATAGTTATTATTCTGTCAAAAAAAAGTTTCCACCGGACGTTGGCTTGTTTCAAACATGGGATCCGCCTGCTGTTGTGGTTATCGAAGGAAACGTGCGGACGCATCTGCCTCTACCGCTGGTGAATGCAAAGAGCTTGTCTGGGTGGAAGAGACAGATATTTCTCATGGGCATCTGGCCTTCACCCGATCCTTCGAGGACGTAGTCGCCATTTCACCTCGGATTATGGCAGGAGGCCCTCTTCAGGATGGCGTTGGTCGGTCTCAACCGGCAGGAGTGACACGAGGGGAACGACTACAGCGCCGACTGTCGCTACGAGGCCGGTGATGCTATTTGGCGGGCGGCTGGGTCTGGCTCCATGCTGGCACCAACCTCGTCTTGCTTGATGCCGGTTCAGAATAATTCGATGGGGAAAATTTTGCTTGGGAACCCGGCTTCTTATGTTACGGTTCCTTTTAATTTGGGGGCTGCTGCAACAAAGAACAACAAAGGAAAACGGAATAAGAAGAAGGTGGTTCCGCCGGCGGCTACGGAGTTGGAGCCGTCCAGGATTACGACTGCGTCGGCGAGTGTGGCTGATGTTGTGGTACCGGTGGCGACAGCAGCTGAGACTACTTCTCCACTAGTGGAAACAGGGCCACTTGTCCCGGTTCGTAAGGGCCATTTGTCCCGGTTGTGCAACCGGGATGGGCCAGCCGGGACAAATGGCCCTCACCATTGGTCCCGGTTGTGCCAGGACTCAGGACAAATGGGGCGTACCACGTGCAAATACGAGCTGAGCTAGAGAAATAAGTACTTACAGACAATAGGCACTAACGACAGATTTGTCGAGGGCCTGCTGCTGGAATAACTGAAACAATTCTTCAAATTGAATCATAACCAATCCATCTCCATACCCGTAGTGCTCGTCTTTAACGCGGAGACATATCCAGTCCTGAGATTTCTCAGCGGCTTCCATATACCAACTATGCACTCTTCGCATTTTCGTTGGTAGATCCTTTATCTCCTCGGGTTTGACGAGAGGCTTCCCGTACTGGTATTTGTACGCACATTCAGCTTCGGGGAAGTAGTCTATTGTTTGCATGTACTCAACAATGGACAAACCCGCAGCAGCAGCCCTGTCTGCGTATAGTGTTATAAACTCTGGATCAATTTGCTCGTAAGCAATATTAGTGCTCGGCCCCACCTGGGTATTGGAAATCACTTTGAGCGGGGACATGGATTGTTTTTTCTGCTCTCCGAGCTGGGAAACTGATTTCCCCCTTTTCCCGCTTGCGCTATTACTCTTCGTCGACCGCACCATTTCCTAGTGTGACTTCGGAATAGAGCGGTCATAGTCAGATGACAGACTCGGCTCGGGTTGATGAAGAATCTTCACCATTTTCCAAGCTCGTTCTACATCTTCTTCGTTCTCGGGGAAATCTGCCTTTTTCTTCTCCTTCCGCTTCGATTTCCACGCCTCGTATTCGTCCCTTGCGATTTTATGGTTTTGCTCAGGAGTATAGTCGTAAGGTAACTTGGGTACCTCCTTTGGTACCTTCGGGAGGGGTGACCGTTGATGTTTGGGTGATCTATTACTTTTCCGCAAAAACTTAGTGGGCGGAGAAGGCGACCGCGGTGGAGAAGGCTGACGCGGCGGCGTAGGCGACCGCGGTGGAGACATGCACGGCGTAGGCGACCGCGCTGGAGACGGCATGCATGGCGAAGACGACCGCGCTGGGGACTGTTGCGCTGGAGAATGGCGAGGATTCGATGGCCTTGCCGTCTTGATTTCGGAGCACAATGCATTCCTATAGCCATAGAACGGTTAATTTCTTGGCTTCTCCGAGTTCAGTCAACTCTTCGTCTTCACCTTGAGGGAAATCAAGATTTACCCGCTCGAATCCGTTGACGACTTCATCGACCCCAACAACAGCGTAGCCCCGTGGAACCGGAAGACTATGGACGACCTTCACGTAGAGCTCACAGGTTGTCATATCTGTGATATCATCCACCGGGTGAATCATCGGCGGTGCATCATCACCCGGTAGCTGCATGGACGCAACATTGCTTTTCCGATGAGAATGTGCGGCGCCGGTAGCCTCGACTTCACCTTCTACCATGTGTGGTACGCCGGTAGACACTGTCTGCTGGCTAAGTGTGTTAATTTGGTCCTGCTGCTTCTTTGCCACATCCTACGTTAGCTTTATCTGATCTTCAAGTTGACGCCTCCAGTTTGCCTGAATCTCTGCTTCAGCTGCCTTCGCGTCCTTTTTCCGTTGATGGCTTCTATCCGGGTATCTCCTTTTGGTGTCGTCGAACCCAATACTCCACGGAGGATTGCCTTTTGTGCCTCGTATACGCCCTACGTGTTCCTTATTCCCGAGGGCGCGTGTGAGCTCGCCGTTCTCTCTATCTGGCACGAACTTACCCTCTTTAACGTTCTTTATTGCGGTTCTCAGACTTTCTATGGGTAGAGGATTCTCTTTATGCCTTAGGTTATAGATTGCATTTACTTCGGCGTCCAACGTGCCCCCATGCCCGTAGAACCATGACCTTGTCCGTTCGACCCACAAGAACGGCTCGGGAGTGATCCCCAGCTGAAGCAGGTCGTTCTCCCATATCTCCCACTTGGGACTGGAACCCTTGTAGCCAGCTTGCCCCATAACATGGTGATATACCTTTTTGGCGGTGTTTTCCTCATTTGTTTTTGTCCTTTCCTGTTCATTCTCTGACAGATTGTACTTCACAAAATCTTCCCATAAGGGTTTTATTTTCTCATACCATTGAGTGAAATCTGGAGTCTTGCCCTTCTTAACATAGTCAAGGTTCAATCTTTTCTTCCAGTTTTTGAATTGCTCGGCCATCTTTTTTAGGGTCCACGCCTTGACCTTTTCCTGTATCTCAATTTTCATTTTAGTAACATCGGCCTCATTCACATCCGCCTCATTCTCGTCCACCTCCGGCAAGGGTAAGTTGAAATTAGACAAGATCTTCGAGAAAAGATGATCTTTGGCTATTTTGATGACATATGAAATTCCTTGTCTCCGCGGATCTTTTGGCAGATTCCACTCATGAACAGTGATCGGGATGTGATCCCTAACTAGCACTCCGCATTGCTTCACAAATTTTTGGGCAACATCAGCGGGAAGCTTGGGTGCGCCGTCTGCTGCGATCGTGTCGATCCTATATCTTTCTGTATTTTCACCTTCTTTGTTGCGCCTCGTTTAGTCTTTTTTCCGGTTGATATGCCTGAGCCGGATGGCTAAAAATATAAAGACTGTTAATACATGTATATAGACAACGGATGCTTCATTAATTAACATATCTATATATGCACCTCGGAGCCGGTGTTTGTAATTTGTACGGCTCCACCGGAGCCGTCGACTGCTCCCTTATCGGAGACGTCGGCTTCTCCCTCACCGGAGTCGTCGGCTTCTCTCTCACCGGAGCCGTCAACTTCTCCCTCAGCAGAGACGTATCCCCAGGTGAGCTCCGGATCTCCCTCACCGGAGTTGTTCATCTATTGGCTCACATCGGTCTCTCCATCGGCCCCGCGGATGAAACCCTCGAGCAAGTTTTCCGCATCTTCTTCTCTTGGCTCCATACTATCACTAGTAGAAAACAGGGCATTGAGCCAAGCACAATGGAACCGGATGTGATACAAACCGGTTCAAAAGGGTCTGTCCCCTGGGCCCCACCCATGCAGCAAATGGCCGCAAGGCCTTTAGGACCGGTTTGTAACACAAACCGGTCCTAAAGGCCTTGCGGGTCATTTGCTGCAGGGAGGGGGGCCCAGGGGCAGACCCTTTAGAACCGGTTTGTATCACAAACCGGTTCTACAGGTTTTCTCATTTTTTGCAGCTACTGCGGGTCCCGCTGTCATATCCTTTAGAACCGGTTTGTAACACAAACCGGTCCTAAAGCCCTCCCCTAAACCCTACATACCACCCCGAGCTCAGCTCCATTTTTTCCAGCTCTAGCTCAACTCCATTTTTGCTCTCTCCTTCCTCTTGTGAGGTCTAATCCATCCCCATTTTTCTCCACCATTTGTCAAGATTGTTGGTACCCATCGGTCCTACGGTTAGCATCAACATTCCCTCTTCCGGCATTGCAAGTTTTGCTCGTTTTCTTGCTCATTTCATTTTTGTTGTGCTAGCTAGGTATTTGATGAAATGCCTAAGCTAGAATTTGTTATTCATTTTGTTATGTATACAAATTGATGCAATTTGAGCTCAAAATTAATTATGATTTGTGGTTTTTTTAGCGTCGCGCGCCTTGTCCCCTTCCTCACTGCCGTCGATCGCCCCATCACCGACACAACCTTGGTGAGCCTATTGTTTTTATTTACCAAAACAAATTTTGATTTGTATGATTGACGTATATATTTACTTGTATATAATTTTCTTATTGTGTAAGATTTTTTTTATATACATAGCGCCATGGTTTTGATATCCGTCCCCGTTGGCCCTCGTCCAGTCTATGATTCGGATGTGGTATATTATCTTTTTTCACTACATATTTTCATTTCCTGATTATACGACAATTACTTACGCCGACCAACTTGACATAGATATTTTTATCTAGGAGGTAGTGGAACCGGAAATGCCAATCGACCCTATTGTTGAGAAGTTATACTTATTTGAACAAGAAAATGTTGGCTTGAAAGAAAGATTGAAAAAAACTGAAGAAAGGTTGGAAAAAACTGAAAGAGAGAAGATGACCTTGGAAAAGGTTCTTGCCGGTGTCGTCGATGGTCACAAGAGCGAGATGGACGCAATGCGCCTGAAGATTAGAAAGATTAGGAAATATGCAATTAGTAAAGAGGCTTGGTATCATTATGCCGTCGGGTTAATTGTTACCTTTGTTGCGATTTTGATCGCATTTGTTGTTGTTTTTAAATGCATTAATTAGAGAGAGTTTTTATGGATGGTTTCAGTGTGTATTTTTATGAGAACTATATATGTATGGTCACTATACGCTAGTTTGGTATTAACGTGTGATGAACTTTTTGTATTAATTAATTAATTTAGTCATGATGATTTAGCATAATGGTTGTTGATAAATTTATATAATGCAGATGAACCGGCAATGGATGTACAGTGATCGACGTCGTCCCGAATTCCTTAATGGCATGCATAGTTTTCTCAATGTGGCTGAGAAAAACAGGCAGAATGGATTTATTTTTTGTCCATGTAAAAAATGCCAGAATAAGAGGAATTTCCATAACTCAAGAACCATACACACCCACCTGTTGCAAGAAGGCTTCATGCCCAGTTATTTTTGTTGGACCAAGCACGGAGAAAGAGGGGTTGTAATGGAAGACAATGAAGAAGAAGAGGATGATGATAATTATCCTATGTTCGGTGAACACGGTGATACTGAAATGGAAGAAGACGAGCCTGAACTTGAGGACATTGTTGATGAGTCTGATGATGATCTTCGTCAGGTCATTCGTGAAGAACAGATAAACTGCGCAAGTGAAAACGAGAGGTTGAAGTTGGAGCGCATGTTAGAAGACCACAAAAAATTGTTGTACCCAAATTGCGAAGATGGCCAGAAAAAGCTGGGCACCACCCTGGAATTGCTGCAATGGAAGGCAGAGAATGGATTATCTGACAAGGGATTTGAAAATCTGCTGAAAATAATGAAGAAGATGCTTCCAAGAGATAACGTGCTGCCCTGCAGTACATACGAAGCAAAGAAGGTTGTCTGCCCTCTAGGATTGGAAGTGCATAAGATACATGCATGCATCAATGACTGCATCCTCTACCGCGGTCAGCACGAGAACTTAACTGCCTGCCCGGTATGCGGTGCATTTTGGTACAAGATCAGGCGAGATGACCCTGGTGATGTTGAGGGCGACGATCGCCCCAGGAAGAGGGTTCCTGCCAAGGTGATGTGGCATGCTCCTATAATACCACGGTTGAAACGTTTGTTCCGAAACAAAGAGCATGCCAAGTTGTTGCGATGGCACAAAGAAGACCGTAAGGAAGACGATATGCTGAGACACCCCGCTGATGGGTCGCAGTGGAGAAACATCGACGATAAGTACGAGGACTTTGCACGTGACGCAAGAAACTTAAGGTTTGGTCTGAGTACAGATGGCATGAATCCGTTTGGGGAGCAGAGTAGCAGTCATAGCACCTGGCCCGTGACTCTATGTATCTATAACCTTCCTCCTTGGTTATGCATGAAGCGTAAGTTCATTATGATGCCAGTGCTTATCCCAGGCCCGTCGCAACCTGGCAACAACATTGATGTGTACCTCAGGCCACTGGTTGATGAACTTTTAGAGTTGTGGGCTGACGAAGGTGTACGTGTGTGGGACGAGTACAAACAAGAGGAATTTGACCTACGAGGGTTGCTGTTTGTAACCATCAATGATTGGCCCGCTCTTAGTAACATCTCAGGACAGTCAAACAAGGGATACAACGCATGCACACACTGTTTAGGCGAGACTGAAAGTATACATATAGGCAAGAATGTGTACCCGGGGCATCGTCGATTTCTTCCAGACAGGCATCCCGTAAGAAAGAAAGGAAAGCATTTCAAAGGCGAGGCAGATACACGGAGGAAGCCAACCCTCCCTAAAGGTACTGATATATATGACATGGTCAAAGATATAAAAGTAATCTTTGGTAAGGGTCCTGGCGCACAATCTGTTCCGAATGACGCCGACAACCACGTAGCCATGTGGAAGAAGAAATCTATATTCTGCGAACTACCCTATTGGAAATTCCTAGAGGTTCGCTCTGCGATCGACGTGATGCACGTGACGAAAAATATTTGTGTGAACCTGCTAAACTTATTGGGCGTGCATGGGAAGAAGTCGAGAGATACACCAAAAGCACGGCTGCACCACCAACGTATGCACGAACGAGACGACCTGATGAATCCAGAGAATTTCAAAGGTCCTGCCAGCTACGCTGTTACCAAGGAAGAGAAGGAGATCTTTTTCCAAGTCCTGAGCAGTATCAAGGTCCCGTCTGGCTACTCGTCGAACATAAAAGGAATACTAAACCTGGAAGAGAAAAAGTTCCAAAACCTAAAGTCTCATGACTGCCACGTGATCATGACCCAGTTACTTCCGATTGCATTGAGGGGGCTTCTGCTAGAAAACGTGCGAGTACCCATTGTGAAGCTATGTGCATTCCTCAACGCAATTTCTCAGAAGGCAATCGATCCAGCAACTCTACCAAGTTTACAGAAGGACGTGGTCCAATGTCTTGTCAGCTTCGAGTTGGTGTTCCCACCAACCTTCTTCAATATTATGACGCACCTCATAGTTCACCTAGTCCAAGAGATTTCCGTTCTCGGTCCTGTATTCTTACACAATATGTTCCCCTTTGAGAGGTTCATATGAGTCTTGAAGAATTATGTTAAAAACCGTGCTAGGCCGGAAGGAAGCATGGTCAAGGGCTATGGAACAGAAGAGGTCATTGAGTTTTGTGTTGACTTTATTCCTGACCTAAACCCGATCGGTGTTCCTCAGTCGCGCCATGAGGGGAGACTGCGTGGAAAAGGCACGCTAGGAAAGAAATCAACAACATCTATGGACGAGCAATCTTTCACTCAAGCACACTACACAGTTCTAGTTAATTCCAGCTTGGCGGCTCCATATATCCAGGAACACACGGATATTTTACGCTCGAAATACCCGGAGCAACCTGAAGATTTCATTGCTAAAGAACACGCGAAGACTTTCGGCGGTTGGTTGCAAAGACGTCTCATTAATGACAACATTGTTGAAGATGAGCTATACTTGTTGGCCAAGCAACCATCTTCGACTATATTGACCTTTAAAGGGTACGAGATAAATGGTAACACATTTTACACGGCAGACCAAGATAAAAAGAGCACCAACCAAAACAGTGGCGTCCGGTTTGATGCAAAAGACGACAACGGGCAAAGGGTCACATACTATGGTTACATAGAGCAGATATGGGAACTTGACTACGGACCTTCCTTTAAGGTCCCTTTGTTCTGGTGCAAATGGTTCGACCTGTCAGGCGTGAATGTAGACCCGAAGTACGGAATGACAACAGTGGATCAGAAGAATCTTGGGTACGACAATGATCAATTCGTCCTAGCCAATGATGTGGCTCAGGTTTTCTATGTGAAGGACATGTCTAGCAGACCGAGAAAAAGAAAAGATAAGGAAGCGAATACATCAGACAATGAGCCAAGACGCCACATAGTTCTTTCAGGGAAAAGAAACATCGTGGGAGTCGAGGACAAGACAGACATGTCAGAAGATTACAATAAATTTGATGAAATTCCTCCCTTCAAAGTCAAAGATGATCCAAGCATTCAGTTAAATGATGAAGATGTTCCATGGTTATTACGGCGCAATCCGAAGAAAGGCAAGAAGAAAAATAGAAACGGATCATCCCTTTAGTCCCGGCTGGGGAAACCAACCGGACTTAATGGGTTAGGGTTTCGTTTGGACCAATCAGATAGAATCACACGGACCGTGTGTTTCTTTCAACCGCTTGTGAGCCGTTGGATCCGGGGTGTGTTTCTTTCCGGCTGATTGTGAGCCGTACGATCAGGGCTACGGTGTGTTTCTTTCGAGCTGTTGTGAGCCGTTGGATGAGATGTTTCTTAACCGTTGGATCAAAACCCTAGCTCAACACTTTGTGAGCCAGAGGACCCTATATATAGCCCAGCTTCATACACCGTTCAGTTCATCTCCCAAATACAAAACATCCGGATTCGCCAGCATACGCCCTGCTGTGCATTTGGTATGCATATATGCACTCAGTAGCCACTGCAGGGTTGTATGCTGGCGATACCGATTGTTTTGTTCTACACCCCCCTTTAAGGTTTAATACATCATATATTCAGTTCATCGAGCAAATACAAAACATCCGGATTCGCCGTCATACGTCCAGCCGTGCATTTGGTATGCATATATGCACCCAGTAGCCACGGTTGGGCTATATGACGGCGATACCGTCTGTTTTGTTCTACACCCCCTTTAAGGTTTGATACATCATATATTCAGTTCATCGAGCAAATACAAAACATCCGGATTCGCCGTCATACGTCCAGCCGTGCATTTGGTATGCATATATGCACCCAGTAGCTAGCCACGGTTGGGATGTATGACGGCGATACCGTTTGTTTTGTTCTACACCCCTCTTTGGAAACAGAAATAAGAAGAAAAGGAATGTGCGCCTGTCACGACCCCGGACCCAGAGATATACATACTGTTATTGGCTCCTAGCCATGGACTCACAAGGGCTTCAGGGTTACCAGCCCCGGCCGCAACAAACAACGGCAGGCAGACTGGATTCATCGGCACGTAGTCCGGATCCCCAGTCTACTACTCCTTGTATCCATGCTAGTCATAACCAACTATGCATATCAAAGCGTCCACGAATCGAATGAAACTGAAGGAAACGGGACCAAAGCTATACAGAGCTGCTATTTGTCCAGAAAGTGCAACAACAATCGAGGGTTACTGGGGTTACCTCGCCCCAGGCCGATCACATCGACAGGCGGGCTCGGACATGGATCATCGGCTCCACAACCCCTCGACTGCGACAACTATGCAGTCATAGCCAAAACTGTATAACAATGAGCTCGAAACCAACAACCGATCAAAGCCGTACTCTAAACAAGGAAGCTGTATTAAACAAGTGTTACTAGAGTATAGCTTACAAACAGAGGTCACACGACCCAACATTACATCAAACAACGGAAGGCAAATTATGTTGCTAATCAACAAGAACCAAAAAGGGCTAAGAGGCCGCAACATAAGGCGACGTCCCAGCCCATAGATTCCAGGCTGCTACCTGGGAACCCCAAACTACTCGTCGATGTCCACGTTGAATCACCACCGATGGAGTTCTTCTCCTGAACCAAAATTAAGCAAACCTGAGTACGGGAGGTACTCAACAAGACTTAATTAACCTATTATATATCTGCTAACTTCAGAAAGGTTTTATGAAGGCTGTTTTGCGTAAAGCAATCTTTATTTTCCAAATCGAGGAGGAATAGCACGTCTCATAGAAGGTTTTTCAAAACAGATGAGAAAGGTACTCAACTACTGAGATCATCATCTTCTTGTATTCCACCAAGTCTTTCTCATTCCCACACTATCTCATGCTACAAGGATCACCCCTCCCGGCATCTCCGGGGAGGCACCCTTGATCTATTGCCTCCATGCCTTTGTCAACATCTTTTACGTCACGTTCAAGTTATCTATGACCTCGTGGCTTTCACCAAGTCGTCCTTAACCGTGGACACGGCTTTCCGAAAGATTTATCCCTGCAGGGTGGTACACTTTACCCACACGTACCATCCGACTCTTAACGCCACATGTACGCTCGTCCATGGAGCGCGGCAGAGGGTGGTTTGCCACGACCTTTACCTTGTCGAGCCCTATCCATGAGTCAACCCAAACAGGGCCACCCCGTCAACAGGGAGTTGGCCACCTCCTGACGGCACCTGTTCTGTGAGTCGGGAACAAGATCCGTGTACGTCCTTCACTTGTCCCGGTCACGCCCTAAACACCTCCAAAAGGTTTTTGACTCACACGCAGATGGAAATCCCAAACTACGTGACTCACGGATAGAACCAAACAAGTTAGTTAGTCGAGCGCGGTCTGTTAGGCCCCGCGTGTGGTTGCACGCTCAGTCTTGGTTTCTACGGCGAGACCTTACTCCTAGGGTTGGCAAGTACAGAACCAAGAACCACTTCCCAAGTGGCCTCCCGTCCTCGCCTTAGTCAAGTTAACCACACAGCGCTCATCTCACCTCATCATCATATCATACTAGGTTATCGTAGCTCTGATTCATCAACCGGATGGAGCAGAGGTAACAAACATGTAAAGCTAAGCGAAGCAGATATGAGGCTCTGGCGATGCGCACAAGCAAATCTATGGCGGCTAGGAGCAGTGGATCAGGATATTGAGGCAATGCATTATATAGGTGAACTATGTCTACTAGCATCAAATAGTTTGGAATCGAATGCAACGTACAAGATCAAATGTTGTTCGAAAGCATATATGAGCAGATAAGAGGTTATGCTTGCCTTGGTTATAAGAAAACCAGATAAAGTCTTCAGGGAAAGTGCTTGACTTGTCGGTTAAGATCAAGTATTCGTCGTTGGATTGATGGCCTTCTCTTCGGAGTCACGTTCTACCGAGGGGAAACAAACACCGGAAAGAAGAACAACAATCAACACATGGCATCGATGCAATGCGCAATATGTATGCATGAGCAGATTAATGCACTGAAATAAAGTCCTAAACATGTTCGATGGGTTGCTAGGGTTCGTATGTCAGTTAAGAAGTTTTACTGAAATTTGTCCGAAATAGGCCCCCGAGGGGCAATTCGGACGATTCTGAAAGTAGGTACCGTTTTAGTTGCTCAAATGGGTTTGAAAACATCATAACTAGGTTTAGTTTGTCATTTTGAGCAAATTGGTATATAACTTTTAATTTTCTAATTTTATTGAATAAAAACTTATTTTCTCTAATTTTAAAAGAGTAAACAATATTAAATAAAGGCCAAAAATTCAACTTTGTCAAACATATCTGAAAATGACATATTTGGAAAGAGTACATTTTTCTGATCTTTCCCATATTTTTACTTTATTTTTCTGAGCAATAATTTGGAAGATATTAATTAACCAAAATTATTCATTTTTCTGGAATTTAATGGAAATACTAAATACAGGGAGTTATGACGTCATTATGACGCAGTGATGACATCACCGTTTCCTGTTCTTCACAGATGATCTCCAAATTCGAGTGATTCTTCGATTCGTTTGTGAAATTGACTAGATGGGGACGTAGAGGAGGCCGAGGCAAGCCTGGGGGTGGTGGCGCCGCTACCATTTGGTCACCGGAGGCTCGCCGGCTTCCATGGCCACGGCGGCCGGCGGCGGAGCTCGGCGCGGAGCCGGTACAGAGCGAGAGGGGGGGCATGGAGGGTACCGGGAGGTCCGGGAGCTCACCGCGAACCCGATGAAGCGGTCGGGGAAGGACGAGGAGGCCGGAGTCGCCCGCATCGAGCCGGGCGGACGGTGGCCGGACTTGGGAGAGACGAGCTCGGGGCGGCGTCTCCGAGCTTCCCGTGCTCGATTCGCCTGAGGGAGAGGCAAAGGGAAGGGCGACGGGGCTTCCTGCGGCGTCAATTAGCCCGGGGCGGCCGGAGAGGCGGCAGTCGACGGCAGCCGGAGAGGGCAGCTAGGGTTTGGTCTCCCGGCCGGAACACAGAGAACGGGAGGGAAAGGGAGGAAGAGGAGAGAAAGGCCACGGCGTCCTGGAGAAGTCGTCCACGCGCGGGAGGGCGCACATACACGAGCAGGAGGTGGCAACCGACATCGGGGGTGAGGACACGCATGTGCTTCCTACTGTCCAAGGTAGAAGAAGACCATTTTTTTACAACACCCCTGGAAACAATTAGAAACCACAGGGAGGTCCTTTTCCATTTAAAAACAGGACAGAAAACAAACTTTTGAGGGCCTATTTGAAATCAGAAAAATTGGCAAAAATACTTTTTGAAAACCTTATGAAATTTGCAAGCTCACCATGTACTTGCTTTCCAAAATTGGAATTATTTTTAGAACAAAATTTGGGTGATCACTTTAAGTGATTTTTATGCAAGTTTCACTTAAATTCAATTTAAGAAATTGATTCAAATTTTTCCATGCATGCTATGCAATGAACACCACACCACAACCCTTTTGTTAGCAAATTTGGGATGTTACAGCGCCCCCCCTGTACAGGCCTTTAGTACCGGTTGACGTTAACAACCGGCGCGGGAGTTCACGCGTGGCGCGGGAGTTGTGACGCGTGGCCAGGAGGGCGCGGTATAAACTGTCGCGCCTCGAGCGCGTCTTCTCCTCTCCACGCGCCCACTCCTCTCCACGCACCGTCGCGCTTCCACAATGCCTCCGAGGAGAAACAGCACCACCGGCTTCCGCGGCGTCCGAGCACGGCAGAACCGAATGTTCAGCGCAGATATCCGCTGGGGGGACGACCGCATCCCCCTCGGCTCCTTTGCGACGGCGGCGGAGGCCGCCCGCGCCTGGGACACGGCGGCCTGGCGCCTCAACCGCCCGCGGTCGCTGATGAACTTCAACGACTGCCACACCGTCTGGGAAGCGGAGGTCAGGGCTCCAAAGCCGCATATCGTCACTGCCGCCGACCACCTCCAACTCCGCCACCGCGCGTTTCAGGGCCTAGTCGACGCCATGGAAGACCGCGTCGTCCGCGAGTATTACCGGAACAACCCGGGGGAGGAGAGCGCCGACGAGGAGCTCTGGCACACCCGCGCGGCTGAGCGGGCGGAGCGCCGCCTCGAACGCCACCTCGCGTTAGATGCCGCTCGGGAGGCGAGGACGAATGCGCTGCAAGAGCTTCGTCGGGCCGACCACGCCGGCGAAGTCTGGGCCTCCGACGATCCGAGGTGGGGGCCTATCTCGGACATACCATCATGCACCTCCGACGACGACGAGGAGGTCACCGACGAGTTCGACAACGACGATGACCCGGAGGAGGTAAGCGACGAGTTCCCCGAAGACGACGACGAGGAGTAGTGTTCGTCTGTTTTCTCTTTTTTAATAAAAGAATTTGTATTCCGGCGACACTGCGGCGTGCTAGCGCGTCTGTTTACTGTTTTTAATAAAAGTAACCTTCTATTTTCCATGTTTTATAAATCAATGTAAAAGAAAACAGGGAAGTGAAACAAAAAAGAAAAATAAAAGAAGAAAAATCTACATGTATGGTATCTCGCTAAATCAATCTATATATATGTATCCACGATATATATGCTCGATGTATCACTTGCGCTCTCACTTCTCGTTGCCTTACTCATTACCCACCCTAACTTACCACAGGCGCATAAACTTCAGTATGCGCCTGGGGTAACATTACCGCAGGCGCACCGTGGACGAATGCGCCTGGGATAACAGTACTACCGCAGGCGCACAGTGTACAAATACGCCTGGGATAAGAGTACTACCGCAGGCGCACAGTATAAAAATGCGCCTGGGGTAAGTGATCAAATTTTTCCCATTCTACACCACATTTTATATCTTTGTTTCTGATTTTAGAACACAATCATATCACATTCATAACATAGAGTTTTACGATCACACATAACACAAACATAAGTCTCACAATACTAAGATATCCATTAATTACATACTAAGATATCCATTACATGCATATATATCGAACGCATACATCTATGACTCCGTCGAGTAGATGCGGAACAACTCGTAGGAGACGTATGCATCTATGGCTGCATACTTGACGTTCGTGAAGTCCAGTGGGTTCTTCTCCCATAAAAAGTGATTCTTTCGAGGGAAACCAGACTTCATGGTTTCGTAGCCCTCGTGGATTAAGGCAGTTGCCATGCGAGCCATCCCGGTCCTTGGCCCGTTCAATTGGATAAGATCCTGAAGATCAATGTAGTGATCTTCAGGTATCACAATACCCAAGCGCATCAACTTCGGACGGTCTTGCCTGATGTCAACGCTGCAAAAGTCATATCCCATGTTGACAAGAAAATCAACAAGGGCCGGAGAATGCTTTGAACTACTGCAACAACAAAAATTTCATACGTGTTAGATATTGCAGCACATGTATTCTTCACATGCAACAAACAAATCGAAGATGCAAGATTGTACGTGTGCGTTACCTTGACCATTGGAAGACCAAAACGGCCTCCTTGAACGCAATCTGGATGACGGCAACATCCCGTTGATCCGCCGTATACTCCAGATGAAGCCCGAAGAACCGGTGTTCATCGGGAGAGGACAAATAGAGATTGTTCAAATGCGCAAGAGGACCGGGGAGCCTCTCGCAAATGTTGGTGTAGCACACCTCGACTTGCTTGCCGCATGGTGCGGGACCATGGTATATGTCCCAAACTTCAGCCATGGTGTGCTTGGTGGAGGAAGATCAAGAGAGGAAGAAGAGAAGACAGAGGAAGAAGAGAGAATACAGAGAAACAGAAAGACTCGCGATCGGGAACTGTAGCAATAAAACTGACGCACGCGGGAGGCGAGCAGTTTGTACAGAGACCCTTCACTAGTAGAAAACAGGGCATTGAGCCAAGCCCAATGGAACCGGATGTGATACAAACCGGTTCAGAAGGGTCTGTCCCTGGGCCCCACCCATGCAGCAAAATGCCCGCAAGGCCTTTAGGACCGGTTTGTAACACAAACCGGTCCTAAAGGCCTTGCGGGCCATTTGCTGCAGGGAGGGGGGCCCAGGGGCAGACCCTTTAGAACCGGGTTGTATCACAAACCGGTTCTACAGGTTTTCTCATTTTTTGCAGCCACTGCGGGTCCCGCTGTCATATCCTTTAGAACCGGTTTGTAACACAAACCGGTCCTAAAGCCCTCCCCTAAACCCTACATACCACCCCGAGCTCAGCTCATTTTTTCCAGCTCGAGCTCAACTCCATTTTTGCTCTCTTCTTCCTCTTGTGAGGTCTAATCCATCCCCATTTTCTCCACCATTTGTCAAGATTGTTGGTACCCATCGGTTCTACGGTTAGCATCAACGTTCCCTCTTCCAGCATTATAGGTTTTGCTCGTTTTCTTGCTCATTTCATTTTTGTTGTGCTAGCTAGGTGTTTGATGAAATGCCTAGCTAAGCTAGAATTTGTTATTCATTTTGTTATGTATACAAATTGATGCAATTTGAGCTCAAAATTAATTATGATTTGTGCTTTTTTTAGTGTCGCGCGCCTTGTCCCCTTCCTCACTACCGTCAATCGCCCCATCACCGACACAACCTTGGTGAGCCTATTGTTTTTATTTACCAAAACAAATTTTGATTTGTATGATTTACGTATTTACTTGTATATAATTTTCTAGAGCCATGGTTTTGATATCCGTCCCCGTTGGCCCTCGTCCAGTCTATGATTCGGGTGTGGTATATTATCTTTTTTCACTACATATTTTCATTTCCTGATTATACGACAATTACTTACGCCGACCAACTTGACATAGATATTTTTATATAGGAGGTAGTGGAACCGGAAATGCCAATCGACCCTATTGTTGAGAAGTTATACTTAGTTGAACAAGAAAATATTGGCTTGAAAGAAAGATTGAAAAAACTGAAGAAAGGTTGGAAAAAACTGAAAGAGAGAAGATGACCTTGGAAAAGGTTCTTGCCGGTGTCGTCGATAGTCACAAGAGCGAGATGGACGCAATGCGCCTGAAGATTAGAAAGATTAGGAAATATGCAATTAGTAAAGAGGCTTGGTATCATTATGTCGTCGGGTCAATTGTTACCTTTGTTGCGATTTTGATCGCATTTGTTGTTGTTTTTAAATGCATTAATTAGAGAGAGTTTTTATGGATGGTTTCAGTGTGTATTTTTCTGAGAACTATATATGTATGGTCACTATACGCTAGTTTGGTATTAACGTGTGATGAACTTTTTGTATTAATTAATTAATTTAGTCATGATGATTTAGCATAATGGTTGTTGATAAATTTATATAATGCAGATGAACCGGCAATGGATGTACAGTGATCGACGTCGTCCCGAATTCCTTAATGGCATGCATAGTTTTCTCAATGTGGCTGAGAAAAACAGGCAGAATGGATTTATTTTTTGTCCATGTAAAAAATGCCAGAATAAGAGGAATTTCCCTAGCTCAAGAACCATACACACCCACCTGTTGCAAGAAGGCTTCATGCCCAGTTATTTTTGTTGGACCAAGCACGGAGAAAGAGGGGTTATAATGGAAGACAATGAAGAAGAAGAGGATAATGATAAGTATCCTATGTTCGATGAACACGGTGATACTGAAATGGGGGAAGATGAGCCTGAACTTGAGGACATTGTTGATGAGTCTGATGATGATCTTCGTCAGGTCATTCGTGAAGAACAGATAAACTGCGCAAGTGAAAACGAGAGGTTGAAGTTGGAGCGCATGTTAGAAGACCACAAAAAATTGTTGTACCCAACTTGCGAAGATGGCCAGAAAAAACTGGGCACCACCCTTGAATTGCTGCAATGGAAGGCAGAGAATGGATTATCTGACAAGGGATTTGAAAACCTGCTGAAAATAATGAAGAAGATGCTTCCAAGAAATAACGTGCTGCCCTACAGTACATACGAAGCAAAGAAGGTTGTCTGCCCTCTAGGATCGGAAGTGCATAAGATACATGCATGCATCAATGACTGCATCCTCTACCACGGCCAGCACGAGAATTTAAATGCCTGCTCGGTATGCGGTGCATTTCGGTATAAGATTAGGCGAGATGACCCTGGTGATGTTGAGGGCGACGATCGCCCCAGGAAGAGGGTTCCTGCCAAGGTGATGTGGCATGCTCCTATAATACCACGGTTGAAACGTTTGTTCCGAAACAAAGAGCATGCCAAGTTGTTGCGATGGCACAAAGAAGACCGTAAGGAAGAAGATATGCTGAGACACCCCGCTGATGGGTCGCAGTGGAGAAACATCGACGATAAGTACGAGGACTTTGCACATGACGCAAGAAACTTAAGGTTTGGTCCGAGTACAGATGGCCTGAATCCATTTGGGGAGCAGAGTAGCAGTCATAGCACCTGGCCCGTGACTCTATGTATCTATAACCTTCCTCCTTGGTTATGCATGAAGGGTAAGTTCATTATGATGCCAGTGCTTATCCCAGGCCTGTCGCAACCCGGCAACAACATTGATGTGTACCTGAGGCCACTGGTTGATGAACTTTTAGAGTTGTGGGCTGACGAAGGTGTACGTGTGTGGGACGAGTACAAACAAGAGGAATTTGACCTACGAGGGTTGTTGTTTGTTACCATCAATGATTGGCCCGCTCTTAGTAACATCTCAGGACAGTCAAACAAGGGATACAGCGCATGCACACACTGTTTAGGCGAGACAGAAAGTATACATATAGGCAAGAATGTGTACCCGGGGCATCGTCGATTTCTTCCAGACAGGCATCCCGTAAGAAAGAAAGGAAAGCATTTCAAAGGCGAGGCAGATACACGGAGGAAGCCAACCCTCCCTAAAGGTACTGATATATATGACATGGTCAAAGATATAAAAGTAATCTTTGGAAAGGGTCCTGGCGCACAATCTGTTCCAAATGACGCCGACAACCACGTAGCCATGTGGAAGAAGAAATCTATATTCTGGGAACTACCCTATTGGAAATTCCTAGAGGTTCGCTCTGCGATCGACGTGATGCACGTGACGAAAAATATTTGCGTGAACCTGCTAAACTTATTGGGCGTGCATGGGAAGAAGTCGAGAGATACACCAAAAGCACGGCTGCACCACCAACGTATGCACGAACGAGACGACCTGATGAATCCAGAGAATTTCAAAGGTCCTGCCAGCTACGCTCTTACCAAGGAAGAGAAGGAGATCTTTTTCCAAGTCCTGAGTAGTATCAAGGTCCCGTCTGGCTACTCGTCGAACATAAAAGGAATACTAAACCTGGAAGAGAAAAAGTTCCAAAACCTTAAGTCTCATGACTGCCACGTGATCATGACCCAGTTACTTCCGATTGCATTGAGGGGGCTTCTGCCAGAAAACGTGCGAGTACCCATTGTGAAGCTATGTGCATTCCTCAACGCAATTTCTCAGAAGGCAATCGATCCAGCAACTCTACCAAGTTTACAGAAGGACGTGGTCCAATGTCTTGTCAGCTTCGAGTTGGTGTTCCCACCAACCTTTTTCAATATTATGACGCACCTCATAGTTCACCTAGTCCAGGAGATTTCCGTTCTCGGTCCTGTATTCTTACACAATATGTTCCCCTTTGAGAGGTTCATGGGAGTCTTGAAGAATTATGTTAGAAACCGTGCTAGACCAGAAGGAAGCATGGTCAAGGGCTATGGAACAGAGGAGGTCATTGAGTTTTGTGTTGACTTTATTCCTGACCTGAACCCGATCGGGGTTCCTCAGTCGCGCCATGAGGGGAGCCCGATCGGGGTTCCTCAGTCGCGCCATGAGGGGAGACTGCGTGGAAAAGGCACGCTAGGAAAGAATTCAACAACATGTATGGACGAGCAATCTTTCAGTCAAGCACACTACACAGTTCTAGTTAATTCCAGCTTGGCGGCTCCATATCACTAGTGGAAACAACCCCTCTCGTCCAGGGGGCCGGGGGGCAGCTGTCCCGGTTGCAACCAAATCCGGGATAAATGCCCTGCATTGGTCCCGGTTCGTGCGCCCGGGGCAACAGGAATCGCCTGGGCGCATTGGTCCCGGTTCGTGGGGGGCATATCCGTCCCGGCTCGTGCCACGGACCGGGACCAATGCCTAGCCACAGGCCACGTGGCACGCGCATGACCTGTTGTCCCGGTTCAGTCCACGAACCGGGACCAATGCCCCCTTCCCCTATATATACTGCCCCAGCCCCCCCCTCCTTCCATCTTATTTTTTGCTTGGAGGTGTGAGAGAGTGTGGTGTTGCTGTTTTTTTTTTACTATGCACACGAGGTGTTCAACGAAATTCCCGAGACGCACACAAGCTCACTGAAAATGGTTTCTTCGACCGAGGTTAACAAATTATCTTTTTCATCTGTAACTGATACATAAAAAAGTATTATTTGTCGATGTACTGTGGTTATCTCTGTATTAATATGTATTTTGATAAACTTAATTATATGATGCAGATGGATGCACGGCAGCGATGGATGTACGGTGACCGACGCACCTCCGAGTATATGGCAGGCCTGAATGTATTTCTTGCTGTAGCTCAGGCGAACAAAGATAATGGCTTCATGTGTTGCCCATGTGTTGATTGTCGGAACGTTAGAGAACATTCTTCCGAAAGAATCCTTCACGGCCATCTACTTCGGAGAGGTTTCATGCCCAGCTATAATTGCTGGACCAAGCATGGAGAAAGAGGGGTTGTGATGGAAGACGATGAAGAAGAAGAAGAAGATCCTTTGTTCCCTGAATACGACGATACTGCAATGGAAGAGAATGCAGAAGAAGGAGGTGATCAAGAACAGGCATCAGAAGAGCCCGATGATGATCTTGGCCGAGTTATTGCTGATGCAAGGGAAGACTGTGAAAATAGATTGGAGAGGTTGAAACTGGACAACATGTTACAGGATCACAAAAAATTGTTATACCCAAATTGCGAAGATGGTAGCACAAAGCTCGGTACCACACTGGAGTTGCTGAAATGGAAGGCACAAAACGGTGTGACTGACAAGGCATTTGAGACATTACTTCAACTAATGAAGCCAAAACTTCCAAAGGATAACGAATTGCCTGAGAGTACGTACGAAGCAAAGAAAGCTCTCTGCCCTCTAGGATTAGATGTGCAGAAGATACATGCATGCATTAATGACTACATTCTCTTCCGCGGTGAGAAGTACGAGAATTTGGATGAATGTCCGATATGCACTGCACTGCGGTATAAGATCAGAGCAGATGATCCTGGTGATGTTGACGGCGAGCCCCCCCGTAAGAGGGTTCCTGCGAAGGTGATGTGGTATGCTCCTATAATACCACGGCTGAAACGTCTGTTTAGAAACAAAGAGCATGCTAGGTTGTTGCGATGGCACAAAGAAGACCGTAAGAAAGATGGAAAGTTGAGGCACCCCGCCGATGGATCGCAGTGGAGAAAGATCGAGAGAGACTTTCCAGACTTTGCAGGAGAGGCGAGAAACTTATGGTTTGGTCTAAGTACAGATGGCTTTAATCCTTTTGGGGAGCAGAGCTCCAGTCATAGCACTTGGCCTGTAACTCTATGTATGTACAACCTTCCTCCTTGGTTGTGCATGAAGCGCAAGTTCATTATGATGCCAGTTCTCATCCAAGGCCCGAGGCAACCTGGCAACGACATTGATGTGTATCTAAGGCCATTAGTGGAAGAACTCTTAGAACTGTGGGGCAAACCAGGTGTACGTGTGTGGGATGAGAACGAACAAAAGCCATTTGACCTACGGGCGTTGCTTTTCGTGACCATCAATGATTGGCCAGCTCTTAGTAACATTTCCGGTCATACAAACAAGGGATACAATGCATGCACACACTGTTTAGATAAGACTGACAGTGTTTTTTTGGATAAATGTAAAAAGGTTGTATACCTGGGGCATCGTAGATTTCTTCCGATCAAGCATCCCTTAAGGAAAAAAGGAGGGAAGCATTTCAGAGGTGAGGCAGATAACCGAAAGAAGCCTGAGCTCCGTAGTGGTAATGATATATTCGATATGGTCAAGGACCTAGAAGTAATCTTTGGTAAGGCTGCTGGCAGCCAACCAGTTCCGTACGGCCCTGATAAGCGGGCACCCATGTGGAAGAAGAAATCTATATTTTGGGAGCTACCCTATTGGAAAGTTTTAGATGTCCGGTCTTCGATCGACGTGATGCACGTGACAAAGAATCTATGTGTCAATCTGCTATGCTTCCTGGGCGTCTATGGGAAGTCAAAAGATACGCCTGAAGCACGGGAGGACCAGCAACGTATGAAAGACCCAAGCAACAAGCACACAGATACAGGGCGCCATTCCTTAAGCAGCTACGCTCTTACTAAAGCAGAGAAGGAAATATTCTTTGAAGTCCTTTACAGTATCAAGGTTCCGTCTGGCTTCTCGTCGAATATAAAGGGGATAATAAACATGGCAGAGAAAAAATTCCAAAACCTGAAGTCTCATGACTGCCACGTGATTATGACGCAATTGCTTCCGATTGCATTGAGGGGGCTTCTACCGGAAAATGTTCGAGTACCCATTGTGAAGCTATGTGCATTCATGAACGCAATATCTCAGAAGGTAATCGATCCAGAAAGTCTGACAAGATTACAGAGGGATGTGGTCCAGTGTCTTGTTAGTTTTGAGTTGGTGTTCCCACCATCCTTCTTCAACATTATGACTCATCTCCTGGTTCACCTATGTGAAGAGATTCATATTCTTGGTCCGGTATTTCTACACAATATGTTCCCCTTTGAGAGGTTCATGGGAGTCTTGAAGAAATATGTTCATAACCGTGCTAGGCCAGAAGGAAGCATCTCGAAGGGCTATGGAACAGAGGAGGTCATTGGGTTCTGTGTTGACTTTATTCCTGACCTTAAGACAATTGGTGTTCCTGAATCGCGGCATGAGGGGAGACTGAGGGGAAAAGGAACGCTGGGAAAGAAAACAATGATACCTAGGGACGGGCATTCTTTGACCAAAGCACACTACACAGTTCTACAAAATTCTATGTTCATGGCTACGTATGTCGAGGAACACAAGAATATTGTACGGTCTGCAAACCCGGGGAAGGATGACTCATGGATTAAACGCGAACACATGGAGACTTTCGCAAGTTGGTTGCAAACACGTCTTATAAATGACACCACTGTTGAAGATCAGCTATACATGTTGGCAGGGTCACCATCTTCGACTATTGGGAGTTTTCAAGGGTACGAGATAAATGGAAATACATTTTACACGAGCTCCCAAGATAAGAAGAGCACCAACCAAAACAGTGGTGTCCGCTTTGATACAACAAACGAGAATGGAAAAACTGACACATACTATGGTTACATAGAGGAGATATGGGAACTTGACTATGGACCTTCTTTTAAGGTCCCTTTGTTCAAGTGCAAATGGGTCAACCTGAATGGAGAAGGGGTAAAGGTAGACCCGCTTTATGGAATGACAACAGTGGATCTCAACTGTATTGGTTACAATGACGAACCATTCGTTCTAGCCAATGATGTGGCTCAGGTCTTCTATGTGAAGGACATGTCTTCCAGACCGAAGAAAAGAAAAAATAAGGGAACAATTTCATCATACGATGAGCCGAAGCGTCACATAGTTCTCTCAGGGAAAAGAAACATTGTGGGAATCGAGGACACGACAGACATGTCAGAAGATTATAATAAGTTTGTTGAAATTCCACCCTTCACAGTGAAATCTGACCCCACCATCCCGTTAAATAATGAAGATGCTCCATGGTTACGGCCGAAGCGATCATAAGCAAGGGACACGAAGAAAATTCAGAAGACTAGATAGGGATGTTGTTGGTGATGTGTAATAATAAACGTGGAATACATGATCATAGTTCTTATAACGTAGTATGAACGAGATTTTGTTAACCAAAATGATATTTATACATATTATGTGATTATGAATGGAGTAGGTGCAAGTTTGACCAATAATTTGTATTGATCGGTGTTGAAGAACATGTTTCCCAATGGTGTTAATGTGGTGTCCTTATTCTCCGGTATTGGAGGAGGAGAGATAGCTTTGCACAGGCTTGGCATCCACATGAAGACAGGGATTTCAGTTGAGATAGGTGAAGTTAATAGGAGGATTTTGAGGAGTTGGTGGGATCAGACACAAACTGGCACTTTAATTGAGATTGCCGACGTGAAGTCTCTCACTAATGATAGCGTACACGGAATGCAATTCATTCCAAATTGATACTGTGGGTTGCCACTTGTCGGTGTTGAAGAACATGTTTCCCAATGGTGTTAATGTGGTGTCCTTATTCTCCGGTATTGGAGGAGGAGAGATAGCTTTGCACAGGCTTGGCATCCACATGAAGACAGTGATTTCAGTTGAGATAGGTGAAGTTAATAGGAGGATTTTGAGGAGTTGGTGGGATCAGACACAAACTGGCACTTTAATTGAGATTGCCGACGTGAAGTCTCTCACTAATGATAGCGTACACGGAATGCAATTCATTCCAAATTGATACTGTGGGTTGCCACTTGTCGGTGTTGAAGAACATGTTTCCCAATGGTGTTAATGTGGTGTCCTTATTCTCCGGTATTGGAGGAGGAGAGATAGCTTTGCACAGGCTTGGCATCCACATGAAGACAGTGATTTCAGTTGAGATAGGTGAAGTTAATAGGAGGATTTTGAGGAGTTGGTGGGATCAGACACAAACTGGCACTTTAATTGAGATTGCCGACGTGAAGTCTCTCACTAATGATAGCGTACACGGAATGCAATTCATTCCAAATTGATACTGTGGGTTGCCACTTGTCGGTGTTGAAGAACATGTTTCCCAATGGTGTTAATGTGGTGTCCTTATTCTCCGGTATTGGAGGAGGAGAGATAGCTTTGCACAGGCTTGGCATCCACATGAAGACAGTGATTTCAGTTGAGATAGGTGAAGTTAATAGGAGGATTTTGAGGAGTTGGTGGGATCAGACACAAACTGGCACTTTAATTGAGATTGCCGACGTGAAGTCTCTCACTAATGATAGCGTACACGGAATGCAATTCATTCCAAATTGATACTGTGGGTTGCCACTTGTCGGTGTTGAAGAACATGTTTCCCAATGGTGTTAATGTGGTGTCCTTATTCTCCGGTATTGGAGGAGGAGAGATAGCTTTGCACAGGCTTGGCATCCACATGAAGACAGTGATTTCAGTTGAGATAGGTGAAGTTAATAGGAGGATTTTGAGGAGTTGGTGGGATCAGACACAAACTGGCACTTTAATTGAGATTGCCGACGTGAAGTCTCTCACTAATGATAGCGTACACGGAATGCAATTCATTCCAAATTGATACTGTGGGTTGCCACTTGTCGGTGTTGAAGAACATGTTTCCCAATGGTGTTAATGTGGTGTCCTTATTCTCCGGTATTGGAGGAGGAGAGATAGCTTTGCACAGGCTTGGCATCCACATGAAGACAGTGATTTCAGTTGAGATAGGTGAAGTTAATAGGAGGATTTTGAGGAGTTGGTGGGATCAGACACAAACTGGCACTTTAATTGAGATTGCCGACGTGAAGTCTCTCACTAATGATAGCGTACACGGAATGCAATTCATTCCAAATTGATACTGTGGGTTGCCACTTGTCGGTGTTGAAGAACATGTTTCCCAATGGTGTTAATGTGGTGTCCTTATTCTCCGGTATTGGAGGAGGAGAGATAGCTTTGCACAGGCTTGGCATCCACATGAAGACAGTGATTTCAGTTGAGATAGGTGAAGTTAATAGGAGGATTTTGAGGGGTTGGTGGGATCAGACACAAACTGGCACTTTAATTGAGATTGCCGAGACAGATATTGCAGGATTATAACTACTTTCGAGATGTAGTATGTGTTGACACACGGTATAGAACAAGTGATTATGGCAGGCCTCTATTGTTATTCATTGGAGTTAATCACCATAAAGAACCCAAAAAAGTTTTGACTGACTGCTTTACATCGATAGGGGATGCAGTTGCTTCTGCTTGGCCAGGGACTGTCCACCGCTCGGATATATATCTGTCAACGTCAGTCCTGGCTGCTTGTTCATCCTCTAGAGTCTGCTCTGCTCTGCTCTACTGCTCGTTGCGGCTCAGGTTGGTAACGGTCCATGTTTGCGTATGCTTTGTGAACTTATGGTTTGATTTGAGAATTTCAAAACTTTGATTTGATAATCTTTTGGCCGGAAGCACCTAGCAATATCTTTTAAACCTTGTTTCTCTCCATATGCTATTTGTACTTCTCATCGGCTGTAATGTTTCTCTACCTGATTCTACTTCTCCTCTGCCTAGTTTACAGATGTTTGCTCTTTTCTGTAGATGTTTCTACACTGTAAAATGGACATGTCCTGCAAAACATGCAGACAAGGCGCTGATCACCACTACTGGGACATGCCCATTTTACAGTGTAGAAACATCTACAGAAAAGAGCAAACATCTGTAAACTAGGCAGAGGAGAAGTAGAATCAGGTAGAGAAACATTAGAGCCGATGAGAAGTACAAATAGCATAGGGAGAGAAACAAGGTTTAAAAGATATTGCTAGGTGCTTCCGGCCAAAAGATTATCAAATCAAAGTTTTGAAATTCTCAAATCAAACCATAAGTTCACAAAGCATACGCAAACATGGACCGTTACCAACCTGAGCCGCAAGGAGCAGTAGAGCAGAGCAGAGCAGACTGTAGAGGATGGACAAGCAGCCAGGACTGACATCGACTCTAGAGGATGAACAAGCCACCCTACTTCTACTATGAAAATGAGGCCCTAGCTCCAAAAAGTGTATGGGTGGAAATTTCCAGAAATTTGTATGACACAGAGCCGGAGTTTGTGGATTCTAAGCACTTCTGTGCAGCTGCTCAAGAAATAGGCTACATCCATAATTTCCATAATTTATATTCAAATTATATACAAATGAAAAAATAATTAATAGTTTCAATAGTTAGAATAATTATTTAGTTAAACGAAAAATGGATTTAAATTAGTTTTGCAAATTCTAGCATTTTTCATGTTGGAATTTTTGTCAAATTTGGAAGTATATAAAAGTTGTTAATGTGCAAACTTAACACTTTTCAAATTTTGGCGCTAAAAAATTTTGGGCGCGCAGAGGTGCCACCGAAATTCGAAATTTGTTTTTGGTCCCGGGCCGTGGCACCAACCGGGACCAAAGGGCTCTAGTCCCGGTTGGTGGCACGGGCCGGGTATAAAGGCCCAAGTGTATAAAAAAGCGCGGCCCTCTCTCCAGGCCGAGCGGACACCCCAGGGGCGGGCACGAGTGGATATGGCTGGGCGAAGCCCTGCCGGCGGCGGGAACGAGTGGACAGATTCGCCGGTGGAACGCCGGCGGGGATGGACTAGGGGCACAGTAGATTAGGGGAACACAACTTATATTAAAATAGGGCCAGGGGCCTTGCTTACATAGGGGCGGCGCGGCCACAGGCGGCCGGCCGTACTTGCATAAGGGGCGGCGGCGCGGCCACAGGCGGGCCGGCCGTTTCTTGGGGGGGTAGCTAGGGGCGTTGTCTATATAGAATAGGGGGGCGGCGGCGACCTAGTCGTCCTCGTCGTCGGAGAGGTGTACATAGGCGGGTGGCTGCCACAGGTGGGCAGGCGGCTGGGCCGGGCTCGCCGGGGGGGGCATCGGGGGCGCGTACGGCGGCGGCGGGGGCAGCACCTCCTGTGGCAGCGGCGGCGGCGGGGGCAGCTCCTCCTCCTGCTCCGGCGACCCCGGCGCCCAAACGCCGCCGGTCCAGGCCCAGCTCATGCCATACTCCAGGCCTGGTGGGAGCGGCTGCGGCTCCGGCATGTCCTCGGACGCCTCCAGCTCGGCGTTCATCGCCTGCCACCAGGGGATGGCAGGCTCGTTAGGGGGTGGCGGCGGCGGCGGCATGGCGGCGGCGTCGGCGGTGGCGGCGGCCACGACACGCTCCCACCTCTTGATCTCGTCGTCGACGAGGGAGCGGCGGGAGGCCTCGCAGGCCTTCTCCATGGCGTCCCGGAGCTCGGGGTCCTGCTCCCCGGAGAAGTCCTCCGGCTCGTCCACGAGGAGCCATAGCTCCCTCTCCCGGCCGGGCGCTGGCGGGGGGTAGTCGTCCACGTTGGCCTCGAGGGGGGCGGGGATGAAGGAGCGGCGGCGCTGCTCGTGCTCCTGCTCGAGCCAGGCGGCCCAGTAGGGGGAGCCGCGCGCGTACATCCGCTCCCTGCGGACCGGGGCCGGCAGGAGCTCGCGCCGGCGCTCGATCTCCTCGAGCAGCGCCGCGCCGGTCGGGGACGGCGGCACTGGGATCCGCTGGGGATTCAGGTGCCAGCCGTCCGGGAGGTGCACGTCGTTGTAGAACACCGGAGTGGCATTGTTCCAGTGCCACTCCGCCTCGTCCACCCGGACGTACCGGCGGAACCGCTTGCCCGGGGGCGCGGCGCGGGGCGGCGGGCGTGCAGCCGATGGTGGCGCGGGGACGCGTGGCACCCCGCCGAGGCGGACACCTCCAGGGCCGTAGCCGAAGGCCTCCGCCGGCGGGGGCGGGATGCGGCCGGCGCCGCTCGACGAGCCTCCGTCGTCATTCCTTGGGCGCTTGCCGGAGTTCGAGAACCAGCGGGACATGGTGGTGGCTAGGGTTGCTTTGCCAGGGACGCGTCCGGGGTGGGTGGGTTGTACGGGCGGCGGGGGGCCTTTAAAAAGGACCCGGGGTGGGCTGGCATGCCAACCGGCGGCCTGAACGTGGCGGCGGTTGCAGGCGGCCATGAATGCGGGGAGCCGAGGCGTGGCGCGTGGGGAGTGGGGCGTGGGAAGCCGAGGCGGGGGGGGGGGGAAGACGAGGCGGGGCGGGAAGACGAGGCGGACAGCGGCCCTTTGACCGTCCTTCGGTCTTAGTTTAATGGACCAGGCGAACCAGCCACCAGGCCGCTGGCCAGTGGCCCCTGTTGACTGGACATAATAACAGACGCGGGCCAGTGGGCCCTTCGAACCGTTGACTGTCCATAAATAAAAGACGCGGGCCAGTGGGCCTTTTTGACTAAAAAATGTGTCAGTGGGCTTAATTAAAGACGTGGGCCTGGAGCGGTTGGGGAAGGGGAGGCCGGTTGGCGATTGCGAGGCAGGAGAAAAAAAAACGAACAAAAAAAACCTGCCGTGGCAGGGAAAATGGGCGGACTTTATTCTTTTTTTAAGAAGGCATCCATCCCGGTCCCTAAAACGAACCGGGACGAACTCCCTCGCGGTCCCTGGCCCAGAGTCGCCACGTGGGCCAGCCTTACCATCCCGGGTCCTGGCACAACCGGGACCAATGGGGAGGGCCATTTGTCCCGGCTAGCCCATCCCGGTTGCGCAACCGGGACAAATGGCCCTTACGACCCGGGACAAAAGGCCCTGTTTCCACTAGTGTATATCCAGGAACACACGGATATTTTACGCTCGGAATATCCGGAGCAACCTGAAGATTTCATTGCTAAAGAACACGCGAAGACTTTCGGAGGTTGGTTGCAAAGACGTCTGATTAATGACAACATTGTTGAAGATGAGCTATACTTGTTGGCCAAGCAACCATCTTCGACTGTATTGACCTTTAAAGGGTACGAGATAAATGGTAACATATTTTACACGGCAGAACAAGATAAAAAGAGCACCAACCAAAACAGTGGCGTCCGGTTTGATGCAAAAGACGACAACGGGCAAAGGGTCACATAATATGGTTACATAGAGCAGATATGGGAACTTGACTACGGACCTTCCTTTAATGTCCCTTTGTTCTGATGCAAATGGTTCAACCTGTCAGGCGTGAAGGTAGACCCGAAGTACGGAATGACAACAGTGGATCAGAAGAATCTTGGGTACGGCAATGATCAATTCGTCCTAGCCAATGATGTGGCTCAGGTTTTCTATGTGAAGGACATGTCTAGCAGACCGAGAAAAACAAAAGATAAGGAAACGATTACATCAGACGATGAGCCAAGGCGCCACATAGTTCTTTCAGGGAAAAAAAACATCGTGGGAGTCGAGGACAAGACAGACATGTCAGAAGATTACATTAAATTTGATGAAATTCCTCCCTTCAAAGTCAAAGATGATCCTAGCATTCAGTTAAATGATGAAGATGTTCCATGGTTACGGCGCAATCAGAAGAAAGGCAAGAAGAAAAATAGAAACGGATCGTCCCTTTAGTACCGGTTGGGGACACCAACCGGGACTAAATGGGTTAGGGTTTCGTTTGGACCAATCAGATAGAATCACACGGATCGTGTGTTTGTTTCAACCGCTTGTGAGTCGTTGGATCCGGGGTGTGTTTCTTTCCAGCTGTTGTGAGCCGTTCGATCAGGGCTACGGTGTGTTTCTTTCGAGCTGTTGTGAGCCGTTGGATGAGATGTTTCTTAACCGTTGGATCAAAACCCTAGCTCAACACTTTGTGAGCCAGAGGACCCTATATATAGCCCAGCTTCATACACCGTTCAGTTCATCTCCCAAATACAAAACATCCGGATTCGCCAGCATACGCCCCGCTGTGCATTTGGTATGCATATATGCACTCAGTAGCCACTGCGGGGTTGTATACTGGCGATACCGTTTGTTTTGTTCTACACCCTCCTTTAAGGTTTGATACATCATACACCGTTCAGTTCATCGAGCAAATACAAAACATCCGGATTCGCCATCATACGTCCGGCCATGCATTTGGTATGCATATATGCACCCAGTAGCCACGGTCGGGCTGTATGATGGTGATACCGTCTGTTTTGTTCCACACCCCCCTTAAGGTTTGATACATCATATATTCAGTTCATCGAGCAAATACAAAACATCCGGATTCGCCATCATACGTCCGGCCGTGCATTTGGTATGCATATATGCACCCAGTAGCCACGGTCGGGCTGTATGATGGCGATACCGTCTGTTTTGTTCCACACCCCCCTTAAGGTTTGATACATCATATACTCAGTTCATCGAGCAAATACAAAACATCCGGATTCGCCGTCATACGTCCAGCCGTGCATTTGGTATGCATATATGCACCCAGTAGCTAGCCACGGTTGGGCTGTATGACGGCGATACCGTTTGTTTTGTTCTACACCACCCTTTAAGGTTTGATACATCATATATTCAGTTCATCGAGCAAATACAAAACATCCGGATTCGCCATCATACGTCCAGGCGTGCATTTGGTATGCATATATGCACCCAGTAGCCACGGTTGGGCTGTATGATGGCGATACTGTTTGTTTTGTTCTACACCCCCCTTTGGAAACAGAAAGAAGAAGAAAAAGAAATGTGCGCCCCCCAGTACAGGCCTTTAGGACCGGTTGCCATTAACAACCGGTGCTAAAGACCCTTTAGCACCGGTTGTTAACCGCAACCGGTACCAAGAAAGGCAAGAGTAAGATTGTGACGACCGGTTGTCACAGAGGCAGACAGAAGAAGTCACGGTATGGCAGTCACGTATTCAACATCAACCAAGAAAGGCAAGCGTAAGATTGTGACGAAAGGTTGACAGAGGGAAATACTCGCGATATATGTATGTACTTTTTAAAAGTGAGAAACAAAGTACCAGCGGGCTAGTATACCAATCGCTAAATCAATCTACATGTATGGTATCTCGCTAAATTAATCTATATATATGTATCCACGATATATATGCTCGATGTATCACTTGCGCTCTCACTTCTCGTTGCCTTACTCATTACCCACCCTAACTTACCACAGGCGCATAGACCGCAGTATGCGCCTGGGGTAACATTACCGCAGGCGCACAGACAAAATATGCGCCTGGGCTAATATCTATACCACAGGCGCATACTTTGTAATATGCGCCTGGGGTAAGTTATCAGATTACATTAAATTTGATGAAATTCCTCCCTTCAAAGTCAAAGATGATCCTAGCATTCAGTTAAATGATGAAGATGTTCCATGGTTACGGCGCAATCAGAAGAAAGGCAAGAAGAAAAATAGAAACGGATCGTCCATTTAGTACCGGTTGAGGACACCAACCGGGACTAAATGGGTTAGGGTTTCGTTTGGACCAGTCAGATAGAATCACACGGATCGTGTGTTTGTTTCAACCGCTTGTGAGTCGTTGGATCCGGGGTGTGTTTCTTTCCAGCTGTTGTGAGCCGTTCGATCAGGGCTACGGTGTGTTTCTTTCGAACTGTTGTGAGCCGTTGGATGAGATGTTTCTTAACCGTTGGATCAAAACCCTACCTCAACACTTTGTGAGCCAGAGGACCCTATATATGCACCCAGTAGCCACGGTCGGGCTGTATGATGGCGATACCGATACATCATATACTCAGTGCATTTGTTCTACACCCCCCCTTTAACACATCCATCCATGTTATGGTGGCGCGTGGCACGGGAGTTGTGACGCGTGGCCTGGAGGGCGCGGTATAAACTGTCGCGCCTCGAGCGCTTCTTCTTCATCCCTCTGCACCGCCGCGCTTCCACCATGCCTCCGAGGAGGAACAGCACCACCGGTTTCCGCGGCGTCCGAGCACGGCAGAACGGAATGTTCAGCGCAGATATCCGCTGGGGGGATGACCGCATCCCCCTCGGCACCTTTGCGACGGCGGCAGAGGCAGCCCGCGCCTGGGACGCGACGGCCTAGCGCCTCAACCGCCCGCGGTCGCTGATGAACTTCAACGACTGCCACACAGTCTGGGAAGCGGAGGCCAGGGCGACGAAGCCACAGATCATCACTGCCGCCGACCACCTCCACCTCCGCCACCGCGCGTTTCAGGGCCTAGTCGACGCCAGGGAAGACCGCGTCGTCCGCGAGTATTACCGGAACAACCCGGGAGAGGAGAGCGCCGACGAGGAGCTCTGGCAGACCCGCGCGGCTCAGCGGGCGGAGCGCCGCCTCGAACGCCACCTCGCGTTAGATGCGGCTCGGGAGGCGAGGACGAAGGCGCTGCAAGAGCTTCGTCGGGCCGACCACGCCGGCGAAGTCTGGGCCTCCGACGATCCGAGGTGGGGGCCTATCTCGGACATACCATCATGCACCTCCGATGATGACGAGGAGGTCACCGACGAGTTCGGCGACGATGATGACCCGGAGGAGGTCACCGACGAGTTCCCCGACGACGACGGCGAGGAGTAGTGTTCGTCTGTTTTCTCTTTTTAATAAAAGAATTTGTATTCCCGCGACACTGCGGCAATCGCTAAATATATCTACATGTATGGTATCTCGCTAAATCAATCTATATATATGTATCCACGATATATATGCTCGATGTATCACTTGCGCTCTCACTTTTCCTTGCCTTACTCATAACCCACCCTAACTTACCACAGGCGCATAAACAGCAAAATGCGCCTAGGGTAACTTTACCGCAGGCGCACAGTCAAGAAATGCGCCTGGGATAAGAGCTTTACCGCAGGCGCATGTTGTGTACGGTGCGCCTGGGGTAAGTGATCACATATACAGAAACAGTAGTTTTTCTGTTTTGTTTTCTTGATGTGTTTTTGTTTGTTTGTTTTGAAATGTGTGTTTGACATAATATAGAAATAGTATAGCTAGGAATTAATATAGAAATAATATCCATTACATAATAATATATACATTACATGATAATATATCCATTACATACTAATATATCCATTACATGCATATATCGAACACAAGATGCGGTACACAAACAACATCTATGGATCCGTCGAGTAGAAGCGGAACAACTCGTAGGAGACGTATGCATCTATGGCTGCATACGTGATGTTGGTCCAGTCCAGTGGGTTCTTCTCCCACAACCAGTGATTCTTCGAGGGGAAATCAGTCTTCATGGTTTCGTAGCCCTCGTGGATGAAGGCAGTTGCCATGAGAGCCATCCCGGTCTTCGGCCTGTTCAAATCAGCAAAATGGATAAGATCCTGAAGATCAATGTAGTGATCTTCAGGTATCACAATACCCAAGCGCATCAACTTCGGACGGTCTTGCGTGTTGTCAACGCTGCAAAAGTCATACCCCTTGTTGACAAGAAAATCAACAAGTGCCGGAGAATGCTTTGAACTACTGCAACAACAAAAATTTGATACGTGTACGTGTTAGATATATTGCAACACATGTATTCTTCACATGCAACAAACAAATCGAAGATGCAAGATTGTACGTGTGCGTTACCTTGACCATTGGAAGACCAAAACGGCCTCCTTGAATGCAATCTGGATGACTGCAACATTCCGTTTATCCGTCGTATACTCTAAATCAAGCCCGAAAAACCGGTGTTCTTCGGGAGAGGAGAAATACAGATCGGTCAAATACCCAAGAGCACCGGGGAGCTCCTCGCAATTGTTGGTGTAGAACACGTCGAGACTTTTGCCGCATGGTGTGGCCACATCATATCTCTTAGAAACTTCAGCCATGGTGCTTAGTGGAGGAAGATCAAGAGAGGAAGAAGAAAAGACATAGGAAGAAGAGAAGAAACAGAGACTCGCGATCGGGCCGGTGCGCACTGTAGCAATAAAACTGCCGCGCGCGGGAGGCGGGCAGTTTGTACTAAGACCTTTAGCACCGGTTGCTAACACAAACCGGTGCTAAAGGCCTGTAGTGGGCGCGCAGTCTGGGTGTGGCCCCAACTACAGGCCTTTAGCACCGGTTTGTGTTAGCAACCGGTGCTAAAGACCCTTTAGCACCGGTTGTTAACACAAACCGGTGCTAAAGGCCTGTAGTGGGGATATATCTCTAGGACTTCGGAAATTTTGGCTCATTTCCCTTCGCGCGTCTTCTCCTATACCACGTACGGCGAAGCCCTGCTCCGGCGCCGCGCCTCCGTCCGCCTCGTCGCCGTACGCCTCGCCTCGGTCCGCCGCGCCTCCGTCGGCCTCGCCTCCGTCCGCTCTCTGTCTCCGTCGCCGTCGATCCTCCGCGCGGCCCCGTGTCCGTCGCGCCTCCGCGGTCGCCGTCCGCCTCCGTCGCGCCGTCGCGCCGTCCGCCTCCGTCCGCCTCCGTCGCGCCTCCGTCTCGCCTCCGCCTCCGCCGCCCCGCCTCTCGCCCCTCGATCGCCGTCGTCGGCCTAGCTAGGTAAGTTTTATTTCAGTTTTTTTCAATTTTGTTTTACTGTTAGAATTTTTAGAGTTAGTGTTAGTGTTTAGTGTTAGAAATTTTTAGAGTTAGTGTTAGATTGTTTTTAGAGTTAGTGTTAGTGCTAGAAATTTTTAGATTTAGTGTTAGATTTTTTTAGAGTTATTAGTGTTAGTGTTAGAATTTAGTGTTAGAAATTTTTAGAGTTAGTGTTAGATTTTTTTAGTGCTTTATTTTGTTTTTACAATTTTGTTTAGTGTTAGAATTTTTGTGTTAGAATGTTGTGTTAGAAAATTTCACTAAGTTAGTGTTAGAAAATTTCAGAAAGTTATAATATATATATAATTTCAGTAAGTTAAAAATTTTCACTAAGTTACCATATTGTTCCTGTTTAACTTTCATCTTATTTCTGTTATATTTCTCAATTTACTATTTTTTACTAAGTTAGAAACACTAAGGTATTTTACTTAATTATGGAATATTTACTTAGTCCGGGCAGGTTTTTAGTTCATGTCTTTGTTGGACCCGCCGGGGGATGTCCGGGACTGGGCCCCGCCAGGCTGGCATTGGGAGCTCCTTAGTACCGGGGCACGCGGCTTGGTGAGAAATCCGGGTGACGTGGTCGACCCGGATATTCTTTGGTGGCCATCGCGTGGGCCACGCTCGGTGCGGAGAGAGCCGGCCCCTGAGGAAGTGGTACAACAGCGTATCAGGGAGGAGGACGAGCACGTCCGTCGCTACATGTACTTGCTCGATAGGCAGTATAGGCAGTATAGCAGCAGTTGGTCGATTATTAGGAGGGTTCCTTACCACGTGAGCTATGACCCTATGAGGGTTCCTTATCTATGGATGCGTAGCACCCGTGACTCAGCACCCCGCGGCTTAGGACCCGGTCGGAGTTAATTATTTTGAGAGATGTCACGAGACTATGTATAAGTGATATTATTCGATCGTGATGTATTAGGGTTAAAAAAATCAACCCGAGCTATGTAACTCTTGGTGTGTCCAGAACTATTATTTCATTAATATGTCCAGAACTATTATTTTATTACTGTCCGATGAAATAATTTCGCCAAGTGCCCGATGAAAATTTCGCTAAGTGTTCTTCATTTTATAAATTTTACTAGCAGGTGTTGAGCTATGGATCCCCAAGAACCTGCACATGATCCGCACGCCGATAAACTCGCGGGAATGGGTGAGGCGGAGAAGGAAAGATTAATGTGCGAGATGATTTTTAATAATGCAACGGCCATATATCGTGATGACGACGGTGGACAGCCGTTTAGCAATCAATTTTTGAACGACTCCGGCGACGGAGATCAGAATATAGAAGATGTAGTAGATGATGACGACGACAACGTCGAGGATGAAGAAGTGCCCTCCAGAACAAACTCTGTCAATGTATATCTCAAGTCACTGTTCACGTAACAATTAATTTGTATTGCACTTACTAACGAATCATTATTTTCCCGTTTAGGCGCCCTCCGGAACAACTAGCGCAAGTACTGAGACAAAGTCCAAACGAGGCCCGGCCGCAAGGTTGAAAGATACCGCAAGGTTCTCGATCGATACAGTTGCTGCTGATGGCAAACCACTGCAGCCCCCAGAAACTTATCGCAAATTCGTAAATCAGTGCGGAGTTGTTGTAAGAAACCTGGTCCCGATCAACTTAATAGAATGGAATAAGCCGAAGACCGGGGCCAACGTTGGAGCTAGTTATGTCGATGAAAGATTGAAAAAAATTCTTTGCGAAACGCTATGGCTAAATTTCAGCGTAGCGAGCGATAAGAAGAAGAAAGTCGAGCAGTGGGCTTTGAAGAAGATGGCCACACAATTCCAGAGGTGGAAGAAAGAACTGTGGAAGAAATATAAGGACGAAGATCCAGTTTTCACTGGGAACCTAGTGAAGATAAGAGACGCTTGGGATGATTTTAAGGCGTACAAGAAATCGGGTGTCTTTGCATCCCGATCGGCCACAAATTCGGAGAATGCGAAGAAGAAGAAATATAACCATATTTTGGGGTCAGGTGGCTACATGACTGCCCTGCCTAGGTGGCGAAGCTATGAAGTTGCGCTTGTGAAAAGAGGTATCATTCCACAGACACATGACTGGCCCGATAGGTCCAAGTTCTGGTTGTTCGCGCATGGGGCAACGTTGGACGCTGAGACTGGGATGATTGTTGCTCAGGGACCATGGTCGGAAAAAATAACAAAAGTCGTAGCAGAACTAGAGAAGGCAATAGAAGCTGTTCGAAAAGGAACTTTTGTTCCCGATAGAGAGAACGACGAGCTGACGTGGGCACTCGGGAACCCCGAAAAGTGGGGACGAACACGAGGCTTTGGAGCGGATACCCCGTGGAGCCAAGGGTTTGCAGCGGACATTGCCACTTACGGAAGCCGTGATAGAAGCAAGAAAAAGGCGATGGAACGGATATCGACATTAGAACAAAAGGTGGATTTTCTCTTGAAGAAAGGGGGACACCCTCTACCTGACACTGAAGAGGAGGTAGAACATCGTCCTGCACCTGATCAGCTGCAAATAGAAGACGATCATGTAGCAGATGCCGTCCCATCTCAGCATAGAAGCAGCGTTGGTTCCACGCACATGCAGCTAGAAGACGGTCGTGCAGTCGAACCGTCGGCTCCTCACTACCCCGTGGATGATATCACGGAGAAGACAAACTGTGAGATACATATGCCAATGGGGAACATATCCTTCAGGGTGGCGTCAGGCTATGCTTTACCGAATCAACCTGGAGCAACCTGCCATGGTGGTCAGATTCCAGCATCCCATGCTCGTGTCGGGTTGTCAACAATTACGCCGGGATGCCATTCAATTGAGCTCCATATTCCTGGAGGTGAAGGCGAGAAGACACTGGGAGAAATGGAGCTTGGTATCATATTGTGGAATAAGAAACACATCGTGTTTCCTAACTCGGCGCCAAGGCCACCGACTCCTCCAGGTACAAATGCACCATATATACCTCCATCAATTACTGAATGTTGCACCACATGTAAGCTTATTTTTAATAGTTTTTTCACTTTCGTACAGAGAATGCACGACCTCCAAGTCCACCCCCCAACGAACCTCCAAGTCCACCCCACAACGAAGATTGGTAGCCCGAGGCCGAGGGTCCATCGCCCGTGCACTCCCGTGAGCCGACGGATGCGCCCACTACGGGTACGGCAAAGCGGAAGCTGAAGTTCAGAAGAAACGGGACTCCTCCCAAGAAGAGACCAAGGAAATCCAAGAAAGTCGAGACTCCGCCGAAGTTACCAGGCCTGATGACTCCGGAGGAACTAAGCGATGTCGTGAAAGCCAAAACCAGCGCATGGTTCACACAGTTTCCCCTGAAGCCCCCTCCAGACACCTGGAAGGAAACTCTGAAGGACATCCCAAAGTGGAAAATTGAGCGGACCATCGACAACTTATATTATCCTGCACCGCCGCCACCGCCGCCCCTTTCAGACTATGAACGGTACATTGAGAAGACGCACACCGCACAGAAGAAGCAGACGGAGGAGATGAAGTAGGCGGAGCAGACGAAATGCGGGAAACAAGTTCCCCAGCTCGGACAACAAGAAGCACGGTCAATTGCCCCGCTCAAGGTCTTATCTGACCAGGCTTCAGTGTCCGGTCCACGCATGGGCGACGTGGGTTACACTATTGCTGATGTGGTATATACATACAAGCCCGGGCACCCTCTGGTCGAAAATCCTACTGATCTAACAACCCAACTACGGAGTTTACATGATTGGTACTTGGAGGCCGCAAGGCAGGAGAGAGACTGTATCATGGCTCAAGTTCAGGATCAACACTACTTCGGAGATTACGGTGTCGAGCTTGGGTTCGATGATTTCTTCCAGATGTACAATCAACGTGCCCTCGACAAGTCTATCCTCAGCTGCTACTGTTTGTAAGTGATTTATTTGTGTAATTTAATTATTTAGTTAAGCTCGCGTTCGTTGCCCGTATAATTATCACTCACGACATTCTTTTTGTACGCTACTATGCAGAATGAAGATTCGTGAATGCAGACTGGCAGGAATCTGGGACTTTGGGTTCATTGACCCGTATTCGTATCATCAAAACACAGTAGAAATGTTCAACAAGGATACACCGGATGATTTGCTAAGGTTTTTGAAGCGACAAAGTACCAAAAAAGAAATACTTTGGCCCTACGGATTCAAGTGAGTGTTACTGTCTTGTAGACATTCTATTTTGCTTACCTGATGTTAAGTGTAATTGATGAGTATGCATGACTGCGTGTGTACACGTGCGCAGCGGCCACTTCATATTGTTCATCATTAGAATCGATAAAGGACAAGTTGAAGTCTGGGACTCGTTAACCTGGGGCGCTGACACATGGAAGACCGCGCGTCAGATGCTTCAAAAGTATATATATATCGGCCTCTTTCATTCATCGGCCTCTTTTTCGTTCATTCCCTGATATCAAGTAAGTAATAATTAACTCATCTATTCATTTTTCTTTTGTCGCCCAGGGTTTGGCAAATGTTCATCAAGGAAGAACCCGGTACATGGGCAGACATTCTCCACTTTCAGATTAACAAAGTAAGTAGTACTACGTACCATGATTTAAATACCATTATCATTCTCTTGATTATTATTAATTTGACTGAATTATGTTTCTCGTATAACAACCACAGGGAATTGATTATTGTGGATACTACGTTTGCGAGTTCATTCACAGGACGATCAATGAGAAATCCCGTACTAGGAGAAATCTAGAGGTACGTAACCGGATCTTCACAACTTTATTTATGTTGCCATTAATTATGTTTAGTTTTGTTCATAACTTAATTGTTTTCATCTACTTCTTTTCAAGATGGCACGAAAGCGGGCGCAGCTCGAACCAATCGACCGTTGCAAGGCTATTGCAGAGGAATTGGCAGGATTTCTTCTCACGCAAGTCATAGCAGAAGACGGAGAATTTTTCCATCCTATGAACCAATTATAGCCAGCTCCCTTCTCTATGCAAGTATACAGCTATTCAAAACGAACTTCAGATTATGTAATTCTCGGTCGATTATTTCGTGTTACATGTATATATATATGTACTTTTATTTGGTGCATCAACATTTAACCGCAAACACGGAATCGGAAACACTTAACCGCAAACACGGAATCGGTTTTTCCGGATACGTATTTCCGATTACGTGTTTTCTGAAAATACGTATTGCCTTCTTTAGAAACGGAAACACGTAAACGGAAACCCTGAAAATACGGAACACGCCCTAAACCCTAAACCCTAAACCCTAAATACGGAATTGGAAACCCTGAAAAGAAAAGAAAAAAAAAAGAGAAAAAAAAAGCTTTAGGACCGGTTGGTGTTACCAACCGGTTCTAAAGGTCCTCCGCCTGCGCGCGCTCTTCGGCGCCCACGTGGAGGCCTTTAGAACCGGTTGGTGACTGACCGGTTCTAAAGGGGGGGCCTTTAGTCCCGGATACGTAGCACCGGTTTTGTATCCGAGTCCAAAGGCCCTTACAAACCGGTGCTACTGGCCTGTTCTCCACCAGTGTATATATTCTGAAAATACACAAAAAGAGTAACTATATGTTCCAGATCCATTTCATCAAAATTTCTTATAGATAATACACAAAAAGAGCAACATATTCATGAAATATTTAAACATATGATAATACACACCAATAGTTACATATAGCTCGGGTTCATTTTATTTAACCCTAATACATCACGATCGAATAATATCACTTATACATAGTCTCATGACATCTCTCAAACTAACTCACTCCGACCGGGTACTAAGCCGCGGGGTGCTGAGTCGCGGGTGCTACGCATCCATAGATAAGAAACCCTCACAGGGTCATAGCTCACGTGGTAAGGACCCTACGAATAATCGACCAACTGCTGCTATACTGCCTATCGAGCAAGTACCTGTAGCGACGGACGTGCTCGTCCTCCTCCCTGATACGCTGTTGTACCACCTCCTCAGGGGCCGGCTCTCTCCGCACCGAGCGTGGCCCACGCGATGGCCACTAAAGAATATCCGGGTCGACCACGTCACCCGGATTTCGCACCAAGCCGCGTGCCTCGGTACGAAGAAGCTCCCAGTGCCAGCACGGCGGGTCCCAGTCCCGGACATCGCCCGGCGGGTCCAACAGAGACATGAACTAAAAACAAGTCTGGACTAAGTAAATATTCCGTAATTAAGTAAAATACATAAATAATTTTTTCTTACTCTAATTTTCTATGTAATTTTTTTTTGTAAATTTTTCTAACACTAAATTTTTTCTAAGTCTCATTTTCTAACACTAAAATTCCTAAGTCAATTCTAAGTAATCTAAAATTCCTAAAATTTGTAATAATTCATAACTAATGATTCTAACATTTCTAACACTAATAAAAAAGTAAAAAACAAAAACAGTAAGTAAAAAATAAAATAAACAAAAAAAGCCCTCTCTAGGGCGCGATGGAGGCATGCCTTACCTCCTCTCGGGCGAGCGACACAGGGCGGCGGCCGGCGCGGGCAGTGGAGGCGCGCGGGGCAGTGAAGGCGCCGCGCGCGGGATAGTGGCGGCGCGACGGAGGCGGACGTACAGCGCGCGCGACGGGATCGAGGGCGGCACGAGCGACGGGATCGAGAGCGGTGCGGGGCGGCGTGACGGAGAAGTGCGGCGCGCGGGCTAGTGGCGGCGCGACGGAGGCGGACGTACAGCGCGCGCGACGAGATCGATGGCGGCGCGCGGGTGGCGCGACGGGGGCGTGCGACGACGGGCGGCGTCTTGCGGGACGGAGAATTTGAGCAGCCTGGCGGCGTCGGTTCGTCCTTCCCCTGCGCGCGGTTATGAATTTGGGGAGGGAAGGAGACGCGTATGTAGGCACGGGCATCCGTCCCGGTTGGTAGGAACAACCGTGCAAAAGTGTATTTCGTCCCGGTTGGTAGGAACAACCGGGACGAAAGCCCCTTTCGTCCCGGTTGGTGCTACCAACCGGGACGGATGCCTAATTTTTTTTTTTGCTGCGGTACGTGTAACGCGCTCAGTGGGGGCCATCCGTCTCGGTTGTTTGCAAAAACCGGGACGAATGCCCTATTTTTAATTATTTTTTTGTTTTATATTGTTTTCCTTTATGTTTTATTTTGTTTTTCTTTATGTTTTATATTGTTTTCTGTTGTTGCCTTTTTTGTTTTCTATTTTTTCCATTATGTTTTCCATTATTTCCTTTTTGTTTTCTATTGTTTTATTTTGTTTTCCATTATATCCTTGATGTTTCAAATAATAACTCCACACGTTTCAAATATAGAAGAAGGTACGTTAAATTTATAATAAGTGCACTTCAGACCAGTTTATAATAACATTATGCATTTACATAGTTTCGTCGCATACAAGGCATCCGGGTGATTTCTAGAGGGGATATAGAACAAAACAATCGGTATCGCCATCATACAACCGGACCGTGGCTATTGAGTGCATATATGCATATCAAAAGAACGGTCGGACGTATGATGGCGAATCCGGGTAATTTGTATTCGGTCGATGAACTGAATGATATATCAAACATTTTGTCAAACCTTCAAGGGAGATGTAGAACAAAACAATCGGTATCGCCATCATACTCCCCGACCGTGGCTATAGAGTGCACACATATATATATGCATATCGAAAGAACGGTCGGACGTATGATGGCGAATCCGGATGATTTGTATTCGGTCGATGAACTGAATGATGTATCACACCTTAAAGGGGGAATGTAGAACAAAACAATCGGTATCGCCATCATACATCCTTACAGTGGCTACTGAGTGCATATATGCATACCAAATGCACGGCAGGACGTATGATGGCGAATCCGGATGATTTGTATTTGGTCGATGAACTGAATGATGTATCAAACCTTAAAGGGGATGTAGAACAAAACAACCGGTATCGCCAGCATACATCCCTGCCGTGGCTACTGAGGGCATATAAGCATACCAAATGCACGGCAGGACGTATGCTGGTGAATCCGGATGATTTGTATTTTGTCGATGAACTGACCGGTATATGAAGGTGGGCTACATATAGGGTCATCTGGCTCACAAAGTGTTGTGCTAGGGTTTTGATCCAACGGTTAAGAAACACCCTGATCGAACGGCTCACAACAGCTCTAAAGAAACACACCGTAGCCCTGATCGAACGGCTCACAACAGCTCGAAAGAAACACACCCCTGATCCAACGACTCACAAGCGCTTGAAAGAAACACACGATCCGTGTTATTATTTCTGATTGGTCCAAACGAAACCCTAACCATTTCGTCCCGGTTGGTAAAATAGGCCGGGACTAAAGGGACGATCCGTTTCCAAACGAAACCCGAACCATTTCGTCCCGGTTGGTAAAACAGGCAGGGACTAAAGGGATCTGTTTTCTTCTCACTATATATATGTATGCATTGCCACACCATTGGCATAAACACATATAAACTCACCACTCCCTCATGGCTTCTACCGTACCCACTCTAACCTTCATCCAGGCGGAGGCACTTTCCGCCTCGAACTACCCCTGCCCGCCCGGCTACAGCGCTCCCGCCGGTTGGATGCTAAGCGCCGGAGGAGTGCTGGTCCCTCCTCTTCCTCAAGGTGTGGCGCGTCGGGCGGCCATCACGAACCACTACTACCACGAGCTCACGCCGGAAAATGTTCGAGTACCCATTGTGAAGCTATGTGCATTCATGAACGCAATATCTCAGAAGGTAATCGATCCAGAAAGTCTGACAAGATTACAGAGGGATGTGGTCCAGTGTCTTGTTAGTTTTGAGTTGGTGTTCCCACCATCCTTCTTCAACATTATGACTCATCTCCTGGTTCACCTATGTGAAGAGATTCATATTCTTGGTCCGGTATTTCTACACAATATGTTCCCCTTTGAGAGGTTCATGGGAGTCTTGAAGAAATATGTTCATAACCGTGCTAGGCCAGAAGGAAGCATCTCGAAGGGCTATGGAACAGAGGAGGTCATTGGGTTCTGTGTTGACTTTATTCCTGACCTTAAGACAATTGGTGTTCCTGAATCGCGGCATGAGGGGAGACTGAGGGGAAAAGGAACGCTGGGAAAGAAAACAATGATACCTAGGGACGGGCATTCTTTGACCAAAGCACACTACACAGTTCTACAAAATTCTATGTTCATGGCTACGTATGTCGAGGAACACAAGAATATTGTACGGTCTGCAAACCCGGGGAAGGATGACTCATGGATTAAACGCGAACACATGGAGACTTTCGCAAGTTGGTTGCAAACACGTCTTATAAATGACACCACTGTTGAAGATCAGCTATACATGTTGGCAGGGTCACCATCTTCGACTATTGGGAGTTTTCAAGGGTACGAGATAAATGGAAATACATTTTACACGAGCTCCCAAGATAAGAAGAGCACCAACCAAAACAGTGGTGTCCGCTTTGATACAACAAACGAGAATGGAAAAACTGACACATACTATGGTTACATAGAGGAGATATGGGAACTTGACTATGGACCTTCTTTTAAGGTCCCTTTGTTCAAGTGCAAATGGGTCAACCTGAATGGAGAAGGGGTAAAGGTAGACCCGCTTTATGGAATGACAACAGTGGATCTCAACTGTATTGGTTACAATGACGAACCATTCGTTCTAGCCAATGATGTGGCTCAGGTCTTCTATGTGAAGGACATGTCTTCCAGACCGAAGAAAAGAAAAAATAAGGGAACAATTTCATCATACGATGAGCCGAAGCGTCACATAGTTCTCTCAGGGAAAAGAAACATTGTGGGAATCGAGGACACGACAGACATGTCAGAAGATTATAATAAGTTTGTTGAAATTCCACCCTTCACAGTGAAATCTGACCCCACCATCCCGTTAAATAATGAAGATGCTCCATGGTTACGGCCGAAGCGATCATAAGCAAGGGACACGAAGAAAATTCAGAAGACTAGATAGGGATGTTGTTGGTGATGTGTAATAATAAACGTGGAATACATGATCATAGTTCTTATAACGTAGTATGAACGAGATTTTGTTAACCAAAATGATATTTATACATATTATGTGATTATGAATGGAGTAGGTGCAAGTTTGACCAATAATTTGTATTGATCGGTGTTGAAGAACATGTTTCCCAATGGTGTTAATGTGGTGTCCTTATTCTCCGGTATTGGAGGAGGAGAGATAGCTTTGCACAGGCTTGGCATCCACATGAAGACAGGGATTTCAGTTGAGATAGGTGAAGTTAATAGGAGGATTTTGAGGAGTTGGTGGGATCAGACACAAACTGGCACTTTAATTGAGATTGCCGACGTGAAGTCTCTCACTAATGATAGCGTACACGGAATGCAATTCATTCCAAATTGATACTGTGGGTTGCCACTTGTCGGTGTTGAAGAACATGTTTCCCAATGGTGTTAATGTGGTGTCCTTATTCTCCGGTATTGGAGGAGGAGAGATAGCTTTGCACAGGCTTGGCATCCACATGAAGACAGTGATTTCAGTTGAGATAGGTGAAGTTAATAGGAGGATTTTGAGGAGTTGGTGGGATCAGACACAAACTGGCACTTTAATTGAGATTGCCGACGTGAAGTCTCTCACTAATGATAGCGTACACGGAATGCAATTCATTCCAAATTGATACTGTGGGTTGCCACTTGTCGGTGTTGAAGAACATGTTTCCCAATGGTGTTAATGTGGTGTCCTTATTCTCCGGTATTGGAGGAGGAGAGATAGCTTTGCACAGGCTTGGCATCCACATGAAGACAGTGATTTCAGTTGAGATAGGTGAAGTTAATAGGAGGATTTTGAGGAGTTGGTGGGATCAGACACAAACTGGCACTTTAATTGAGATTGCCGACGTGAAGTCTCTCACTAATGATAGCGTACACGGAATGCAATTCATTCCAAATTGATACTGTGGGTTGCCACTTGTCGGTGTTGAAGAACATGTTTCCCAATGGTGTTAATGTGGTGTCCTTATTCTCCGGTATTGGAGGAGGAGAGATAGCTTTGCACAGGCTTGGCATCCACATGAAGACAGTGATTTCAGTTGAGATAGGTGAAGTTAATAGGAGGATTTTGAGGAGTTGGTGGGATCAGACACAAACTGGCACTTTAATTGAGATTGCCGACGTGAAGTCTCTCACTAATGATAGCGTACACGGAATGCAATTCATTCCAAATTGATACTGTGGGTTGCCACTTGTCGGTGTTGAAGAACATGTTTCCCAATGGTGTTAATGTGGTGTCCTTATTCTCCGGTATTGGAGGAGGAGAGATAGCTTTGCACAGGCTTGGCATCCACATGAAGACAGTGATTTCAGTTGAGATAGGTGAAGTTAATAGGAGGATTTTGAGGAGTTGGTGGGATCAGACACAAACTGGCACTTTAATTGAGATTGCCGACGTGAAGTCTCTCACTAATGATAGCGTACACGGAATGCAATTCATTCCAAATTGATACTGTGGGTTGCCACTTGTCGGTGTTGAAGAACATGTTTCCCAATGGTGTTAATGTGGTGTCCTTATTCTCCGGTATTGGAGGAGGAGAGATAGCTTTGCACAGGCTTGGCATCCACATGAAGACAGTGATTTCAGTTGAGATAGGTGAAGTTAATAGGAGGATTTTGAGGAGTTGGTGGGATCAGACACAAACTGGCACTTTAATTGAGATTGCCGACGTGAAGTCTCTCACTAATGATAGCGTACACGGAATGCAATTCATTCCAAATTGATACTGTGGGTTGCCACTTGTCGGTGTTGAAGAACATGTTTCCCAATGGTGTTAATGTGGTGTCCTTATTCTCCGGTATTGGAGGAGGAGAGATAGCTTTGCACAGGCTTGGCATCCACATGAAGACAGTGATTTCAGTTGAGATAGGTGAAGTTAATAGGAGGATTTTGAGGGGTTGGTGGGATCAGACACAAACTGGCACTTTAATTGAGATTGCCGAGACAGATATTGTCCAATGCCTGGGAGACAGTTCACTTGGGCTAATAATCTCCCAGAGCCGACATACGAGAAATTGGACCGAGTGTTGATGGATTCAGAATGGGAATCTAAATTCCTAATGGCCTCACTAAGAGCTCTCGAACGTATCATGGCAATGTCAGATCATGCTCCCATACTGTTATTCACTGGATCACATAACATCGATAGTAAACATCAGTTCAAGTTTGAACTAGGGTGATTATATCGCGATGGATTTGAGGAACAATAAAATGAGAAGCATATGATTGGCACCCCTTAAAAAGGTGGAACAATAAAATATGCGCTTTGTGTAAACACCTAAGGGGCTGAGCGAGCCATATGATTGGCCAGCTGAAAAATGAGAAGCTCAGCATGTCCTCGATAATTGATGAATTTGAGGCTTTGGTTGAATGGAGATCACTATGCGTGCAAGAGATAGATCTTAAAAAGAAATCTAATGCGGCGATGGTTGGTCTCCTTCGTGAGGAGGAGCTTAAGTGGTACCAACGATCAAAGACACAATTCATTATGGAGGGAGATTCGAATACGAGATACTTCCATAGTCTGGCTAATTGCAGACATATGAAGAAGCTTATTTATTCTCTTGACCAGGATGAGGGCATGATTGAAGGACATGAACAACTGAAAACCTACGTCACGAGTTATTATGAGAAACTTTTTGGAGAGCCAGATGAGAGTGATTTCTCACTTTACGAAACACTAATAGATGACATTCCTCAAGTTTCTGATGAGGAGAACGCATATCTTACCGCTCCCTATTCCGAGGATGACATGAAAAAGGCGGTTTTCTTAATGGAGCACCGGGTCCGGATGGATTTCCAGCTGACTTTTATCAGCATTTTTGGGAATTAATCAAAATGGATTTGCTAGAGTTGTTCCAGGATATGCATGCTGGACAGCTGGAGCTATTTTTCCTAAATTTTGGGGAGATAATTTTGTTGCCTGAGGTTAACGAAGAAGATAGGATTCAGCAATATAGACCCATCTGCCTTCTTAACGTCAGCTTCAAGATATTCACCAAAACCGCAACTATAAGGCTAAATACGGTTGCAGATCATGTGGTCTGACCGACTCATACTTGCGTTTATGCAAGGTCGTAACATCATCGATGGGGTTTTGGTCTTACATGAAATAGTACATGAGTTGCACCGGAAAAAAATGAATGGAGTGATCCTAAAAAATGACGTCGAAAAGTCTTGTGATAAAGTCAAGTGGTCTTTTCTTCAACAAATCCTCAGAATGAAAGGTTTTTCTGAGAAGTGGCGCTCTCTAATCCATAACTTTATTTCGGGAGGAAGCGTGGCTATCAAAGTCAATGATGATATTGGTTCATACTTCCATACGAAAAAAGGACTAAGGCAAGGTGATCCATTATCACCTATATTATTTAATATAGTTGTTGATATGTTATTCATAATTATTGAGCGGCCCAAACTTGAGGGAAAATTGAAGGAGTGGTACCTCATCTAGTGGATGGAGGGTTGTCTATTTCAATATGCAGACGATACAATTATTTTCATGGATCATGACATGGAGAAAGCTAGGAATCTGAAACTGATTCTTTCAATTTCGAACAACTTTCCGGTCCAAAGATCAACTATCATAAAATTGAGTTGTTTTGTTTTGGTGATGCTCAGGATGATGCTGACCAATACGTTGAACTTTTTGGCTGTGGTCAGGGTCAATTTCCAATTACCTATCTAGGCATTCCGATTCATTTCAGGGGGCTAACGATTACTCAATAGAAACATGTTGAGGAAAGACTTCAAGCGAGGTTAAGTAGTTGGAAAAGAAAACTATTATTCTTGGGTGGATCTTTGGTTCTCATAAATTCAGTCCTAAGCAATATGGTACTACTATGATCTCCTTCCTACTGCCAAAAGGGGTCTTGCATCGATTAGATTATTTTCGATCAAGATTTTTTTGGCAAGGGGATGGTGAAAAGAAGAAATATCGATTGACTAAATGGAATGCAGTATGTCGCCCTAAGGATCTTCGTGGTCTAGGAATTCATGACCTGGATGTCAAGAATAGAGCCCTTTTTGGTAAGTGGTTGTTTTAACTTTTTACTGAAGATGGGATATGGCAAACTATTCTTATGAGAAAGTACATAGGCTCCAAGGCAGTTTCTCAGGTTTCATGGAAATCAGGGGATTCCCACTTTTGGGCTGGACTATTGGCAACGAAGAAATTCTTCTTCCCATTGGGTTCGTTCTCTATTAAAGATGGTTCGGAGATAAGGTTACGGGAGGATAGGTGGTTAGGTAATAACACACTCCGAGAACAATATCCATCTTTATACAATATAGTCCTCGGACGACACAAAAGCGACACTATTGCTACAGTGTTGGAAAATTTCCCACCGAGTGTGACGTTTAGGAGAGATCTCGTTGGCCCCGGCCTCTTATCCTGGAATGAACTACTTCAGCATTTGTTGGTAGTGAATCTGACAGAGGGTGCTGACGAGTTCAGATGGAATTTACACTCGAATAGTAAATTTTTGGTTAGCTCAATGTCTGAAGCGATGGTACGACCAGATGGGCCAATGGATAATAATAAGAAAATCTGGAAGATGAAGATTCCACTAAAAAATGAGGTTTTTGCGTGGTATCTTCGTCGAGGTTTAATATTAACTAAAGATAACCTTGCAAAACGCAATTGGCATGGTAGTAGACAGTGTATCTTCTGCCATAAAGGCGAGACAAGGTTCTACTTTATATCCACCAACGAGTATTGCCAATATTTTTGGCAATTGGCTTATTGGTGTGGATAAAAGGTTAAAAAAGCTTATCAGTGTGGCAGCGCTTGCCGATATTTGGTCGCTGTGGCTATGTAGAAATGACAAGGTTTTAACTATAAAAAACGTTTGCTCATGAAAATTATCTTCACAATTACAGCTATACTCCATATTTGGGTACCGTTGCAGCGTGCGGAGCACCAGGACCTATTTTTGGAGGTGTGTACCAGGCTGGAGGATATGGCGAGGGAATTTTTATCCCAGCATGGATGGCAGCATAATTTGCGGATCGGCCCTCCACGACCACAGGCGTTTTCACTTTGTTTTGTAATTCTCCTTACTCATGTTTGCTATTTTTTCGGCGGTGTGCATCTTAGTGATGCAGAGACCGTGTAGCTTACTTTATTAAGTAATAAAAACTCTCTTTATCAAAAAAGAATCCCGGGGTGGTGGTGTATGTGTGTGGGGGGGGTGTGTGTGTTTAAATTTGAAAGAGAGAGGGAGAGAAGAGAAAGGGAAAAGGGCAAGAGGAAAAGGCCCAAAATGGGGATGGGGCGTTGGATAGGTCCACCCAAAATGCAATGTCCAGGGCAAAGTTCGCTCTACAGTCTATACTAAATAGATCAAAAGCGGGCAGATTTCTGTCCGATTTGGGGACGAATTGAGTTTGTCCGAACAAGCAAGCATCTTTATTAAAAACAGTACTCCCTCCGATCCATATTAATGGTCGCTAAATCAGATATATCTAGACATATTTTAGTGCTAGATACATCCGATTTAGCGACCATTAATATGGATCGGAGGGGTAGTTGTTTTGTATACATCGGAGATGGAGAGCCGTTCTGGAGACTAACCTTCCGTCATACTAGTAATCTACTCTAGTTTAATTGTAGCTACCCGTGGCCTGCAACACCATGGTCTCAAGCGTCAAACCCGGTCCGAGCCCAAGCAATACACCAAGACCGTTGCTCCCAACTGCTTGCTCATCGCGGCGGCGGCGGATCTCGTCAAGCACAAAGATGACAGTCGGCCCAGACATGTTCCCGTACTCACTCAGCACATGTCGGCTCGCCGCCAGCTTCTTTGGGTCAAGCCGGAGGCCCGCCTCGATGCTGTCCAACAGGGCTCGCCCGCCTGGATGCACCGCCAAGAAAAGGTTGTTGAGGTCGACCGGCCCGAGCGCGTCGGCCATGCTTCGCTCTATGTGATCCCGTATCAGCGCTGGCATCTCCAGAGAAGGGTTGAAGTGGAGCCCGTCCTCGCGGAGCCTTCCCACCGCGGCGTGGCTGCTGTCCGGTATGAGGCTCTGCGAGGCGGCCACCATCTGGAAAACGGGGCGCTCGACATCCCCGTCGGGCTCGGCGCCGACGACCACGGCGGCCGCCCCGTCGCCGAACAAAGCTTGCATGATGGTGGTGTCGACGTGGGCTTCGTCGGGGCCACGGAAGAGGATGAGGGTGATCTCAGCGCAGGCGACGAGGACGTGGGCGCCGCGGTTGTTCTCGGCGATGTCCTTGGCGACGCGCAGCGCCGCGGAGCCGCTGGAACAGCCGTTGAGGTAGAGCATGGTGCGGTAGACGGAGGCGTCGAGGCCGAGGGAGGCGAGGCGGAGGTCGATTCCGGGCATGTGGGCGCCAGAGTAGGTGGTGACGACGAGGTGGGTGATGTCGGCAGCAGGGCGGCCCCACTCGGCCAAGGCCTTACACGCGGCAGCTGCGGCCAGCTCCGGAACAACGGTGGCGGCGATGTCCATCCGGGCGTCCAGAGACGGCAACGTGCGGTCGATGAACTCCGGGTGGTCTTGCAGCATCTCCTCGGTGTGGTGGAAGTAGCGCTTCTTGATGGCCGAGCCGTGGCCTGCAGGAAAAACGTTACTACATACACATGGAATCGGTTGCATAGAAAAACGTTACTACTACACACGGATTTGAGCAAGAGAGATTGAGAGAGAGCGTACAGATCCTGTTGAGCTTGGATTTGAGCTTGGTGAGGTGCTCCGCACGAGTTACGCAGAAGTAGTAGTCGGCGTACTCCTCCTGCAGCACGCAGTTGGCCGGGTTCGCCGTCCCGATGGCCAGCACCGACACCGGGCCGTCGGAGCGCTGAGCCTGCCTCATCTGTCCAAGGACGGTGGCACCGGATCTTGCGGTTAGGTTTCCAAGGAGTGTCATCTTTGGTCTAGTTCTAGCTCGGTCGAATGTGAGGTCAATCCAGGGATGCGATGCATGTATATTTAGCTGTCGGCATCGGGCCCATTAAATAGCGGGATATTGCATATAGCGGCAACCCTTAGAAACAGCTACTACGGGAGAGCACATCTTTCCCGTGTGCTCGATTCTTTACCGTGTGCATTTCATCGGGCACACGGTATTGATTTTCTTTGCCGTGTGTCGCACACGGTAAAGAAAAACGCACGGTTTAGTACAGACAAAGACACACGGCAAAGAAACGCACACGGCAAAGATCAAAAAAACACACGGTAAAGAGAACGCACGGCAAAGATAACTGACACGTGGCAATTCCGTTGCGGATGGAACGGAAAATTTTCTTTAGTTCTTTGCCGTGTGCATGCACACGGCAAAGATATGTTTTTTACCGTGTGCATGCACACGGCAAAGAACTGAAAAAAAATATTCCCGCGGGTACAGAAAAAATTGTATTCAATGTCAGTTCTTTGCCGTGTGCATGCACACGGCAAAGACACGGTAAACATTTTTTTTATTTTTTCTTCAAAAATAGCTTGTTAAATTTTTTTTTTCCAGTTCTTTGCCGTGTGCACGCACACGGTAAAGATTTTTTTTTATTTTTTCTTCAAAAATAGCTTGTTAAATTTATAATTACAATATTTAACTTTATTTATCAATTTATAATAAATCCCCTTGTTTATTATGGCCTACCCTAACACAACCAAGCAACTAGTTCCACATTGCTACCCCCTTTCGATGCTATTACCGCGTGTTTCCGTATAAGTCCGGTATTTCTCCAGCGGGTCTAGTGTTTTACCGGAGGAGGGCTACGGAGCGTATGGATCCCAACAAAAGCTAGGGGGTTCCATACCATGTTAGTATAGTTGTGTTGTGTGCTTTGGATGGCAAATATTGCACTCCGGGGTGTAGGCCGTTTCACCGGCATCCACTTCTCTCTCGTGAGTTTACACGCGCTTATAGGGTGAAACTCCCGTATCGGACGAAACATCGTGAATCTTCTGAAGATTTGTGTTCTAACAATGTGTATTGGGTTGGTATGGACTACCCTAACACAACCAAGCAACTAGTTCCACATTGCTACCAAATTTCAACGCCATTACCGCGTGTTTCCGTATAAGTCCGGTATTTCTCCAGCGGGTCTAGGGTTTCACCGGAGGGCCGGCTACGGAGCGTATGGATCGCAACAAAAGCTAGGGGGTTCCATACCATGTTAGTATAGTTGTGTTGTGTGCTTTGGATGGCAAATATTGCACTCCGGGGTGTGGGCCGCTTCACCGGCATCCACTTCTCTCTCGTGAGTTTACACGCGCTTATAGGGTGAAACTCCCGTATCGGACGAAACATCGTGAATCTTCCGAAGAGTTGTGTTCTAACAATGTGTATTGGGTTGCTATGGACTACCCTAACAACCAAGCAACTAGTTCCACATTGCTACCAACTTTCAACGCCGTTACCGCGTGTTTCCATATAAGTCCAGTATTTCTCCAACGGGTCTAGGGTTTCACCGGAGGGGCGGCTACAGAGCGTCTGGATCCCAACAAAAGCTAGGGGGTTCCATACCATGTTAGTATAGTTGTGTAGTGTGCTTTGGATGTAAAAGATTGCACTCCGAGGTGTGGGCCGCTTCACCGGCATCCACTTCTCTCTCGTGACCTTACACGCGCTTATAGGGTGAAACTCCTGTATCGGACGAAACATCGTGAATATTCCGAACAGTTGTGTTCTAACAATGTGTATTGGGGGGCGGTCTACCCTAGGCGATCTACCCTAGGCGATCTACCCTAAATAAACTCACCTCGAAAAAGCTAAAGGAGGCGATCTACCCTAGGCGATCTACCCTAGGCGATCTGGCGGCGGTCTAGGGCTGCGGCCCTACTTCCCGTCGGTGGCCGCTCCGGCGCCGACGTACACTTTCACTCTCTCTTTGTAGGTTCTCGGTGATGGCTCACGTGGGTATATGGCGGTGGAGGGTGCAATTTGTCACGGGCCTGGTTACTCGTCGTAAAACCTTGTACCAGGGTTTTCTACGTCTTGATCCTGCTTCTCGTCGGCTGGATCTATTGGATACTTCATTGGTAAAGGTGGACGCGAGGGATCTGCGCAAGCATGAGGTAATTCACCCTGGATCTATGATCTATTTTCCTTGTCATGCGGCCTTGGTTGGTGCCAAGATTCCACGTCATAATGATTACCCAGTGGTCGAACTCCCCTCTGATCCGGTGGATCCTTCAGTTTTTGCGGTCCAAGCTACTCGTGATCTAGGTTTTGACTTCACTCCTGGTGAGAACTTTGCTGCTAATATCCAAAAGAGATTTTCTACTCCAGTGCATGCAGATAGATCTATTGGTTCCTTCACCATGGTAGTGTCTTTTGCTCGTTACACATTCAGTCTGGACTCGGATACTGTGAGTTTTTCCTTGGAGGCAGCAATTGGTGGTTTCTGTGGTGAGTTGAAAGTGTTTAAACTGGCTGATAATGTTTTTGGCTTCTCTGTTTCTTGCAAGCAAGTTGGTTTGTCCATTTTGCAATTACGATCATACAGTTGCTTGCACTTCAAATGTTATTTTCACCTTTGGAGTAATGGTGGCCCTAATTGGATGCGTGAGTTTCATTCTTGGCTCAAGGAATGTGAGAATGAATGGGTTCTGGTCTCAAGGAAAAATAAGCAGTACAAGAATAAAAAATTGGTTTCTCAGGTTTTTAAGCCTGTGGCTGCTAAGAAATCGCTTTCTGTGCCTATAGTTCGAGTCTCAGCTGTTGACAATGCTAATATGAACGTGGATTCTGAGGTTGCCCAGACAGTTTTTGGGGTGTCTCAGTTGACTGAGAAGAAGGATAGATTTGAGCTTTCACATGATGCTAATAATGCCACTGTTGGAGTTGAGGCTCTGCTCCCTTCTGTTGTTGCTGGGCCGGTTAGGGTTCAGGCAGCGGTGGATTTCGAATCGTGGGACTGCCGGAGATGTCTTGCGATGGGCCATACTACTGCTAGTTGTACTAATCAGATTCGCTGCAAACTCTGTTCCAGATATGGGCATAAGGCCAAGCTTTGTTTGGGGAGGGCCCAAATTTCTAAAAGATGGACTCCTAAAAAGGCAAGCACAATCTCTGTCGGAACCGTGAAGGTCCCCTTGGTCGGTACAACTTCTTCTCATATAGTCTCGGCTTCTCCGGGGGTGCTCGCCTCGACTTCTACTCCTGTGCCTCCACCCCCAAATCCGCCCTTGACGTTAGGAGCTGCTGCTGCTGTCGGAACCATGGCCAACTTTGAGATGGATCCGTTTCCGTGGTTACCTTGGGGCCATCAAATCATTGATGGAGGACCGACTAGGCTACCGCGCACTTTCTGCAACCCGGCGCAAGACCCGCCGGAGATTCATCGTGCTTTCTGCTATGCTCTGGTTCATCCGGCTCCACCGCCGGGAACGGAGGAGTTTTGGAGGACGCAGGTTCGTATTTTCCTGACAGAGCATCTGGATAGAAACATTGTGGAAGATCAGCCTGCTGTTTTTGGGGTGGGTCTGTTCGAGATGGTTAGTGTCAATTCTAGGAACGCCCTGGTTCAGCATGGTCCTTTTGATTTGCACCTGCCTGGAGTATCGGTGAGGTTTGTGGAACCTGAGAGAGCTTTGAACCATCGAGCTGAGCAGGGATTTAGGCGGGGTTGGTTAATGTTCCTAGGTGTGCCGCCAGATTACAGGAACACTGCTGACATCATCAATGCGGTTTCAACTTTTGGCAAATACATCACCTGGAACTTTGATGATCCTATTAAGTCAAGAATTCTGGTTCTGGCAGTTTTCTCTTCGCCTGCTAGGGTTCCTCGTGATGTGGTGTTTTGCAAATATTCAACAGTGGGAGCTACTAAAGAATCATGGACTGCACCTGTCTATATCCTGTCAGCTGAATTTGCAGACCAATTACCAGCAGATGAAGATGAGATGCCTATGGATGGAAATCCACACCCACTACCTGGTGGTTTAGTACCCAATGCTAATATGTTTGTGGGACCTCAATTCCCTGAAATTGGCTGGCATCATGTTCAGCATCAGCAGGAGGTTGGTAACCAGCAGCATCAGGATGTGGGTGAACCTTGGAATATGGTGCCAGAAGGAGCAGAGGATCAACTCTCCATGGTTTTAAATCCTTCTGAGGCCTCTGTTTCTTCAGTGCAATACCCACCTATGCAGATCAATCAAGTTGTTCAGGTTGGGTTGGTACAGACTGTATTTGGACCTTGCCTTCCACCTCTGATGGCTTGGACAAGACTATTTGAGAAAACTATGCCTCAGTGCCTATCTCTCTCAATTCCTGCTTCAGTGGATTCCTCTCCTTTCTGGCTGCTTAATCTGAATAAGCGTTCCTGGACTCAAGCTTTTGATCAATTGTATGATGTTTTTGATCTGGTGGGTAAGACAGGGCACTCTCCAAGACTGAAGTTGTTTAAGGCTAAACATTCTAGCTTACCTAGTGCTGTCCCTAATCAGGTGCCTCAATCTGATATTGCTTTTCAGTCCTCTGGCACTGAACCCTTTTTATCTCAAACTGCTAAGCTTAAATCCAATAAGGAACTGTTGCTAGGAGGTCCTGTCAGACGCAGTGCCAGACAAAGGGAGCTACAGAAGGGTTTTAAGCCTTCCCCTATGCTGGATGGCCATACTCATTACAGGAAACGTGCAAAAAAGAGTAACAGTAGCAGTGAAGATTCAGTGGGGAAACCTTTGGCTCTGATCTCCAAGGAGCATGAGCAGCATGATGATACAAACAATTTCAGTGGTTCTGATGGAGTGAAACCTTATACTTCCATCCAAACTTTGCAACGGATTGGGATTGGCTTGGGGATTGATAAATCACTGTTATCCAAGGAGAAGCTTGCAGCTAGGACTCCTTCTACCTCTTCAGACAGTTCTGATGTTTAGTTCCCCCTTATTCTTACTTTGGGTGGCTGGGTTGGCAGTGCAGTGTGTGTGCTTCTTTTATCTTTGGAGCTGTAATCCTTTGGTTATTTTGGGTTTTGTGGCACACTTTCTGTATCTGTTAACTGGTACTTGTTTCTGTGTTGTCAGACGTTATGTGCTTTTGTTACCTCCAATTGTACCAGTTGGTGGCTTTCAATTATTTATCAGTTGTAATGAATAGTGCTGGTAATCGTATGTGGAAGGTATTTGATCTAAATGTGCGTGGACTGAATGGTGAGGAGAGGCAATCTGATGTGCGTGCTAAGATTGAAGAAAGCCAGTGTTCAGTTATTTGTTTGCAAGAAACTAAAATTGAGTATTTTGATCACAGGCTAATTAAAAAATTCTGTCCCAAACGATTTGATTCCTTTGTGTACTCTTCCTCTGTGGGTGCATCAGGGGGCCTCATTGTCATTTGGAATTCATCTATCTTAGCTGGGTCCTTGGTAGAAATACAAAGATTTGGTATTGTGGTTGATTTTGTTTCTGTGCACAACTCTGAAAAATGGAGACTGATTAATGTATATGGACCTTGTCAAGGGATTGAAAGAGATAATTTTGTGACCTGGCTCTATAATTTGGATATTGGTTTTGTTGATAATTGGTTGATTCTAGGTGATTTCAATTTTTCCAGATCAAGTGATAACAGAAATAGAGGATCTGGAGATATTAATGATATGTTTCTGTTCAATGATATTATTGGTAATCTTGGATTAGTGGAATTACCTATCAAAGGGAGGTCTTACACATGGTCTAATATGCAGGCAGACCCTCTACTTGTTCAATTGGACTGGTTTTTTACATCTGTTAATTGGACTATCACATACCCTAATACCTATGTACTTCCTTTGGCTAAATCCTCCTCTGATCATCTACCATGTGTGGTAGTGATTGGTACTTGTATTCCCAAAGCTAAGATATTTAGGTTTGAAAGTTATTGGACAGATCAGCCTGGTTTTTTGCAATGTGTCCAAAACTCATGGGGAAAACAAGTACATAAATCCTCAAGTGCTGCAACATTGGCTGCCAAGTTTAAGACTTTGAGATATGATCTAAAGAGATGGTGTACTGGATTATCCAAGCTAAAGCTCCTGATTGAGCTATGTAATAAAGCCATCTTTATTTTGGATGAGCTTGAAGAGAATAGGGTGCTATCTATCCCTGAGTCAAATTTTAGAAGGTTGGTTAAACAACACTTACAAAAACTTTTATCAGCTCAGACCAAATATTGGAAAGATAGGTGCACCATACGCTGGGCTAAAGTGGGTGAGGAAAATTCAAAATATTTCCATGCCATGGCAACCAATAGATTAAGGAGGAACTCTGTTGCTAGTCTTAAGAGTGAGGATGGCACTTTAATCACAGATCATGATCAAATGGCTGGTAAATTTTGGAATGTTTTTAAAGCCAGAATGGGTTGCACTAATGGTATCACCATGAGTCTTGATATTGATAGAATTGTTAAGAGAGTGGATGGACTGCAGGATCTATCTAAACCTTTTACTAAGGAAGAAATGGATGATATTATTAAATATATGCCAGGTGATAGAGCTCCAGGTCCTGATGGGTTCACAGGTATCTTTCTCAAAAAATGTTGGTCAATTGTTGCTAAGGATTTTTATCAACTGGCTCAGGATTTTCATGCTGGAAATACTGGGGTTGCTAGCATTAATACATCCTTCATCACTCTAGTTCCCAAAAACTCATCTCCAGAGTCTGAGAGTGACTATAGACCTATTTCCTTGACTAATGTGTGCCTCAAATTCCTTACTAAGCTGATTGCAAATAGGTTACAGAACAGGATTTTGGACTGCCTTAACAAGAACCAATATGGTTTTCTCAGAAACAGAACTATTCAGGACTGCATTGCTTGGACTCTGGAATATATACATATGTGCCATGCTTCCAAAAGGCCAGTTATTATTTTAAAACTGGATTTTGAGAAAGCCTTTGATACAATTGAGCATGAGGCCATAATTAAAATTCTCCAGTGCAAAGGTTTTGACAGCATTTTCATAAGATGGGTAAAAGATTTACTAGCCTCTGGTACTTCACAAGTTCTACTCAATGGAGTGCCTGGTAAGCAATTTATGTGCAGAAGAGGGGTCAGGCAAGGGGACCCTTTATCCCCTTTGGTGTTCACAATTGGTGCTAACCTGCTCCAGGAAGCAATCAATGATATTTTGGACTCAGGACAGATTTCTCTGCCTATTGACACAGGGGATCCTGATTTTCCAATCATCCAGTATGCAGATGATACTCTACTTATTGTTCCTGCTGATCAGGAACAAATCATGGCCCTCAAAACCTTGTTACACAAGTTCTCAGTCACCACAGGGCTTAAAATTAATTTCCATAAGTCTTGCATGTTACCAATCAATGTGGAATCTGATGATTTACTTCTGCTAGCTGAGAGCTTTGGTTGCCAAGTTGGTTCACTGCCTTTTACTTATCTTGGTTTGCCTGTGGGAAATACTAGACCAAAAATCAGTGATTTAACTCCAATTGTGACAAGATTAGAGAGGAGATTGTGTGCATCATCTTGTTTCTTATCACAAGGAGCTAGGCTACAACTGGTTAACTCAGTATTCACTTCTCTCCCTGTGCATTTTCTTGCCACACTGCATCTTCCTCAGGGGATTGTGGAACAGTTAAATAGAATTATTAGACAGTGTTTATGGAGAGGAAATGAGGATACTCCTAAACAGTCACTTGCTTCTTGGGACATGATTTCTAAACCAAAAATGAAGGGAGGTTTAGGTATTACTAACTTCTCTAGCAAGAATGATGCATTGATGCTCAAATTTGTCAATAAGTTTTACAACAAGATGGACTTGCCTTGGGTTAAACTAATCTGGGACAATTACTATAGAGGGACCATCCCACAGAAAGAGGACCCATGTGGCTCCTTTTGGTGGAAGGATAACCTCAAATTAGTGGGTAAATTCTTGGAGATCACCAAACCAGTGGTCAATAGTGGGCAATCTGTTTGTTTCTGGATGGACTCTTGGGAGATTGGAGGTTCCTCTTTGCCACTACAGCTTAGGCTACCCAGACTGTTTTCGTTTGCCAAGGATAAGAAGGCATCAGTTTGGACTATCATGAACTTGGTGGATAGGGAGGAGGGGTTTCACCTGCCTTTGTCACCACAAGCTTTTGATGATTTGCTTATCCTCTCGGACTGGATGGATTCTGTTAGATTGGATGTTTCAAAAAATGATGAATGGCTCTGTACTTGGAAAGGTGGAAGTTACACAGCTGCTAAGTATTATGCTCATGTTCATAAGGACATTGTGGTTTGCCCTGTTATACAATGGCCATGGAAAAGCAAATGCATGATGAGAATTAAAATGTTTTCATGGTTACTGATTAATGACAGACTGAATACAAAAGACCTTCTGAGGAGGAGACAATGGACTGTAACTGATAATGATAGTTGTGCTCTTTGTATTGGAGACTGCTATGAAGATAGAGATCATTTGTTCTTTCAATGCAATTTTAGCAGCAGAGTGTGGAATTATCTGGGCATTGATTGGTCATAGGGAGTTGATTTGCTTTCAAAGGCAAGGCTTGCTAGGAAGAGTTTTGATAAACATTTCTTCTTGGAAGTGGCATTCATTGCTTGCTGGAACATTTGGAAAATTAGGAATGATGCAATTTTTAGATTGGATAGACCTAAATTTTCAGTTTGGAGGAATAGATTTGCTAATGACATGTATTTACATGTACATAGGTTTCAGAAGGAAAAGTCCTTGTCTGTAAAAAGTTGGATAGATAGCCTCCCCTAGGGGCCTGTCTGTTGTAATTTGTTGAACCTTTCTTTAAATTTTAATAAAAGGCTGTGGGGTTCTTTGCCCTACAGTAGAAAAAGTCAAAAAAAAAAAAAACAATGTGTATTGGGTTGCTATGGACTACCCTAACACAACCAAGCAACTAGTTCCACATTGCTACCCCCTTTCGACGCCGTTACCGCGTGTTTCCGTATAAGTCCGGTATTTCTCCAGCGGGTCTAGGGTTTCACCGGAGGGCCGGCTATAGAGCGTATGGATCCCAACAAAAGCTAGGGGTGCCATAACATGTTAGTATAGTTGTGTTGTGTGCTTTGGATGGCAAAGATTGCACTCCGGGGTGTGGGCCGCTTCACCGGCATCCACTTCTCTCTCGTGAGTTTACACGCGCTTATAGGGTGAAACTCCCGTATCGGGCGAAACATCGTGAATCTTCCGAAGAGTTGTGTTATAACAATGTGTATTGGGTTGCTATGGACTACCCTAACACAACCAAGAAACTAGTTCCACATTTCTACCCCCTTTCGATGCCTTTACCGCGTGTTTCCGTATAAGTCCGGTATTTCTCCAGCGGGTCTAGGGTTTCACCGGAGGGCCGGCTATAGAGCGTATGGATCCCAACAAAAGCTAGGGGTGCCATAACATGTTAGTATAGTTGTGTTGTGTGCTTTGGATGGCAAAGATTGCACTCCGGGGTGTGGGCCGCTTCACCGGCATCCACTTCTCTCTCGTGAGTTTACACGCGCTTATAGGGTGAAACTCCCGTATCGGGCGAAACATCGTGAATCTTCCGAAGAGTTGTGTTATAACAATGTGTATTGGGTTGCTATGGACTACCCTAACACAACCAAGCAACTAGTTCCACATTTATACCCCCTTTCGATGCCTTTACCGCGTGTTTCCGTATAAGTCCGGTATTTCTCCAGCAGGTCTAGGGTTTCACCGGAGGGGCGGCTACGGAGCGTCTGGATCCCAACAAAAGCTAGGGGGTTCCATACCATGTTAGTATAGTTGTGTTGTGTGCTTTGAATGGCAAAGATTGCACTCCGGGGTGTGGGCCGCTTCACCGGCATCCACTTCTCTCTCGTGAGTTTACACGCGCTTATAGGGTGAAACTCCCGTATCGGACGAAACATCGTGAATCTTCTGAAGAGTTGTGTTCTAACAATGTGTATTGGGTTGGTATGGACTACCCTAACACAACCAAGCAACTAGTTCCACATTGCTACCAAATTTCAACGCCGTTACCGCGTGTTTCCGTATAAGTCCGGTATTTGTCCAGCGGGTCTAGGGTTTCACCGGAGGGCCGGCTACGGAGCGTATGGATCCCAACAAAAGTTAGGGGGTTCCATACCATGTTAGTATAGTTGTGTTGTGTGCTTTGGATGGCAAATATTGCACTCCGGGATGTGGGCCGCTTCGCCGGCATCCACTTCTCTCTCGTGAGTTTACACGCGCTTATAGGGTGAAACTCCCGTATCGGACGAAACATCGTGAATCTTCCGAAGAGTTGTGTTCTAACAATGTGTATTGGTTTGCTATGGACTACCCTACCACAACCAAGCAACTAGTTCCACATTGCTACCAAATTTCAACGCCGTTACCGCGTGTTTCCGTATAAGTCCGGTATTTCTCCAACGGGTCTAGGGTTTCACCGGAGGGGCGGCTACGGAGCGTCTGGATCCCAACAAAAGCTAGGGGGTTCCATACCATGTTAGTATAGTTGTGTAGTGTGCTTTGGATGGAAAAGATTGCACTCCGAGGTGTGGGCCGCTTCACCGGCATCCACTTCTCTCTCGTGAGCTTACACGCGCTTATAGGGTGAAACTCCTGTATCGGACGAAACATCGTGAATCTTCCGAAGAGTTGTGTTCTAACAATGTGTATTGGGTTGCTATGGACTACCCTAACACAACCAAGCAACTAGTTCCATATTGCTACCCCCTTTCGACGCCGTTACCGCGTGTTTCCGTATAAGTCCGGTATTTCTCCAACGGGTCTAGGGTTTCACCGGAGGGCCGGCTATAGAGCGTATGGATCCCAACAAAAGCTAGGGGGTGCCATAACATGTTAGTATAGTTGTGTTGTGTGCTTTGGATGGCAAAGATTGCACTCCGGGGTGTGGGCCGCTTCACCGGCATCCACTTCTCTCTCGTGAGTTTACACGCGCTTATAGGGTGAAACTCCCGTACCGGACGAAACATCGTGAATCCTCCAAAGAGTTGTGTTCTAACAATGTGTATTGGGTTGATATGGACTACCAAAACACAACCAAGCAACTAGTTCCACATTTATACCCCCTTTCGACGCCGTTACCGCGTGTTTCCGTATAAGTCCGGTATTTCTTCCATCGGGTCTAGGGTTTCACCGGAGGGAGGGGCTACGGAGCGTCTGGATCCCAACAGAAGATAGGGGGTGCCATACCATGTTAGTATAGTTGTGTTGTGTGCTTTGGATGGAAAATATTGCACTCGGAGGCGTGGGCCGCTTCACCGGCATCCACTTCTCTCTCGTGAGCTTACATGCGCTTATAGGGTGAAACTCCTGTATCGGACGAAACGTCGTGAATATTCCGAAGAGTTGTGTTCTAACAATGTGTATTGGGTTGCTATGGACTACCCTAACACAACCAAGCAACTAGTTCCACATTTCTACCCCCTTTCGACGCCATTGCCGGGTGTTTCCGTATAAGTCCGGTATTTCTCCAGCGGGTCTAGGGTTTCACCGGAGGGCCGGCTACGGAGCGTATGGATCCCAACAAAAGCTAGGGGGTGCCATAACATGTTAGTATAGTTGTGTTGTGTGCTTTGGATGGCAAAGATTGCACTCCGGGGTGTGGTCCGCTTCACCGGCATCCACTTCTCTCTCGTGAGTTTACACGCGCTTATAGGGTGAAACTCCCGTATCGGACGAAACATCGTGAATCTTCCGAAGAGTTGTGTTCTAACAATGTGTATTGGGTTTCTATGGACTACCCTAACACAACCAGAGCAACTAGTTCCACATTGCTACCAACTTTCAACGCCGTTACCGCGTGTTTTCGTATAAGTCCGGTATTTCTCCAGCGGGTCTAGGGTTTCACCGGAGGGGCGGCTACGGAGCGTCTGGATCCCAACAAAAGCTAGGGGGTTCCATAACATGTTAGTATAGTTGTGTTGTGTGCTTTGTATGGCAAATATTGCACTCCGGGGTGTGGGCCGCTTCAACGGCATCCACTTCTCTCTCGTGAGTTTACACGCGCTTATAGGGTGAAACTCCCGTATCGGACGAAACATCGTGAATCTTCCGAAGAGTTGTGTTCTAACAATGTGTATTGGGTTTCTATGGACTACCCTAACACAACCAAGAAACTAGTTCCAAATTGCTACCCTCTTTCGACGCCGTTACCGCGTGTTTCCGTATAAGTCCGGTATTTCTCCAGCGGGTCTAGGGTTTCACCGGAGGGGCAGCTACGGAGCGTATGGATCCCAACAAAATCTAGGGGGTGCCATACCATGTTAGTATAGTTGTGTTGTGTGCTTTGGATGGCAAAGCTTGCACTCCGGGGTGTGGGCCGCTTCACGGGCATCCACTTCTCTCTCGTAAGTTTACATGCGCTTATAGGGTGAAACTCCCGTACCGGACGAAACATCGTGAATCCTCCAAAGAGTTGTGTTCTAACAATGTGTATTGGGTTGATATGGACTACCCAAACACAACCAAGCAACTAGTTACACATTTATACCCCCGTTCGACGCCGTTACCGCGTGTTTCCGTATAAGTCCGGTATTTCTTCCATCGGGTCTAGGGTTTCACCGGAGGGAGTGGCTACGGAGCGTCTGGATCCCAACAGAAGCTAGGGGGTACCATACCATGTTAGTATAGTTGTGTTGTGTTCTTTGGATGGCAAAGATTGCACTCCGAGGTGTGGGCCGCTTCACCGGCATCCACTTCTCTCTCGTGAGCTTACACGCGCTTATAGGGTGAAACTCCCGTATCGGACGAAACATCGTGAATCTTCCGAAGAGTTGTGTTCTAACAATGTGTATTGGGTTTCTATGGACTACCCTAACACAACCAAGCAACTAGTTCCACATTGCTACCCCCTTTCGACGCCGTTACCGCGTGTTTCCGTATAAGTCGGGTATTTCTCCAGCGGGTCTAGGGTTTCACCGGAGGGCCGGCTACGGAGCGTATGGATCCCAACAAAAGCTAGGAGGTTCCATACCATGTTAGTATTGTTGTTTTGTGTGCTTTGGATGGCAAAGATTGCACTCCGGGGTGTGGGCCGCTTCACGGGCATCCACTTCTCTCTCGTGAGTTTACACGCGCTTATAGGGTGAAACTACCGTATCGGACGAAACATCGTGAATCTTCTGAAGAGTTGTGTTCTAACAATGTGTATTGGGTTTCTATGGACTACCCTAACATAACCAAGCAACTAGTTCCACATTGCTACCCCCTTTCGACGCCGTTACCGCGTGTTTCCGTATAAGTCCGGTATTTCTCCAACGGGTCTAGGGATTCACCGGAGGGGGCGGCTACGGAGCGTCTGGATCCCAACAAAAGCTAGGGGGTGCCATACCATGTTAGTATAGTTGTGTTGTGTGCTTTGGATGGCAAAGATTGCACTCCGGGGTTGTCGGGGGGTTACCCCCGAGTAGGGTAGAGGCAAGTGCCAAGGGCAAGATCAGAAAGGATGTCAGGCCGAGTAGCTGGCTACCCGGTACTTGCTACCCGGTCGACTGCTAGTCGGTCTTACACGTTGATGGCCAGAAGAACGAATCAAGGAAGTTATATCCCTCCGAGTAGAAGAATTGGCCCGAGTAGAAATAGCGGTTTCCTACTCGGGCCAGAAGTCAAAGGAGCCGTTCTGACAGAGGAAGAATTGGTTCGAGCTGGAAGTATGCATTGCCTTTGAACTAAGTGGACACTCACACCGATGCATGTTTCATGGTCTCGACTCCGTACATCCTCCTCCATCGCCAGGCCATGGTTGCTACCTTTGAGGTGTTTGTTGGCGCATACTCGACATTGATGAGTGTAATCTCTAGAATCACCCTAGCTCAACAGAATGTTTTGGACCAATCTTTTCCAGAAACAAGTGATCTCTTGGATTAATAGAAGCTATCCTTGCCATGACAATTGCAATAGTGCGTCCTTATATAGATTTGGAATTTTTTCATCACGTGTTGTGGTAGAACCGCACGTAGTGATTGATCCATGCAGACGGTAAACACACGTGTAGCTGAGGCGCCAAACGGGGGATGGACACGCTGAGTATAGACCCCGTCGCGGAAACTCGATCTTGTAGTTCGAATTTTGTTTCGGAGTGGGAAGTTTGGGCCCAGTGTTGCGACATAAATTTCATTTTGAAGCCAAATTCTCGAGATGCTCATACTTCCGCCTGAGTAATTTCAATTTGCAGCCAAACTTTTGGTTTGGGCCAAACTGGACTTTTGGGGCCAAAAACACCGACACCACACACAACTTCACAAGTGACTAGAAATGCCGGCATGTGAATTTCGCCCGAGCGGGTATTTTGTAGTCCAGCCCACGCGAAAACATGCAAGTACTTTCTACCAATGAGACGCCACAAAACCGCCATCCAGAGATCGTCGATCTAAACCGTCCATGCTCGGTAGATCCAACCATCCAATTCCCGTGTATGTAGACCGCGCGTGAGAGGCAACGCCACCCAGCCCAATCCCCGAAATTTTTGTGGTGAGCCCGCCACTTTTTGGAGCGAAAATTTCGTATCGGCCTGGCGGCCCAAACTAATTTGGAGCCCCATGACCCCATCCCTACCCCCGAGCGAGCATCACCACACCTTTCTTCTCTCGTTCCCCCACTCACCATCTCCCACGATTTAGATCGGCGCCGCCGCCTCTCTCCCTCGCCGGCAGCTTGCTCCGTCGTAGCCCCTCCTCGCTCATCCCTTTCGCCGCGCCCCTTCTCCCTCAAAGTCCCTACCTTTCCTCTTCCGCAAGCAGATCAAGCTCGTCGTGCTAACCTCGCCGGGGAGAGATGCGCCGCCGACCACGAGCCACGGCCGGCTTGCTCGCCGGAGCGCGCGTGCACCGATGCGCGGTGCTCCATCGAGCTTGCCGAACAGCGGGGCTATCGTGGTCTAGGTTTTGCGGCGGCGTTCCCGCACGGCCGCGACAGCTCTGCCATCAGAAGGGTGACGGCGCAGACACGAGCAACGGACGGCGGCGGGGCACCTCGCGCTGCAGGTTGGGGACGGCGGAGTTGGGCGTTTCTCCTCCGGCCAGGCCGCCGCTGCTTCATCGTCAACGGAAGGCAGGCCGGTTGTCTTCCCCGACTACCTCTCCGACATGCAGCCAGCTGCTTGCTTCGTCCTCACTTCAAAGGTCGCAGGTGAGACCAAATTCTTCGATCTGCATCTTATTTTTCTGTAGCATGGGTCCTGCATATCCTGTGTAAACTCGCATGAGAGGTTCGAGCTAGCTAGCTCCAGGTCTCCTTATGCTTGGCAAGGGAGCCACTTTGGGCTAGATTCAGCCTTTTTATTGTCTGTATGGCCAAGAGAGCCGGCCAGATTAATTAGTAATTCACCATGGTGTTGCTTAGACGTACATGTGCCCTTTATACTTCAAACTTTGCAACCACCTACCAAGCTAGGTAGTACCAATCTATGAACAGACTTAATTTATCCACCTGCACGGTGGATGTTTATATCCTTTTTAATGAAAAGATGGATGTTTGCATGGTTGTTAATGACTCGTGTAGGACTCTTATAAATAGCATCTTTCAAATATGTTCTAAAAGGAAACTTCCAACCTGCCGATTAAGCACTAGAATTTAAACTGATGTCATTGGAACTCAGCCCTGCTTGTAACAAAAATGATATCAAATTCTTCATCTCTGCTATAATTCTTTTGTTTTTATACTTGATAAACCTTGAAAGTCGTGGATATTCCTTCTGTGTGGATGGACTGTTAAATATTTTCGTATTGCCAAACAACCTGAATGTTGAATCTATTTGTGTTGCTGAACAATGGTTTCATGGTTGTTCTGTTCTCTTGCAGGCCCTATTGGAGGCTGCCGTGGTGCTGGTGGGAAGTGATGCGGCGAAGAGGGGAAAAGGGGGAGCTGGTCAGGAGGTTTAGGTAAATTCTTGGCTTCCTCCTTTTGAGCATAAGCAGAGCATCCTCATTCTACTATCTGTGTAATTGTGTTGAGATCCTTGATTGCCCGATGTGTTTGTGAAATATGTCGTCCGGATGGTGAATATCATCATCATCATGTTCTGGTTAGTTTCAAGTAGCTTTGGTTGTCTTGAACAAGTTCATGATCATGCTACTGCAATTAATAATAGATTTATATTCTATGTTACTGGATTCTTGACCAACGAATGAGTGAACAAGAATGTAATTGTATTTTTAGATTTGTCCTAGCCATTACAAATTATACTGCGTGCTTGGTCCTTGTATAGTCTTCAACGATTTTATGTTGACTACATGTTAAATAAAGCTTGAACTCGTGAACATTCTGTGTTGACTGAATGTTAAATATCTTCATGTTGCCCAACAACCTGAATGTTAAATCTTTGGGTGTTATTGAGCAACATTTTCATGGTTGTTCTGTTGTGGTGCAGGACCCGTCGGAAGCTGTGATGCCATGGCGACGGCAGCAGCAGCAGTAAGGGGGAGAGATGGATCTAGCTAGGAGGTTTAGGTGGGTAACTTGTTGGCTTGTTGTTCCATTTGAGCAGAAGCAGAGCATATGCTACAATCTGTTAATTGTGTTGAGCCCCACGAATTCCTTATGTGTCTGTGAAATATGTTTGGTGGGTGGATGGTGAATATTGTGACCATCATCATCATCATGTTTTGGTTAGTTTGGAGTAGCATATGTTGTGTTGGGCATGTAGGTGATCATGTTGCTGCAAGTAACTACCTGTTCTTCCGGATTCATGCACGACCAGTGGGTGGGTTATTATAGATGTAGTGCCGCATGCTTGGTCCTTGCATAATAATTTGTAAGGATGGTTGTGTGTTGACTGTAGTACATTGTTGGTAAATATATCTTGAAGTGGTGGATATATATACTTCTTGTGTGTTGGCTGGATGTGAAGCCTTTTCATGTTACGAAACACAAGCTGAATTGTAAATCTTGCTTGTTTGTTTCTGGTGAGCAACTGTTTTCCTGATGATTTTGTGGTATGTTGTCGGCATGATTTTATTAGATGAATTTTTTTTGTTTGTTTTTAAATCTTTGCCGTGTGCTTGCACACGGCAAAGATCGACAGTCTTTGCCGTGTGCAAGCACACGGCAAAGACTGACATGTGTGGCCCACGGTGGGCGAAAAAAAGTGGGTCCAACATGTCAGTCTTTGGCGTGTGCAAGCACACGGGAAAGACTGACATGTTGGACTCACTTTTTTCCGTTCCCGTTTCGTGCGTGGCCAAGTGGTGGTGGGACCCACCTTGTTTCTTTGCCGTGTGCCACGAAAAAATGCACACGGCAAAGAGCTCGTTGCCGTGCAAATCTCTACCGTGTACTCTTTGCCGTGTGCAACGATGAAAAGCACACGGCAAAGACGTTGACGTGTGCTTTTGGCACACGGCAAAGAGATTTTCTCCCGTAGGCTATAGCGGCGTTATAACGACAAGTTGCACATGCTATCATTTAGCGGCAACATGCTCAGATAGCTATATCGGAGATATATCGAGGCTATAGCGGGCTATTTAAAACTATGCCATGCGGTAACGAGGGACCGCAGATCGGACGAGGTTTGAGATACATAATGTTTTGTTGTTGGCTTGGCCGTCCTATTGTACGTCTTTTCCTCTGTACACCCCCAATGTCACGATTTGTTGTAGGCTTGTAACAGCTAATAGGATTGCCCCAATTCCTGCATCTGTCGCAACAGCAAAAAAGGCTTGAAATTACTGATTGTTTGAATCTTGTTTTGTTAGTCTTAACAGCGAATGCGTGTGCATGACTATCCAAGGATGGACTACACACCACTATGTCATTTCTAAACGCTCGTAGCAAGGATGGTACCCATATCGTAAATCCTCAAAGCCATGGAGGGTGCGTACGTGCTGTGGCAGTATTCAAGGTGGATTTGGGCGTGGCTGGTTGTGATGCAGGTGGGATGCAGCTACAATAGCAGTATCAGGGGGAAGGTGTGCAGCAACAACAACTGAGAGCCGTGCCAGAAATTAATTAGCAGCAGAAAAATCAACTGAGAATCCATGAGCAGAATCGCCCTAGGAAATATGAATTAATAAGCAGTTTCAGAGGAAAGAATTCAGCAACAGCCGTTTCAGAGGTTAATTGCTCAAATGTCGTATTTAGGCAGCTAATTAATTAGCGACATATTAGCCCACAAGCTACTTTACAAAATGCCGCCCAACAATGGCGTGACGCGCACCCAGCTGCTTAGAAGTTGGTTTTAATTATGGCCTTTCTTGTACACGGCAAGAAAGTACTTAGAAGTTGGTTTTAATTATGTCAGATGTCAGCAGAATACAAGAAAGGCCATAAGGTTTAAATATGCAAAATCCTTACAAGATAAAGGCTGTTAAACGAGCAAGTGGCTTGTCACGCTTATTTACGATTTGGTTTGAATTAGGTTTGGAGCCTACGTACTTGTGCTGCCTGCCGAGATAGATGACGAAAGAGCTTCCAGTTTCAATTGCCCAAAAGGCGGACACAATAAAGGACATGCTGGACATGGATATTATGTTTCTTCGGAGCACGATGTGTCTGACGGAAAGGCGGCGGCCTGGCAATTGGGAGGGCGACGGGGGCTCCCCTTCCCAATCCTCCAGGAAGCGCAAGGAGAAGCATGCTCGGCGCGGGGGGGGGGGGGGGGGGGCACTGGCGAGTGTGCTCGGCTGAGGTCTCGGTGGAGGGACGGGCCCAGCCGGCCGCGGTGGGAGAGGTGCTGTCGTGCTCGGAGCGGGAGGAGTCTCCCTCGCCGGGGGGGTCGAGGGGACTGACGTCCCGGCGCGAGTTCTGGCCGGAGGAGTTGGCGGGGGAGGCGGAGGTTCCGTGGCGCTCTCGTGAAGCTTGGGAGGTGGCCGCGGTGGCGCCCTCGCCGACGCGGGAGGCATTGGCCTTGTCGGGAATGGAGTTCCCACCGCTCTCCCGTGGGTTTGGGGGGCGGTCGCCGGGGTCTCCCACGACGGCGGTGGGGCCGTGCTCGGCGGGCGGGTCTGTCCAGGTGGGGCAGATGCAGGTCCATTTGGCGGCGGAGCGGCGCTCGCCGGCGCAGGAGGAGACGGAGGCGAAGTGGCTAGGGTTGGCCTCAGGAGGAATTGTGGGGGAGCTGGGTTCGCTTTCGGGCCATGGGCTAGTGGGCCTTTCTGGGACTCTATGCCGAGTGGGGGGCTCCCGAGCGTGGACTCCATGGCGAGCGGGGTGGTGTCCCCGTTGAAGGCGCCGGTCGCTCGGGCGCCGCGGAGCAAGGCGGTACCTGTGTAGGTCGTGCGCAGAAGCGAGCGAGTCGGCGAGGGCTCGAACGAGAAGGTCTTGGAGAGGGCCGCACGCAGGACGGAGGCGAAGGATGCACCAGGTACGCTGGAACTCTCCTCTTTTGCGATTCTGCAAGACACGGCCGCAGAGCGCCTGTTGGAGGTGGCCGCCGACTGCTGTGTGACGTTTCTTCCGGAGGCAGCCCCTCCGGGGGAGATTGTCTCTATGATCGTTGCGAAGGAGCGGGTGATGGCCGAGAGGGCGTTGGCGGCGGCTACATTGGAGCGGGAGCGATTAGCCCCGCCAGAGGCGGGTGCGCCGGCGGCTGCGAGTGCGGAGAGGTTGGCCGGGGGGCCAACTCCTGATCTAGACAGCGGCTCGGCCCCCAGGGCTTCGTCTATCTTAAAGGATCAAAGGGGTGAGCGGGTTGAGGTGGAGCGAGGGGGTGCGGTGGTACCGCAGCCAGAGATTACTTTTGTTGGGTCGGTAGAGGGTCCCACCAAACGCAAACGTGCGTCTAGAGCTAAGCCTCCGCCGGCGGGCCACAGGCCGGCAACCCGCCAAGCACGGGATAAGGGGCTGGTTCCCCAATGAGAGTCCTATTCTGGAATATTAGGGGGTTTGGCGTTAGGGGGTGTCGAACCTTGCTTAAAGAGTACCTCCGATCGCACATGATAGATGTGGTGTGTCTTCAAGAAACCATTAAGCAGGAATTCTCTCAAGTGGAGTTGGATAGCCTGGAATTTGGGGAGAAGTTTTTCTGGGTTTGGGTCCCCCCGGTTGGCCACTCCGGGGGGATGTTGGTGGGTGTGAGAGATAGTCTGCTGGAGATGGGTCGGGTGGAGACGGGCCGCCACTTCATTTCTCTCTCGATCCATCATAGACCTTCGGGCTTTATCTTTGAGTTCTTGGGGATCTACGGACCCGCGGACCATAGGGGGTCGAGGGATTTCCTGGAGGCCTTATCGGAGAGGGTTAGGGCCTCCAACAGACCGATTCTTATGGGAGGGAACTTTAACCTTCTTCGCTCTGAGGAGGACAAGAACAACGACAATTTGAACTGGCCTAGGATCAATATGTTTAATTCTCATGTGGCGGCTTGGGGGCCGCGGGAGGTGGAGCGATCGGGGGGCGTGTTACACCTGGACGAATAAACAACTCAACCATGTTAGATGTGTGCTGGATAGGGTCTTTGTGGCGCCGGAGTGGGATGTGCGTTTCCCCCTTAGTGCGTTGGTGGCGGAGATCAGTCTTGGCTCGGACCACACCCCGTTAATTTTCGACGCCGGGGTGGGCTCGGTGGTGCGAAGTAACAGATTCTTCTTTGAATCGGGTTGGTTCGAGGTTCACGGCTTCGGGGACCTTATTAGGTCCAAATGGTTAGAGCTGATGTCGACGTCCGGGGGACGTGACATTACAGATTGGTGGCAACAGATGAGCTCCAGGCTGCGGCAATTTCTTAAGGGTTGGAGCAAGAATAAAGGGAGAGAGGCAAGGCTGGCCAATGAGGCGATTCTGAGGCAAATAAAAGAGCTAGATGCCAAGGCGGATGAGGAGGAGGCGGACGAGGAGGACTGGGCCTTCCGGTACCACCTGGAAGAGCAGCTCTTGCAAATCCTGAGACAAGAGGAAGAGTATTGGAGACAGAGGGGTAGAGTGAAGTGGGCACTGAAAGGGGATGCTAATACGGCATACTTTCATGCGATCGCTAACGGTTGTCGCCGGAAATGCCTGAGCAGGGGCCGATTGCGGAGAAGCGGGCAATTCAAGAGCACATTTACGGGTTCTATAGGGAGCTTATGGGGGCTTCGTTACCCAGGTTTTGTGGCTTGGCGTCCAACACTTGGGTGGGCCTCAAACGCGTGTCGGAGAGGGAAAACGAGATGTTGGCTCTCACGTACTCTGAGGTGGAGCTGGAGCGGTTGGTGTTGTCTATGAGATCGGACTCGGCACCGGGCCCGGATGGTTTCCCGGTGTTCTTCTTCAAAATATGTTGGCCGTTGGTGAAACTTGGGGTGCTCCATTGTCTCAATGACTTTATCCTTGGGCGGATTGACGTCTCGAGACTGAATTTTGGGGTCCTTTCGTTGATTCCTAAAATCCAGGGGGCAGATAGGATTACGCAGTTCCGTCCAATTGCGCTTATTAATGTGATCTTCAAGATTATCTCTAAGGCGTATGCGGTGCGTTTGGACCTGGTGGCCCATAGGATTGTGAGCCCAAACCAGACGGCGTTCATCAAGGGTAGATCTATTTTGGATGGGGCTCTGGCGTTGCAGGAGATTGTTCATGAGCTAAAATCGAAAAAGCTGGGGGTGTTGTTGAAGCTTGACTTCGAGAAAGTTTATGACACGGTTAGCTGGGATTTCTTGGTGGAAGTGTTGCGCCGTAAGGGCTTTGACTCTAGGGTGGTCCATAGGATCTTTCAGCTGGTCTCGGGTGCTCAGACGGCGATCTCTATCAATGAAGAGGTTGGGCCGTGCTTCCATAACAAGCGTGGAGTTCGTCAGAGGGATCCTCTTTCTCCGCAGCTTTTTGATTTTATTGCGGATGGGTTGTTGGAGATCCTTTCGGCCGCCTCGGCCAAGGGCCATATTAAAGGGGTGGTACCCCATTTGATCCCAGGGTGGTCTCCCATTTGCAGTACGCGGATGATACGCTGACCCTGATCCAGCAGGACGACACAGCGATTGCGAATCTCAAGTTCTTGCTCATGTGTTTTGAGGAGATGTCGGGGTTAAAAATCAACTATCACAAGTCGGAGGTGATTGTGATGGGGCAACCTTTAGAGGAGCAACACAGAGTGGCGGATATGCTCAACTGTAAACTGGGGGTTTTCCCTTTTGTTTATCTCGGGCTCCCGGTTTCGGATGGGAAATTAACGGTGGAACAGTGGAACTTTCTGGTCAATAAGTTGGCAGTCAGGGTAGAGCCGTGGGTGGGCAGGTTCCTGTCGTCGGGAGGACGACTGATTTTGTCCAATGCGTGTCTGTAGAATCTGCCTATCTTTGCTATGGGGTTTTTCTTGCTTCAGAAAGGGGTCCATGCCAAGTTTGATGCTATCAGGGCCCAGGTTCTTTTTGGAAGGAGCCGGTCCCCAGAGGAAGTATCACTTGGTTAATTGGCCTGCGGTCTGCAGACCGAAGGAGCGGGGCGGGCTGGGGCTCACTAACTCGAGGAAGATGAATATCGCGCTAATGCTAAAGTGGGTTTGGAGGATCTACCAGGAGGAATCCTCGATGTGGGCCACTTTGATCAGAGCGAAGTATCTCCCCACGAATAACATTTTTGCGGCCAGAGGAGAGGGAGGGTCGCAATTCTGGAATAGTTTAAGTAAGGTGCGTCACATGTTCAAACTTGGGGCCAAGCACGAGGTCCGTAACGGGGGTCGAACTTCTTTCTTGTTCGACTGGTGGAGTGGGGAGGGCCCCCTCAAGGATAGGTTCCCGTTGATCTTTGCAATATGCGAGGATCCGCACATCTTGGTGGCTCAGGCGGCGGCGGATTCTATCCACCTTAGACGGACAATGGGCCAGGCAGGGGCTGCCCAGTGGGCTGAGGTGGATGACTTGATCAATAGGCTGGTTCCCAGTGGGCTCACTAACGCCGGTGTGTTTGTTGCGTCAGTTCGAAACTCTTGTTGAACTCTCTAGCTTCATTAATTTAAAGCTGGGCAGCTTGCTGTCTTTTATCTAAAAAAAATATTAAGTTTCTTCAAATTAATTTTCTGGTCAGCTGTATTCAGAGGCAGGCCAGTCAAAGTTTAAATTACACAGACATATTTAGGAACATTACCAGTTTCCACACAAACGTACATGAGAAAGTGGCTGGACATGTATAGGCCTCACATGAGCAACTCGGGAGTCAAAATAATTTTCGGAGTTTATTGTCACTTTATTCATTGCTAGGTCAGATTGGAGATCGATCGATGCAGGGAAGTTTGATTATAGTAAAGCCTGACACGGTGAAAGATATTAAACGACCAAATGACTTGTCAAGCATATTTAGGAGTTGGTTTGAATTAGATCTTTGCTGAGATCAGATAATGGTTGATTACCCGTTCAAATTTCCCACAAGCTTAACACACTGAAGGCCGTTCATGAGAAAATGTGTGGATATTTATATTGAAGTTCACTAAAATTAGGGATCTTGTCGTTGCCTTCGAAGATAGACCAGTAAAAGTTTAAATTTTAAGCTTGATATAGTGCAAGGAGAGTAACTATATATGCTAGAAATATTCAGAGGTCTATTGGAATTAAGATTAATTAACCCTAACAGATCGGGATCGAGATGGAGGTTTGATTACAAAAAAGACACACACTATGAAGCTTATTAAACGAGCAAATGGCTTGATGGGCATATTTAGTTGTTGGGCTGAATTACTCCCTCCGTTTTAAAATAGTTGACTCACAAATAAGCGTATTTAGACATATTTATGTCTAGATACACTCATTTGAGGATCTAAGTATTTTGAATTGGATGGAGTAGGTGTTAAGCAATACTTGTGCTGCATACAGAGATTAGAATTTTTTTTTAGGGCAGCATGCAGAGATTAGATGATAAAAAATAACCGACGGCGGGATTACTACTATGTAGACAAAGCATGTCCGGGGAGGACTGAGTCAAATGTAAAGCCCGACAAGCCCATGGTACAAGTAAGAGGCCATACTGAAAGATCGAGAGTATTAACTAGGGGGGAGGGGTAAATATGTTAACTATAAAGTTTACTTCTTTTTCTATTTTTAAATGGATGTTGCTCAAATATAGATTGTCTAGATTATGCAACTAGGTGAACAATCATATATTATGAGAAAACACTACTAGCACAAGATATGTAAAAAATTAAGCTAGTACAATTAAAGGTAAGTTGAAAAATAACCAAACACGGTGACACAGAGATTTATCCCGAAGTTGACTTTCCAATGAAATCTCGGTTAGAGCGGTGCGGTGCCACCAAAGTGGAACACCGAGTAGCGTCAAATGGCACACCGTATCTCCTTCATGACCTACCACCAATGTGGAGGGAAACCTATCACTATGTTGTCGTTGTGGTTTACAACTAGAACCTTCACAAGGATGAGACACACTCCACAACTTGGTGGGTCCTCTCCCTATCCACCGAGCCACCAAAATTCGATGCTTCAAGGCCGGGGCACACACCAAAACTGAAATTGTGGCTCCCGACAATGTCTTCGTGACTACCAAAGGCTCAAAGGACCACAAGCTCCTAGGGTTCCAACAAACCCAAAGAGTAACAAGTTCCTCAATGTAACTAAGGGGGAATCAAATCGGTTTGATGGAAGTGTAGATCTAGGTCACCTGTTTCAAATCCTAAAAGGGTATGGAGTTTGAGTGGGTAGAGAGAGGGCTAGATAGCTTTTCAGCTTTTGAACAATGGTGGACAAAGTATAGAACTCGTGGTACCTCTTGGAGTAGAAGAGGCCCCTTTTTATAGTCCACCAAGAAAACTAGCCATTTTCTGTCATTACCCGTCGATTCCAGATACATTCCGGATTAATCCGGAATACCGGATTCATCCAGACCAATCCTACGTCAAACAGACAGAAAAACGACAATTCGGAATAGCTCGGATATCAATCCGGATTCATGGATGCTCCGGATCAATCCGACGCCTAACAGAGACTTGTAAGTTCAAGTCGGATTGATATCGGAATAATCGGGCTATCGGATGAATCCGACACAATCCGACATAAATCCGACTGCCCACATAATTTCTTTATGTGGGGAACGTAAGTGACACTTTTGGTGCGGAGGAGTATTTTGCGTAAGTAGATGATTTCCCCAATGCTTCCGAGGAGTAACTTAAAGTAAGGATAAATTTATCGTATAATTAAAGCTACGGGGATTCATTTCTTAGGGATTTGTCCTTAATCTTTTATCCTTTTTGAGAAGACCATCATCGCCTTGTGCTTGTCATCAAATGAACCTTAAACCACTAAGCACACAGTGATATGTCACTTATGTTGTTAACAAACACCCAAAACGGATTACAGACATAAATTTCCTTTCAACTCCCCTTTTTTGGTATTTGATCACAACATAAAGATTTTCATCGTAGATATATAGTGTATGATCAATGCAATGAGGTAACTAAAAAATAGACGGGCTCGCCCTAGATGTGTGCATCCATTTTGATTTGTATTGGAATTAAAGATAGAGCAATGCTACACCTACGGACATTTGTTACGTAATTTACTTACGGACTCTCAGCATATAGTGTGCAAACCAGCTGGTGATCCGATTTTTCAAGGAGGAAGCTAAGCTCACCCAATAAACGAAAGCCACGTTCATCTGTAACATTGTCCATAGCCCAAACAGCCCATAGGTCTAGTATTACTGTACAAGATACACAAACAACTATAATCATAGCTCTCCCTATATTTTAGAGACCAAGTATATATGCATGGAGTTATCATTCAACTATAAGTACTTTCCTAAAAGAGATGATACTCTATAATCATAGCACAAAGTCTTAGGCAACTTATAGATCACCGGCATTAAAGTCATACATGAGTACTAGCAAGGATTAAATAATTTAAGAAGTTCAACTTAAAGCAAATGGTTCACGAAGATAAAATAGAGCATAAGCCTATAAAAATCAAATGAAAAGGCAAGTGACTTGTGCCCCAACCCATATCCTAATAGAAATATCTTCTTCCCCTTTGGCATAAAGAAGCCAAAAAGGATAAAATAGACATGCATGCTAACGTCCTATTGAGCTACTCGTCATCCTCGTTGTACTCCTCCTCCTCCGCTTATTATTATTATTATTATTATTATTATTCTTGTTATTATTATTATTATTATTCCGTATTGTTCCCATCTTCCTCATTATAGTCATCATCTTCATACTCCTCTTCATCATCATCAACATCACCAGGAGAAACACCAAAGTAGAAATCATCATCATTGATACCGGGCTGCTTGGAATGGGCACATAGTTTTAGGCAGTAAGTGAAGCAGGACCAACAGGAAATTCAATACCAGCAATCCTTCTATCGGCATTGTGAATGCGCCTACTTTCTTTGGCAAGCTCGCGAGAGTCATGAGAAAGTGCTCCAACATCACTGTAGGTGGAGAACATGGACTTGAAGAACTATGCAATGCCAGTAGATGATGGTGAATGTGAGGAACCAGCTGAGGTGTGAGCCACTTCAGTGTTGCTCTTCGAAAACTCGGGAATCTTGGGTTCGGAGATGAATTCTAGAACAAACCTACTGGGACGAACAATCTGATAGCTAGACTTGATGTTCTCCCCCACACTTGTCATTGATGAACTTCCGAATATAGGGAGCATAAGCGGGCCTCCTATCTTCCATGACACCCATGCAAATCTCGTTGTAGATGAAATCCATGAGATCTATCTTGTTTTGACAACTGGGCTTGGTGAAGATCACAAGAGTAACCATAGAGGCTCTTTTGGCCAAAATGTCTCCCGTGTTCCACGATTTCTCGAACTTTTGACTCTAAACTTTAACGAATCTTTGATTTTTGCACATGATACCTAGTTTTTGATGTAAGGAACCCCTAAGAACATGGTATTAGTCTTTTGAAAACAGGAAATTTTGAATCTATAAGCATATGTGATTTCGATGGCTAGATCTAAGATGTATTTGTTGCCTAGATGCGTTAGAACAACTCATGATCTAGATTGCGAGAGAATTAAAACAAAACTACTGGGGACACTTATAATTCTAAGAGTACATCTAGATATATCAAGAAACTCGGAAACATGGGGCTAGATTGCGGCAAGATCCACTTTACCTCTTTCCATGGTTGTATCTCCATGGCAACAACATGGCACGGTTGATCTAAAGCACGAGTTGGGGCAGCCGATCGTGCTGATCAAAGACAACAACTTGGGAGAAGTTTTCACACTCCTTCATGAAATATTTGAAAACATCTTCCACATGATTAACTTCTTCTTCCCACACCTTCCAATAGAATCACACCACTGGTGTGATGAAGCATGTGCAAGGCTAAGAGAAATATTCGGAGGCATAGTCAGGTCACGTAGAAGAACCAGTTCAACTCGAGCCGGCGATTACGACGGCAAAGAAAGTGATGTGTTGCAGAGCTTCATCAACTCCAAATACAGCGATGGCCGATCTATGGCTGAGAGCGAGATTGCTTTGGGCTAACGACTGGAATCTTGTTTGCTGGGAAGCACACGAGCTTGAGCACCAGCACTTGGACGGGAGCTTGCTTGTTGTCCCATGAAAAGTACTTGGAAGTTGTAGTCGAGGAGCAGATGAAAATCATTGAGAAAATGGAGAATCTGTAGACTACACTGTCTTGTCAAAGATGGGCACCTTGCATTGCTGCATCAAAGAAGCACTAAGGCTGTAGTCGCCAACACCAATACTACTCCGACAATCACACACAAGCTTCACCGTCAAAACTAGAGGGCATGCCCTCGCATGCTCCATTGCGTGTAGCAACAAGTTGCCTTACATATATCAGAACCCTCATGTGTACGATCATTCCAGTTTGGTCCACGAAGACTGGTGGACAAAGTGGGCGGTAAATTAGCAGACCTGTCATTCGGTGCCGGGAGGTATTCTTGCTTGGGAAAGGATTATACTTTCATGTAAATCAATGTGATATGGAGCTATTTTCTGAGGAAATTCGAGCTCAAGTTGATGTCTCCATTCCCCGAGCAAGAGTGCGAAAGAATATTGCCAGGGCCTAGAGGAAAAGTGATGGTTACTTACAAGAGAAGATCACCATAGTTACTTGGCAAGCGTGCACCAGAAATAATGAAGTCGGAAAATTAAGTGTTAGTATCATTGGGAAAATAAGCGTGCTATTTTGCGGTTATTAGCACACTATAGCTTAATTTGAGGCGCACGCTATATTTGTCCAAAAGTTGCCGCTACAGAGCTAATGATGTTTTTAGCGCGCTAAATCGCGCTAAACTAGGTAACGTTATAGCACGCTATATTATGGTAGCATGCAGTAGTCCAAATTATGTTGCTTTCATGTAGTTTTTTTCCCTATACAACACTGCTTGCATCTAAATAGTTGCTTTCATATAATTAAATTTTGGGTAGTCTATGTCAAAGTTGGTAGTGGAACCGTGCCCTGTTAGGGGTTGGGATACGTGTTGATATAGGGTGTTAGGGGTCGGAATACGTGTTGATATAGGGCAGAAACAACCACTGCCTTGGCTTACAGGAAATACATCCAAGTCGGTATACCATATTGTACTAAGAGGCGATGCCATGTGGAGGATGATGGCTTTATTGTGATGTATGCTTGTTTGGAGAACCCTGTAGGTGAAGGCACTAGAGGGTAGACACCATCATGACATGGTCCCTTAAACAGAATTCTTCGCATGGCCTGATCCTTGATCAAAAAGAAATGAGGATGAAATTCAATTAATACATTGTTGTCAAGTGTAAGCTTATGAACAGATATAAGATTTTGAGAGGCATTAGGCGCATGGAGAATATTGTTTAGATGAAATGTACTATGGGGAGTCTGCAACATTGAATAACCAATATGGCTTATAGGCATACCACTTCCATCGGCCGTGTGAACGGGATCATGTCCCTTGTACTTGTCACATGCAGTGAGCTTGTTTAGTTGGCCAGTGATATGATCTGTAGCTCCAGTGTCAGGATACCAATTTGTATCCACTCCATAGGAAGCAATGTTAGCATCCTTCTTCTCTCTTCCACCACCATCATCATCGGAATCATGTTTGCAGTCATCCTTGTATCTCCACCAACAATCAGAGACAGGATGCCCATATATTTTGCATATTTGGCATGTTGTATCAACAAACGGGGTTGGGGCACGTCCATCACCACGCCAACGCCATCCATCACGACGATCATCGCGCCCTCCATCACGCTGCCGATAGTCTTCACGCCTCTCGTCATTGTCATCACAACGATGATAGTCATCACGACGACGGTCTCCGTCATCGCGGTTGCGGTATTCAACCCGGCTATCATCTTGGTTCCCTCCATCCTGACGCTCACCGCGCCGATGCTCGCGGTCACCACGCCATCCATCGCGGTCGCCGCGATCGCCACGCCATCCGTCGCGGTCACCACCAAGATCGCCATGGTCACCACCGCGATCGTCGCGCCATCCATCTCGATCACCACGCCATCCATATCGATCACCACGCCACCAATCGCCTCCATGAAGGGCAGCAGCATTAGCGGATGACATGAAGCCGGACTGGCCCGACTCAGCCAGCATCTCCTTGCGTGTGTCATGTGCACTGACCTGGGCGTACAGATCATCAAGAGCGACAGTGCTATTGCCATTTACCGCAGAAACAACAGAGTTGTAGCTAGCATCAAGACCATTAGTTATGTAACCGACCATATCATCCTCCTCAACTGGTTTGTCGATTACTGCAAGCTCAGAGGCGTATCCTTTCATCTAGGCAAAGAACTAGGCGGTAGTTTTGTTAGTCTTCTTCGTGCTGTTGAATGCTCCTCGCAGCTGATTGATGCGGGTACTGGAGCGTGTGCTGAACATGGTCATGATCACCGCCCACACAACAGTTGTCGACTCAGTCCCGACAACGTGGGCTATTATTTCCGGTGAGAGTGAATTGAGGATCCACGTCAACACCGTTTAGTCCCAGGTGAGCCACATAGAGTATGCAGGGTTCAGGGATTTGGTTTGGTTGTGCTCAGCATCTTCGGCTTCTAAGAATTGAGTAGGTGCAGCCTCAGTTCCATCCAGCAATCCAAGTACTTGGGCACCACGGAGAGCAGGAGTCACCAAGGTTTTCCTGAATAGGAAGTTCGAGCGTGTGAGTTTCTGCGAAGGAGGGCATCCAAGTGTAGACATCAGAGGTGTCGACGACGCCGAGGAAGACATGGATGCAGGCAGTGGTTTTCCGATCACAACGACCGTGGTGTAGATTTTGCTTCTGGCTTCCGATCACGTAGATCGTAAAAGGGTTTTTGTGGCTTCCGATCTTGCAGACCGTGTGAATGAATTTGTGGTGTTGGTTTTCGTGGCTTCCGACCAGTGATCGTGGATTGGTTTTCGTGGCTTCTGATCAGTGGTCGTGGATGAATCTGTATGGGCTTCAGATCCAAGGATCGTTGGGTTTTTGTGTGGTTTTGGTTTCCGATCTAAGATCGTGGCTAGGTTTCTTTCGGCGGCGACAGGAACTAGATCATGAACGAAGATGTGCCTCACTCTGATACAATGTTAAAGTGGGTAGCGGAACCGTGCCCTGTCAGGGGTCGGGATACGTGTTGATATAGGGCAGGAACAACCCCTGCCTTGGCTTACAAGAAATACATCCAAGTCGGTATACTATACCGTACCTATCTTTATAGAAAACGTATAGCTCATGTGTTACAATGTTTAACAGTGTATGCATGTTTTTTTGCCATATTCATGTCACACAAAGAGACGGAATAGGCTACCTACAGATTCACACCTCACTTCGTATTTTTATTTGTGCCTTGACATTTGAAATGATTACCTGGTTATGCATGTATTGCTTTTGGAAAAAAATTGTGTTGGTTAGCCTAAAATCTTAAATATTTGGGTTATTTTTCACCATTTTTTTCATCACGCTATTTTAAATGTAACTTCGCTATATCCCGCTATATCTTTTATGGCCTCTGGAAAAGTGCCACGCTATTTTGGATAGCACGCTATTTTTTTCGTTGGTTAGTATGTATGTAAGGTATAGAATGCATGAAACTAAAAGTTGTATAAAGAGCATTAAGAAAGAATAACCAACGTACCTCTTCGTTCTTCTCTGGCGACAGGGGAGGCGATTAGGGTTTCTAGACCTAGTCCTGGGTGACTAGGGTTGGAGGATCCCTTCTTCGATTCGGAGGGGGAGAACCAGGGGTTTCGAAGCAGGCGACGGTGTTCCCCGTGGGTATAAGAGCGATCGCGGGGAGGTCTCAAGGAGCAGGATACAGAATCAACTCTCGGGCGGTTTTGACGAACAGAGACAAGGGGAGATGGCGCACTCGTCTCAATCGAGTTCGTCTAGCCTAGCTGGAGCAACAAGTCGACTGGGAGAAGAACCTATAGGTGATCTGCTTGAAAGGCTGGGGATCGAGGAAGCAAACGGGGCGGATGACCTAATATTTGAGGATGAACCTGATGCTCCCCTAGAGGGTATCAAGTGGATAGCCCTGGCGAAAGTTCACACTTCCAATCCGTTCAGTCATCAAACGTTTGAGCAACACATGAAAATTGCATGGAGCTCGGCCAAAGAGGTGACAATCACTCCATTAGGGGGGAACTTATTCACAGTTCAATGCTACTGTTTGGGGGACTGGCTAAAGATAGAATCAGGGGGACCTTGGCACTTTCGGCAATATGCTGTTAGCATTGAGGAATATGACGGATTAATGGCTGTTGAAAAAGTGGACCTAAACTTCATTACGGTATGGATACAGATACATAAATTGCCTGTGGGATATAGGAAGGTGGCTCTAATTACAAACCTTACAGAAAAAAGAATGGGAAAAGTTTCGGAGGTACAGATTGATGTCCAAGGAGCAGGGAATTTTGTACGGGCACGAGTGAGGATAGATGTGAGGAAACCTCTCACAAGGATCTTGACGCTTTCTCGAGCAGGCCAGAGAGGTTTATCAGGTGGAATACGAAAAAATCCCAAGATTCTGTGGCGCGTGTGGCTTACTGGGACACAATCACTTAGAGTGTGGCTCTGGTGAGCATGACGTAGACAAACTCCAATGGGGAGAATGGATGATCGCGGAGTGGGAGACATGGCATGGGAGAAGGGTCGGTCCAAGCAGAGGTGGTTTTGCGGGTAGAGCTAGAAGTGGACGGTCCCAAGCAAGAGGGAGAGGGGATACAGAGAACTCTTATGGAAATACGAATATTAGTTGGAGACATAATGCGATGGTGACTGCTTCTAAGGCAATTACTAATGATGATGATGGCTTAATGGATACGGCAACTAGTCCCCTTAAACCTGGGGATACAGACATGGCTGATCAAGACTTGGCAGAAGCTGGTGCCAAGAGAAGACTGTTTAATGAAGAATGTGAAAAAACCAATTCGGAAATCGTTGTGAAGGGGAAAGGGGAATTTCATAGTAAGGATGCGAATGGAGAAGAACAAGAGCAAGGAAGTAAGGTAAATGATAGCTTGATTACTCGTCCTAAAAGGACTAAGATGACTGGAGCTAACTTCTCATCACTCGGATCGGCGGGCTCTCTTGAGGAGCCTGTCCGGAAGCAATGAAACTATTGTCTCTGAACTGCCAGGGGTTGGGTAAAGACCCGGCAGTTCGATCTGTGTTGGATGTCCAACGCAAGCATAATCCGGATGTTATGTTTCTATCTGAAACTCATTTAGGTAGCTACCCTGCTGAACAATTAAGGAGAAGGCTCAAGATGGATGGGATGTTGTTGTGTCCTAGTGATGGTAGGAAAGGAGGCTGCTGTTTTATTGGAAGAAGGAAATCAAGGTACAGAGGCTAGAGATGGATCCAATGTTTATTGATGTTAAGATAACACATGAGGATGGACGGTTTTGGAGATGTACTGGCATGTATGGTGAGTTCAAGTGGGAACATAAGCACAAAACGTGGGAGAGATTAAAAGATTTAAAGAGCAAATATGATATGCCTTGGCTTGTGATTGGTGATCTGAATGAGATCCTATTTTTGCATGAAAAGGAGGGAGGGAATCCAAGACCACTTCGGTATATGAATGCTTTCCAAGATACTATTGATCAATGTGAGTTGTTTGATATAGGATTTATTGGGGATCCTTTCACTTGGAGGAGAGGAAGAATTAGGGAACGCCTGGACAGGGGTCTGTCAAACAATAACTGGAATTCATTATTTCTGAAGGCTGTTGTATTACATTTAAATTTCTGCAGGTCTGATCACCGTCCATTATTAATGGACTCGGAGTACTATAGCAATGTTCGGAGGCCAAGACAAAAACATGCTAGGAATTTCGAAGCTCGTTGGTTACTGGAATCCGAGTTTGAAGAAACAGTAAAACAAACATGGGAGAAGGTCTCTAGTGATATCTCAACGGATGATATACATATTAAACTCAACCGTATGCATGAGCTTTTCCATGATTGGGATCAAAGAGTTTTAAAAAGACCGAAGAAAATGTTACAGCAGGCACAGAGAGACCTTGAAGAAGTTATGGTTGGGCCAATGAATGATGCTAATGATATTAAGAGGAAGGAATTAGCTGAATTGGTGGAGCACCTTCTTGAATTGGAAGAGGTCCAATGGATGCAACGTTCTAGAGCTAATTGGCTAAGAAATGGTGACCGAAATACTTCTTATTTTCACAAATTTGCTTCGGCCAGAAGGAAACGGAATTTTATTAAAAGATTAAAAAATACGGATGATGAGTGGCTCGAGGGGGAAGGTAATCTCAATCCTCATATTGTTAGTTATTTCACTAATTTATTTTCTTCGGAGGTGGCAGGGGTTAGTGAAGATTTCTTGACAAAGGTTCCTAGGAAAGTGACAGCTGAGATGAACTCTATGCTATTGAAAGATTTTACTATGGAGGATGTTCGAAGGGCTGTTTTTAGCATTGGGGATCTCAAAGCACCGGGCCCCGATGGTTTGCATGCCATTTTCTTTAAGAAATATTGGGACATTGTGGGAGAGGAAATCTCTAAAGAAGTTCTTGCTGCTATAAATAATAAGACTATCCCCAAGTCTTGGAATGATACTACTATTGTCTTGATTCCGAAGCTAGATTCTCCTGAAGTGATTACACAATTTTGGCCAATTAGTTTATGCAATGTATTATACAAAATTATCTCGAAGATGCTCTCCTCTAGGCTGAAGAGTATTCTTCCAGAGGTGATTTCTCCTCAACAGAGTGCCTTTGTTCCAGGAAGGCTAATTACTGATAATATCCTGGTGGCTTACAAGTGTGTCCATAAAATTAAAAATCAGAAGAATGGAAATAAGGGGCTTTGTGCAGTAAAGCTTGATATGCATAAGGCCTATGATAGAGTGGAGTGGATTTTTCTGGAGAGGATGATGCTGCAGTTGGGTTTTGATGAACAATGGGTCCAAATGATCATGGCTTGTGTTTGTTCAGTGCAGTATAACATAAGGTATAATTCTCAAGAAACAGATTCTTTCACCCCTTCTAGAGGAATAAGACAGGGGGACCCCCTCTCTCCATACTTGTTCCTCTTATGCGCAGAGGGTTTGTCTAGTAATTTGCAGTTTGAAGAAGAAGCTGGTGGCATTGAAGGGATAAGAGTGTGCAGGAGTGCACCGTCAGTATCACACCTTTTATTCGCTGACGATTCTTTAATCCTTATGAGAGCAGATGTTTTAAATGCAGCTTCCTTACAGCAAGTTTTGGACTCCTATTGTGCTAACTCGGGGCAATTGGTAAGCTTATCAAAATCTAGTATTTATTTCAGTCCTAATACTAGAGTGGAAACAAGGGTTGATGTGTGTGAAGAATTACATATTGATAAAGAGGCTCTATCTGATAAATATTTGGGGTTACCTGCCCTAGTGGGAATTGACAGAAGTGACTGCTTTAAACACCTTCATGAAAGAATTAGAAAGGCACTTTCGGGTTGGAAAGAAAAACATCTCTCTTTGGGAGGTAAAGAAATTCTTTTGAAGGCTGTTGCTCAGGCTATCCCAGTATTTGCAATGTCTGTGTTTCTCTTGCCAAAGGGAGTTTGCAAGGATATCACAGATTCGATTGCTAAATTCTGGTGGGGTGATTGGAGGAAGCGAGGAAAATGCATTGGCAGGCATGGTGGAAATTATGTTTCCCAAAAAATGTGGGAGGAATGGGTTTTAGGGATCTTCATTGTTTCAATCTTGCAATGCTCTCTAAACAGGTATGGAGGTTAATTTCTAATCCAGAATCATTGTGTGCTCGAATTCTTCGTGCTAAATACTACCCTCAGGGGGATATTCTACAAGCTGGCCCGAAGAGGGGAGCCTCCCTAACGTGGCAGAGCATTGTGGCGGGAATTGGTACTTTTAAGCGAGGTTATATTTGGAGAATCGGAAAGGGAGACATGATAAATATATGGAACGATCCCTGGATACCTTCTAGCCCCACAAGGAAGGTTTCTCAGCCTAGGGGAAATAATGTGATAAATATGGTGTGTGATCTGATTGATCAAGGTAATGGATGCTAGGATGAGGCACTGATTACTGCAAGTTTTAACCAAATTGATGCTAATAGAATCTTGCAAATCCCCCTCCACTTGGACTCGTTTGATGATTTCATAGCTTGGCACCCCGATAGGAGGGGGCTGTTCTCTGTCAGATCGGCTTATTTTGTTGAATGGAGCCATCATTTTAGTCGATTCTCTGACAACCTATCTACGGTGGATTCGGCAGTGGACGTATCTATCTGGTCTCATGTGTGGAAGCTGAAGGTTCCTAATAAAATACAGATCTTCATGTGGAGGTTGATTAGAGGCATTATCCCCCTCAAATCAATTCTATTTCAAAGGCATATTGCAGACTGTAGTGCTTGCCCAATCTGTAACAGTGCGGTTGATGATGTGGTTCACTTTATGGTCCAGTGTCCAATGGCTAGAGGCCTGTGGGAGCGCATGGGTATTGAAGAATTCATGGATGGTTTGGCAGCTAATGTGGTTTCGGGCCCTAAGGTATTACAGAACTTACTGCTCAATCAGGTTAAATCACTGCCTGTTCTTCCTTCTCTTGGAATCCAGGAGACAGTGGCAGTGGGGCTGTGGTACTTGTGGTGGATTAGGCGACAGTTAGGCCACGGAGAGAAACATCCCCCGCCCCACAGGTGGCCAATGTCAATTCTTGCCATTACTCGGAACGCAGGTAAAGTGCTATCTAAAAAGGATGAAGCTTGTTCATCCTGGAAGAAACCGATGGGGGGGGGCTTATAAATTAAATGTCGATGCTTCTCTTCATATTCATTCTGGCAATGGAGCTTTGGGAGCAGTTCTAAGGGACAACCACAGAGGGTTTATTGCTGCTATAGGTAAATTCATTGACAATGCTGGAGATGTAACTACGATGGAAGCCATGGCATTGTTGGAGGGTTTAAAACTTGCTGATTCTTTGGGCTTACATGATATTGAAGCAGAGACGGATTCCCTTGATGTGTATCATGCGTGCACAGACCAAGCAAGATGGTGTGACCCTGCGGCGGCTATTTTTGCTCACTGTTTGGATGAGAAGGCAAAATTCAATTCAGTGAAGTTTACTCACTGCAGTAGAGATGCAAATTTTGTTGCTCATGACATAGCTGCTTTCTGTTTTAGTAAACTTTCAAATTTCCGTTGGGTAGATGATCCACCTGATTTTGTGATGGACAGGCTACTAGCTGATGTAAACATTTTATGATTGTGGGGGCAGCAAGTTTTTTACGCACTCTTTTCCTTCCAGGGTACCTGAGGGGGCTGGAAGGTTTTTAATGAGGCGGCTTGCTTGCTTAATAGAGTTGGTTTTAAATTTCAAAAAAAAGTTGTATAAAGAATTATGAAAAACTTCCACATATTTCGAAGTTGAAAATCCTGTGCACGTTTTTGTTTATGTAGATTCATATTCGATTAAAACTGTGGTGCATGGTTCTGAATGATTAGATCACACATAGTTTATTTGTTCCATGTGTGCCAGTGGAAGAAACAGCTGGCCTGCAGGTAGAGGAGACGCGGGCGATCGGTTGAGATAACGTGTCATGAGAAGTAGCCGAGCTAGCGTATATGTCTTTCAAGCTAATACTATTTTTTTGGATAAAGATCCAGACTATACTAGCAAGTAAGTGGGAGGCGTTTATTATTTACTTTGATGTGGGCACGTTGCTAATTATCGCGTGTGGGAATAATTAATGAGATAGTACAAGCATGTAATCTCAGATATCAGATTGCCCACGTGTTGAATCACCATCAAATCCTAGCAAATCACACGACTTCATGACATCACTAGCTAACCATCTATAGTAATAATGCACCACTTCATTATTTATTTGCCATCAACATGTTCCACATTTACGGTTGATGTATGCTCAACAACCCTCTTATTAACAATAAACATGTATAGCCAATAGCCTCGTCGTCCACATTACCATGTTTTCTGCAACGTACGTAACCGCCGAGACATTAAGGTGTAAAGGGTATAGTGTCAACTTGGAAATCATTACCGTCTTGTGATCCTTGTGCTGGACTTCCGTCGTTGGTGGTCTGGAGCAGGCTCCCCACCGATTGACCCAGCTACAGGTTTGGAGAGGCACCATTCCGTGTGGAAATCAGGCCAACTACGATCATGGTGGCCGATGTCGAAGTCTACACCCTATGGATGGCGTTCAGTTTTGCACATAATTGTCATGACATGCCCTACAAATCGGGAAGATCCAGGAAATAAAATTCTACTCCTCCGTATCGAAATATAAGATGTTTTAGCATTTCCTAAACAATATGTATCTAGACATGTTTTAGTGTAAGATACATATGAATCTACACACTAAAACATGTCTAGATACATTATATCTACAAAATGCTAAAACATCTTATATTTTGATACGGAGGGAGTACTAGTTTTCACATTCTTTTGAATGGGAAGCCTGTCTTGCAGATCCAAAACCTGCAATCATACCCGTTGCATTCTCCTCACGACAATGAATTGTCTTACTTAACCGATGGGCAGCAAGGATACTATGCTAAACAAAATTCACTTGCGCAGGAAATAACTAATTTTAGAGTGGCCGATTGTTATGCCATTTACAGAAACATTGTATAAAAATGAAAAAAAAATTGATAGACTCTCAACGCAAATTTAATATAGTTTTTATAAACTCCGTTCAAGCCGAATCGCCCCACCCTAAGCTAGAAACCGTTAATCTAACAAATACAAATGGAGATGACTTGAAGCATTCCGGTGTCGGCGTCCAGTGAGATAGAGATGGACTGCATGGTGCAAATGTTCCACCGCCAGTCCCTTGAAACCCTAGCCGCAGTGCCGCCGTGCCGCGTCCCTCTGGCGCACGGTGGACTTTGGCAACGATGTCGCGCGGTTCATGCCCTGGGCGCGGTGCCTTGGCGTGGCCCGCTTCTCCCTCGTGGGATTCCTCGGGCTCTGCCTCGCGCGCGCCCCTGGCACTACCACGGTGATGGCACTCCCGCCAATCATCTCCTACACCTACCTCGACCGTGGCCGTAGGAACGGGGGATTTCACGCCCTGCTAGGAGAACGTCCAAACAAACTCTTTCCTTCAGCTCGTCCTGTACATGTTCTGGTAAATAAGAGAAATGAAGGACTCAATTTTATCAAACTTTGTGGGACATTTTGAAATCCAGTTTTATGGCAGTGTTCTCTCGGTTACTAAGGGGCGACCTACCTCTCATTCACCATAATTTAGTACTATTATCATTTCTCCTAAAACATAAAATATTTTACAAGTTGAGCAATATAGACCAATTTGTCTGTTAAATGTGAGGTTTAAAGTGTTTACTAAGGTGGCTACTAATCGTGTTCTTGTGATAGCACACCAGGTGGTCAAACAATAAAAATGGTCTTTCATGCCTGAACACCACATCCTTGAAGGGGTAGTGGTGCTTTATGGAACCATGCACGAATTTCATAGGAAGAAACTGGATGGTGTCTTATTCAACATTGATATTAATAAAACATATGAAAAGTTAAATAGGTATTTTCTTCAACAGGGCGATGCTTGAAAGGCTTCCACCCTATTTGGTGTCATTGGTTTAAGAAATTCATTTCACACGGTTGTTTAGGTATAAAAGTAAATAAGAGAACAAGGAATGGGTTAATACAATGCAATCCTTTATATCCGATTGTTTTTTAAATATTGGTGGATATGATGTGCATACTCATTGCAAGCGCAAAGGAGGATGAACAAGTAACATGACTTGTCCCTCATTTGGTTGATGGGAGGTATCTATCTTGCAATACACCGATGATACGATCATTTGTATGGAGCATAATTTAGAGAAGGCCATAAATATGAAGTTAATTATTTGCATCTCGGGCAAATCTCGAGCTTAAAAATAAATTTTCATTGAGTGAGATATTCTATTTTAGAGATGGAAAGGAAACTAAACAATACACGGATATGTTTGGTGGTGAAATCGGAGACCTCCCATTTAGATACCTAGGAATTCCCATTCATTTTCATAGACTTTGGAATGGCAAATGGAAACTCGTGGAGATCATTTTGAGAACAAATTAGACAGTTTGGTGGGTAAGATGCTCTCATATGGAGACCGTCTGATACTCATTAATTCGGTTCTTACTACTCTCTCTTTCCTAGTTTATAGGACACATATAACAAATCTCTGGAACCAAAGTGCTAGTGAAGAGTGATTAAGAGAGACAACCACTCACTAATTAGAAGAGAATTGATGCAAATGTGCCTAATTAGTGGGACTGCAAGGTTTTGAGATTGTTTCCTATAAACCAGGACGGAGTTAGTAGTCTACAAATTTACTGCACTATTTTTACCCTATTACGACCAATTTAAATGGTCATATTTTCTAATTTGTAATTTCTCGAAATCATTGGATGGCCACCCCGGTAGCTTCACCTATTTGGCATGGCCATGTGTCGGCCACCTCAGAACTATCGTCTCTGTGTTATGTCCATTTGTAAATTTTCGTTTCGGCCCCACCAAACTAACTTGTGGGATCCACCACAACTTATCAAGTAAAAACCACAAAGTGACATGCGGGACCCACTAAACTGGCAGGTTGGACATCACTCATGATATATAGGACCCACCAGGATGGCACATGGAAGAGAAAAGAAAATGTGCAGTACAGCCTCTCAAACCACTAGATCATGTTGTTGGCGGTGTCATTAATGAATAGTAGGATACGACGCGCCTTGTAATGGAGATGCCTTTAGGAACTATATTGTTTAAACAAAAGCGTATACCATGCATGAACCATTATGTTAACTAAAGAGGTATAAAAAAATTAATTAACCATATTCAAGATACTAAATTTAATATAAAGTGTATATTATAAATTATTAATGGTTTAATAAATTAAATTGATGACGTCTAACTTGCATGTAGTGTTTAAGAAATATAAATATTACTTGCATGTGTAGTTTGCTATTGTGGAAATGACATGGACATTATTAATTAGCTAAAAGAATGGATGATGTGGAGGTGTTTGGCCCCACCAAACTAGCATGTGGGTCCCACTTCTACTTAACAAGTAGAACCCACAAAGTGACATGCGGGACCCACTAAACCGACAGGTCGTACATCGAACCTGACATGGAGGACCCACCAAGATGACACATAGACAAGCAAATAATAGGAACAAAAAAAGGTGCAATACAGAGACTTGAACCACTAGATCATGTTGTCGATTGTGTTAGCTTAATGACTAGAAGGATACCCCGGAGATTCCTTTAGGAACTATATTGTTTAAACAAAAGGGTTTTAGATGGATGAAAATTATCTTGTATAAAGGCATATAAAAAACCAATTGATCGTATTTGAGACACTAAATTTAATACAAATAGAGGAGTGTATGTATAAATCATTAATGTGTAAAATTATTAATCCATATTAGTGGGATTTTCCTTTATAAGAGATATATGTAGATTCGATTCCACTTAATGAGTGTATACAGCGGGTTTTTTTTTTCTATGAAGGTAGTGGATGTTGATAATTGCCTTTGCCATTTTGACATTCTTGTACGACATGCAATCGTAAAATCGCCGCCCCAAAAACAATATGCGCTTATTTCAGGTAATGAAGGAGGAGCAATATGGGCTGCACAAACGAGTTCAGCCGAATAGCATGCAAAATTAAAAACATTCTACAACAACTAAAAAATATTTGAGTAATTTTACCATCAATTTTGCTTATGATCTCAGATTTAGATGATCTCAAAATCAACTTTTTTCAATTCGATGAGACTCGTCAATATGTAAACTATGAGTCTCGTCAAGATTTTTTTTACCCATCAAAAAACTTGATGAGGCTCAGAGTTTACATGTTGGTGAACTCTTCATATATGTGCGTCATATATTTTATTTTTTATTCACTTTCTTTTGTGGTTATAAAAATGTGGTCAAAATGATGTCCACGACTGTTCTTATTTTGGGGTTGAATCTTGCACAAAAAATATTAGCGGACCTCCCATGAAATGAATACTATGATTCGTAAATTTTATTTTGAAAAACTAACACACAAACTATGACACTTTTGTAATTCAAATTTGACCCGCATCCACCTATGTCTATTAAAGAAAGGTGGATCGAAAACATTTGACGCGCAGCCATTTTTTTAATTGTGCGTAAAATATGGTCTAAAGTTTTTTGAAAATCGGTGTTGTACAACTTTGTGATAAAGAATTAGTAAGTCTTCACCAAAAAATATATTTTTAGCACTCGGTGAAAAAGATTTTTTTTTTCATGAAAAGAAAATGAAAACTTCATTCGGCAACATTGTTCGCCACTCAACAATGCGCATATGTGCTCAACATTAGAAATTTGTATAAACTATGACATGAATGTGTTCACAACATTGATCATGTGGCTTGAAAGTCAAGTATTTGTGTACACGGTGTCTCATTTATGAGAGCACTTTTTAAAGATATTTGACAAATTTAAAGTTTGCTAATATTCCTAATAACTAGGTCACATGTAGTTACACAATATGTAGGTTTTACTTTTTTTTATTGTTTCTGCTGATTTCAAAATGCGGTTAAAACCATGAGCATGCCCGTTCTTAGTTAGGGGTAGAATCTTGCGAAACTCTTGGTTTATCTTTGATGAACTAGCTATTTGTGTACCTAAAGGTGATTTTTGAAATAAAACAATTGAGCAAACTATGACGCACATGTACTTCAAATTTGACTCAGTTCCAACTGAAGTAACATAAATTTGTATATTTGATGAGAGGTGGATGGAACTAATTTGGCGCGAGCCATTTTGTTAATTGTACGTAAAATATGGTCTAATATTTAATAAAAAATATTCCTGTACAATTTTGCACCAGACATTGGGTAGGTTTTTCACAAAACAACCCATTTTTAGCACTCGGGAAATGAAAAAGATTTTTTCATGTACGAAAATGAAAACTTTATCCGGCAACATTGTATATAAAATATGATCTAATATTTCTTTAAAATATTCAACCGAGCACACTCTTTGGGTCTGGCGTGGAGTATGTGGGTCGAATACGCGGCAGGTACATAAGAAAATACAAATGGAAAGTTGTTGGATACGGTGGGCCCAACAACCGTGAATGTGGGCTGTTACTGAAGGGGAGGGTCCGATTTTAAGGTTATTATCGCCGTGAGGCATATCGCATTTTTTTTCTCGTCTTGGCCCTGTAAAAGTGAGGTACTGGTTCGAGGCCAGTACCTCTTGGCACATGTGGGAAGGACCTCATGTTGGTAAGCAAAATTCACGGGCCGTGCTTCGGGGTCCCCTCCCCCCCACATTTGGTTGAAGGGCATGATCGACATTTTACATTAAATCTTTATTTATTATTCTAATACAGTGTACCGTCCATGTCCGTATACGTACATATTATGTATGGTACGCATACCCAAATTATAAGAGAACGACGTGTCCACGGCGACGTATGAATTTTGTGTGAATACTTATATGCAAAATTCGTAAATAAAATAATTCTGACGGGTTCATACAGTGCCATGTATGCCTTAATATGACTTAATTATTCACAGCCATCCATGTTAGCGAAAGGGTACGGAGCGATCTCAACCATTCTTTTATCAACATTTTGATTTAGGGGGACACTGAAGCAGAAGCGAAAATTCACTTGGGCGAGGAAACAACTAGTTTTAGAGTGGCCGAGTGTTATGCCATTTACAGAAACATCATACTCCCTCCGTCTCGAGTTCATCAAAATACGGATGTATCAGTACACTAAAATACGTCTAGATACATTCATATTTTGATAAATCCACGATAATTAATTTGAGACGAAAAAATCTTAGCACAAATTTAATTATAGTACGTTCTTTCAGCATGAAAAGAAGTTCTCACGCTGACATTACCAAAGCTCTCAAAACCCCGTTCAAGTATTGGAGGCACTGAGAAAGAAGCTGAACCCATAGTATAGTGCGTTTGTACTAGTTGAGTGTACTACTCGATCATTTACCAAGTTGATGCGTGTAGGATAGGAGAGGACGTACACGTTTTTCTTTGTGTTGACAAGAACAGAAGACACGCAATCATATATATAATCGCATCGAAGATTAGAAATTAAGGGATGATATGGTTGCAGAAAAATACTGTGGCATTTAATAATGGTCAGTGGTGTTTTGTCTATATAAGTTAAGGATTTTGATGCGATCATATGATTTGGTCAGAGTATATACAGAAGGCTTATTGGTAGCTGCTGATATCTTGATTCGATCTTGGTACGCAAAATTCACGACTAGTTAGCATCAAAAGCATGTCACACCCATGTTTTTTATTCTTCTGCCAGGCGTGCTGCAAACTGAAATTTGGCACACATCATTTTTTGTATGCATGGCTATATAACTAAGCTGATGGAGAGCGTGCTTCTCACTTGCAAATCATACCATGGAGGCGCTGTTGACCCCAAGTTTGGTAGCACTGTCCACGCTACTGGCCTTTTTGTTTTTCAAGCTCTCCGGTGGGAGGAAGCAGCCGATGCCTCCTGGGCCATGGAGACTTCCGATCATCGGCAGCCTCCACCACGTTGTCGGCGTCCTCCCGCACCGCACCATGACGGAGCTGTGTCGCCGCCACGGGCCGATGATGTACCTGCAGCTAGGCGAGATCCCCACCGTGGTGGTCTCCAGCGCGGAGGCGGTAGGGCAGATGATGAAGGCCAACGCCATCCAGTTCGCCAACCGGCGGAGTTCAATGATGCAGGAAATCCTTGGCTTTGGTGGCAAGGGCATCATCTTCGCCCCCTACGGCGACCACTGGCGCCAGATGCGCAAGGTGTGCGGCATGGAGCTCCTCAGTTCCAAGCAGGTGAAGCGCATGGAGAGCATGAGGGTCGAGGAGATGGGCAGCCTCCTCCGCTCCATCACGGCCTCAGCTGGCGCCACCGTCAACGTCAGCCAAAAGGTGGCGGCGCTGAGCAACGACATCGTGGCGCGGGCGATATTCGGGGGCAAGTCCAGCCAGCTGGCGGATTTAATCCATGCGTCTGACAAGATGATGGACCTGCTGGGAGGCTTCTTCCTCGTCGACATCTTCCCGTCCTCGAGGCTCGTGCGGTGGTTGAGCAGCGAGGAGCGCCGCATTACGAGCAGCCGCGACGTCATGCAGCGCATCATCACCGATATCGTCGTCGAGCGCAAGGCTGTGCGAGCTGCCAGTAACGGCGGCACCGGCGACGAGGGTCTGCTAGACGTGATGCTCACACGCCAGGAGGAGGAGTCGCTGGAATGCCCTCTAACCACAGAGATGATAACCGCCGTTTTGTTTGTGAGTATATATTTTCCTTTCTATTTCCATCTGATGTCAACGGTACTATAGCTAACATGTGCTTCGTTAGGATTTAAGACAGATCTTAATTAAGAAATCTACACGTCTGGGCCGAATCATGCTTCGGATGTCTACATAATACTCTCTCCTACATAGTATACGTACTACTTAAGACTCACAAGTGAGTGTATCTTGATAAGAAACTTGTTTACATACATTTATTTAGGATTCAAGTAGTTTAGAACGGAGACTGAGAGAGTATAACGAAAAGTTAGCATCCTAGCTAAGTCCCACACAAAACAAAGGGCAGGTTGAACTTTTTGTCTAGATAAGATATCATTGCTAAAATCTAAACCAGTTAATATACTTCCGGTTCATAAAGTAAAATTACTTGACGTTGTTTCTGTGCAAAATCGTACGGAAAATGATACAATGCTCGGACAATTATAAATCTCTGCAACAAGCATGCGACTATTAAAACTTAAATGTCCAAAACCGAACAAATATCATTTGTTCCAAAAATAATGATCGATGTTTTACATGATTTCTTTTTTTACTTTGACACTCAGTTTTCCTTGAACAATCTAATAGACGCTTACTACTATGTGTGCACATTATTATCTTACCCGTATATACATATATCACAACAACGTATTTTTCAGGACATGTTTGGAGCTGCTACCGATACAACTTCAGCCACTTTAGAGTGGGCTATGTCCGAACTCGTCAATCATCCCGAAGCTATGGCTAAGGCACAATTAGAGGTCCGTGAGGTACTAGGCCCATACCGAGCTATCATTGCCAGTAGCGACCTTGGAGAGCTCCACTACATGAGGATGGTCATCAAGGAAGCTCTTAGATTGCATCCACCAGGTCCCCTCCTCAACCGCAAGAATGAAGAGGACTGCAATATTATGGGTTATGACATGCTTAAAGGCACCAATATATACATTAATGCCTTTGCAATTTCCCGGGATCCTCAATACTGGAACAATCCTGAAGAGTTTAATCCGGAGAGGTTTAGGAACAATACAATGGATTATAACGGGACATGCTCTGAATTCACTCCTTTCGGGTTTGGGCGACGGTTATGTCCTGGGATAACATTCGCCTCATCAGTTTTAGAGATAGCACTAGCAAACTTTCTCTATCACTTTGACTGGAAGCTTCCTGATGGGGCCATCTCGGGTTCTGTGGACATGTCCGAGAAATTTGGATTAGTTGTACGCAGAAGTTCTGACCTGCACCTCAGAGCTATTCCACACATGTGCTCCAAAGCTATGCAGATATAAATCCACCATCCCGTACTCGAGGAGGTCCATTAGGTGGGGAAACTTTTATGCCACCAATAGAATAATATAATCTCATGGAAAAACTGTTGTAACACACTATTGTTCATGTTACCGTTGGCCAAGATTAAATTCGGTAGTTGTCGCTGCACGGCAGTATCTACTATGTATCACTAAGTGATGGGATTACTTGTGATATATGATCGTGTGTCTATTTTGTAATGTTCTGACTAAATAAATGTCATTCATATCGTTAGTCAAGTACTAGAATTACCTGCAACTCATCCCTTTTTATTTTGACTATATACCTTAGATAATTGTCGACCGATCATTTGTAGATGATAACAACATGAGTTGTTTTTGTTTGTGGGGGGGTGGGGGGGGGGGGGGGCAAACAACATGTGTTGATTTGGGGGTGGGGCAAACAAAATGTGTTGATTGAGTATATTTCATGTGTCATAGTATGTGACATCAGACCTACGATGCGGGCACAAAGTTCCAAAACTGTTACATTTTATTTGCTTTCCCTTTGTTCAAATCAAGAAGACCCACACAACCAACCACAAATTTAAGCTCGACTATTACGGAACTCAAAAAAATAAGTACAACGTGTGAATCAATAAGAAGTAAAAAATACATCCCTAAAGGTAAAACAATTGCTTTCAACTTACAGAGACAATGTCAAAGACCAACGACAGCTCTTCGGACGATTATGATGCAGACAATGATATAGACCTAGCTATTGTGTACAAACTACAAGTTTTCAACAGGATCATCCAGATTCAATTGGTCGGCAGATCGCATATGAGTTGAAGGACAAGCTTGATATGGGAGACGCGATCTTCTCAATAGAATTGTGGATAACAAGTGTCTATCTCAAAACATAACACTCAACCATAGATTACGCTCCAATGTAGGGACTTCGGCTCCATGCACACACACGTGCTCAATGTCTCCATAGACGTATGAGATTTCCTTCCCTAAGAAAGAAAAGGTACGCGACATCCATCCTACATCCTAGTTTACACATTCATTCATGCACTCCCTCCATTCTAGTTACAAGGACGGGCTCCGGAAATCATGCAGTCACAAAAATCGCCACCTCTTATGAGCATTTGCATTAATTCCCTTCTAATTAGAGGGTGGTTGCATGTCCCCACCAATGCAAGGAAGATTTCAACCTCAATCAGTGAATATTTAGGGTCTAGAGAATCCATAGATGCCCTTTAAACTGGGACATATGGAGTATTCCGTTGCTTCACGTGCTTTTATGGTGTTTCATCTGGGCATGTATGATCTTCTAAACACGAAAAGTTTTCCCCCTCGGCCACTCCTGAAGACTCGTTGAGAGTCGTATTTCTAGAGCCGCTTCCTGATAACCCACAAGTGTAGGGGATCGCAACAGTCTTCGAGTGTAAATATAGGCCAATTCAGTGATTCGATACAGGGGGAGCCAAAGAATACTTATAAGACTTAACAACTGAGTTATCAATTCAGCTGCACCTAAAAAATATCTTGCTTGACACAATTTATTAGTAATAACAATGATATGGTGGCAGCAGTACTGTGATAGTAACAGTAGCAGTGAAACAGAAGTAGCAACAGTAACAACAAATGCAAACAAAGTGGACATCAGTGATAAAAACACCATAGGTAAAGAGATGGATGTACGGGCGTTGCATGAATGAGATAAACCATGTAATAGACTTAACATGGGACAACACAAATATATAAGAGAGCATCCAAGTCACTAACAATTATAGGCATGTATCCCAAAACTAGTTGTATGTTCTTGCAATAAAAACTTTCATAACATATTTTGTCCAACCATCCCGTCAATGCGGGGCCATTTTGGAACTAATTGTAATTAAGTTACTTGTTTCACCAAGTACAAGATTAAAGCATTAACACTCAATAGATAATGTAATCCATAAACTAAAATTTATCCCCTCTGATATCCCAACCTGCCACCTTTGGGGTCTCGGGTTCCGGACAATAATAGGTGCATACAACTCGTAGATATCCAAACCAACATTTCTATTCGTAAAAATATAACATGTTCAAATCTGAAATCATTGCACTCGGGCCCTAGGTTACAAGAATTAAGCAATCCAAATGCCAACAACTATAATTAACAACTAAAGTGGATACTAGGCATCATGCCCTATCAATCTCATGAACTGTTACATGATCAATCACATCCAATCCCTACCGTCCCCTCTGCATACAGCAGGGAATTACTCATACATCAAAGAGGGAATCTTGGATGATTGGTGCATAAACTTTGTTGATGACGATGGCGATCATAGCCCCCAAATATCCTTCCCGGCAGGGTGCCAGAACTCCAAGTTTTGTCTCCCGGACTAGGGTTTCAGATGGCTGCGGAGCTGTGTATCGTATTTAGGAAAATCCTTCGGGTGTTCTCCGTTTCAGAGACGAAGCGACATATGTACAAAAGGGGAGCCATGGGAGTGGTGGCGACCCCTAGCCGCGGCAGAGGGGGCATGCATGGCAACCCTCTAGTGTTCCTGGGCCCACCTCCAGGTGCCCTCCTGGCTCTAGGAGTCTTTCAGTGAAAAATAATTTGTATGAATTTTTGGAAATTTTTCGAGAAAGGTTATTTGTGCATAAAAATAGACACCCAGACTAATTCTGCTAAAAACAACGCTAGTCTATGTTAGTTTGATCCAAATCATGCAAATTAGAGGCAAAACAACAAGAAAATGATAAAAAGTATATACGTTTGGGACATATCACTTCCACCCCTCCCCCTCCCCCTCTCAGACTGTGTTGCGGTCAGTGATGGGATGGAGTAGGCGGTCCGCATCCTCTTTTATATAGTAGGATTAGACCTTGGCTTTCCTCGCTGGAGTCTAGCGACATGGCGGTGCTGGTCTACGCTCCAAAATAAAATAAAATTACCCTACGTAGTCCGCCAAGATCACTATGCAGATAACGATGCATGCCATACACTAGTAGAAAAAGAGCCTCTAGGCCCGGATGGTAACTGGCTTTTGTCCCAGATTTCCATCCGGGACTATCCAATCGGAACTAGAGGCCCCTCCCCTTCTAGTCCCGGATGACCATGAGCCGGAACAAAAGGACATCCACGTGGCCGCGCCCAGCGCTGCAGGCTGTAGGACCTTTAGTCCTGGTTTGTAACACGAACATGGACTAAAAGGTTGCCTGCAGCGGCAGGGTTTTCAGTTGTTTCTCTGCCGCGGCAGGATTTGTGTTTCTTCTTTATTTTGTGTTCGATTTAATTTATGTTTCAAATTGTGTTTAATTTGTAATTTCATACATGTTTCCATACACATGTTTGACACTACTACATCTATATCTATACTCCTATATAGTGTACCAATTTTAAAAGTTTGTGTCCACTCACCCTAATGCAACCTCCACCGTTGATTGGACACCATCCAACGGTGTAGAATGCTGGGATTCGCAGCTACAGTAGACGTTCTTCTCTACATCATTCCAGAAACATCGATGAGTATTGCTCTAGCTGGGGCCGTCCATGCTCCCTCCACAAGTGATGCGCGGCTGGTTGGGCCTATGCTTTCCATACGGATCATTTAAGGGAAGGATGGCACTCTGTTAAAGAAAAGACCGTCAGCTAAATAAAAAAGTTTTAAAAAAGGAAGGAAGGGTGTCACAACCAATCACTGGGTACTTGGATAGCTAGAGTGATCGGCACCGGCGTTCAGCCTCTTATGGTAAGCAGCTCTTTGGCACTGCGTCCATGGTAGTGAATACATCTGGCTGAATGGATAAGAAGAGAAATCTAATGAACAAGGTCAAAGCGATCGCAGGTAGCCACAAAAGGTAAAAAAGAACAAGACATGCAAAATTCAGCAGTATATCCAAGCGCACGTACATGGAATCAATTTACAATTGTACATGAGACGTTTTCTCCCTACAGAACATTTTCAAAACTTGATGCTTTGTATTGTTATTCTGTATCGAAATTGAGATTGCTTTTAACGTGCAAAGCACGTTAAGCCGACTAGTTACTTCTATAAAGGTTGGAGGCTATGTGTGTCTTTGCCAATCGCCAGCCTTCGTTGAATCGCTCCTGGAGGTGCCATGTGTAGCCGTTCCATTGGTCTTCCTTTGTCCTCGCGCGCGACCGGTGCGTGTCGTGAGAGTTGAGAGCAGGGTAGAGCCGTGAGAGCAGCGCGTCGTGGGGCTCCCGTTGAAAACCTAGCCACTCGGTCTCTCCTCCCCAATCTCCGCCTCCTCCCCAATCTCCGCCCCCGTCTCTCCTTGCCCCACCTCGCCATGCCCTGCCGCCGCCGCGGGCCTGGTGCTGCTGCTCCTCTTCTGGTTCCTCACCCCGAGGGCCTCTGCACCACAGGCTGCTCCCGTTGTTTGTCTAGACCTCCAGATCTGTTGCTGTGTCGTCGCCTCGTCCCAGATCTGACGCGATGAATGTTTTATTTGGGGGTTTCGGTTAAGGTGATTCGTTTGATTCCTTCGATTTCGGTTTTGGGGTGGTTATTCTTGCGATTCCTTCGGTCTGCTGCCTTTTCTCTGCTTTTTTTTTTGGTGTTTGGCCCTTTCTGTGCTCTTCGTCAACGAATTCTTTTGTGGATCTTTTCTGCTATTTGGAGTGCTTGCTATCTGCTTCTTTCTGTTTACACGGTGAAAACCAAGCCGCCGCCTCATGTGCTCGCTCGACATTTCCCTCGCCTTCTCCCCTCCCAGCCCTAGAGGAACGGCTGGTGGCTGGCAGGACTGCGCGCCCGGCCGTCGCCGGGAGGAGAAGCTGGTGTCCCGGCAGGAGCAGTGCATCCAGTCACTCTCACCGCCACCGTGCATCGTGCCGTCGCTGGGAGGAGTGGCGCTTTGCCCGTCCTGCAGTCTCCGATGCGCTGTGCTAGACTGCCTGCCATTCTCGCTCAGTTCGTCGTCACCGAGGACGCCGGCCAGCGCAGCCCAACAAACTGCCCTACTCTGCCTTTTTTAAGGATACCTACAGGTTTTTCCTCCTCTTCTCTCTGTTTCTTTCTTTACCTTCCCCATCCTCTCCAATATCTAGCAACCTTATTGCATCCTCTCACGCAGTGCAGCGACGGTCGCTCATGTTCCTTCTGCTGTGAGGATGAGCAGTGTGAGATGGAGGTCGGAGAGGGACGGATATTGAGGGTGCAGAGCTCTGACAGCAACTGCCGAGTGGACTTCTTAGACGCAGGAGAACATGAGGACGCTGCCGGTCAGCAGGAGAAGCCATGTAGGCCTCTGCAGTTGACCTCGCACCTCTGCTCCATCTGTCATCACCGCATTTGGATCTCTTGCAGGTGCCCACACTCCACTCTTCCTCTCTCTCTGTTTCACTCTTTTTTTAATCTCTACAACATATGCTTTTTGTGTGTGTATACTTTTTTTCTACGCCTACAAGTTGTTCAATGGAAATTTAACCAGTTTGCAGGGAAAGACTACTCTTATGTTATGTTTATGCTCCCTTGTGTACTCATTTCTTGCATTGGTATTTTATTCTTACACCTCAACCAAATAACTCAATTCAGTTTGCTATATTATTGTAGGTGAAGTCTACAATTGGTATTTGCCAGTCTGCTATACATGAGTATCATGAAGTAAATGTAACATTTATTTTCTCTTTAAAGGTGTCAATTTTTTAAATAGCTTTCAAATCATAAATATAAGAATTAAATTGGTGTGGTTCATAGTATTTGTTGGTCTAATGGAATTATAAGTGGCGGCCATGTGTTGATGGTGGCACCTGGATTTTTTTTTCAGGAGCTCAACCTCGACCTCCAGCGACTTCATTCCCTATTTTACTGTCACACGGGATGGAAACTAGGATATTCTATCATTATGCTTCAGTAGGCTGTACTGAAAGGTGAGAATCTTACGTCCACATATTCTATCATTTTGCTTTAGTAGGCATTTTTGCAGAACCAATGATGGAGAATGTTCTTGGTCAGTATCATAGGCACATCCTGGGCCACTCACCTTGCTCTGCCATAACACATAGATGTTATCTGGGAGCTCCATAGCTTTGAGTATATGTAGCATACGTTGTCTGGTGGTGGACTCAGGTTTTCATCTATATTGTAACATCTCATGGCCATGGAAAAGGGAGTTTTTGCTAACCACCTGATATAGCTTTGACATGTTCAAAATCTTGATCTTTATAATTCTAGGTTGTATGGCATTATTAAATTAGCCTTGGTTCCTTTATTGTGTGGAGACTTTAAATTGATGGTTGCTGCTTCTTATAACTAATGGTGCATTTAAAGGAAATGAGGGCAGAAGCAACCATTTGCCTTGGTTTATATACACTATTTTCACTAAATTATCCACTCTTCAATTAAATTAGCCACTCATATTTTGTTGTGGATTATATTTTGTTTTCGTCTTACTGGTATTATACTCGAACATGATTTTTAGTTGAAGCGCAAAAGTTAGCCAAGAGCTAGCAGGACAGAGGTTGTGAACACAAACACACACAGCTTTCTCTAACCAATTGTATTATTTTATCAGGTGTGGTGTCACCTACTCACATGATCATCAATCTTCTTCATGTACCGTTACTGAAATATCTACACACCCTATGGTCCACTAAAATGACTCATTACAAGGTGAGCTTGCAAACCTGCCCAATGTCTTCTGTAAAATTATGTCCCATGCATATATGGTTTATTTGCCAGTTCTTGGCATGAAATTTACCTTTTATTTCAGTTTTTGTTGTTTCATAGAAGTTTATCAACATGTTCTGCTTTTTGTTATGTTTTAGCTTTACCAATAAATCCATGTATGTTGCATTGTCACAGTGACATATGGTTCGTGGATTCTACTTGCCCCTCATTAAGTAAAACCATCGGTAGCTGCGAAACCTAAAAATCTTGCTCATACCTATAATTATTTGACACAACTATCGCTAATAGAACTCCAGCACTTCTGATACATGTATAACAAATATTGTGGCTTTAGAATGTCGCAGCTGGAAACCAAGCACTTCCTGTAAGTTGTAATAGCTTACTACTCTCTTTGTCTCTTTCTTGCCCTGATTTTTGTCGGTTTAGAGTTCTTGCATGTCACTGGTGGCGCATATTATTCTTAGTGAAATTGAGACTTCTTTCTGATCTTTGTTTACTATACAAAATTTCATATGTTTGAGTTTTAGGCATTTGGCAATGACTGTTGTTTTCACTAAATTTTAGGAGCAGAAGCTGCCAAGTGATATGCGAGAGGATACAAAATCGGAAGCACAAGACATGTTAAAGGTACACCAGAAGGCCAAACCCACACTTTTCTTTTAGCTTAATTGTATTGATTTGTTCCATGGTTGCAAAATGCATAACAGAAAGTTGGGGGTGGTTTCAATTTTGGTGCACTTATGAAGACATCTGTTGTGGATCAACCACGTAGATTTTATCTGTTTTATTTCAGATTTAGTATTCTAATTAGTAGTACCAGAGCGAACTGGATTGGTGGACAGGGTCAAAATTTACCTTTTTAACAGCGAGTCGTATCACATACAGTTTTGATCCCTTAGCTCCATAATTTTGATCCATTATTATTTGCGTCTGCATGTGGATATTTTCTCAGTTCATGCAAGTTTATGGATACCAAAGAGTTCATTTACGTCTTGCTGATTCCCAGCCTACGGTACCATGGTTCTTAATCTATGAAACACATATATCAGTTGGAAATGGTACCACGAAAGCTATATTGATATCAGTTTAGATAGGTTTGAACCGTGGCACCACTGATATCAGCTGGCCAGTAGGCTGGTCAACAGGAAACGCATATAGCAGCTGATGATTACCTCTAATGAGCATTATTTACCTCTGAGGTATCCATGGCTGGTGGTTGGTAGTCATCTGGGCAGTAGAAGTTGTAGTTGCCTAGCTTAAGCCTACATGCAGTTTATTTTTTGATATATACTTCATTCCCATCAACGAAAAGAAGACTCGATGATATACAGTTTACTTAGATCAGTGGAAACTTTTCAGTTTTTGCCTTTGCCTTGCATACTTAAATTTCCATTCGTTAACTAATTGAGTACGAGTATTCTAAATTGAAGTTAACTATTCCATGTCTCCTAACTTATTTACATAGATCAGCCATTCGCTGTAAATTGGTCACATTTCTAAAGCATGATAGTATTATTAGCCCTTATCCTTCAAGATTAAACGTTCTTGCCCACTCCTTTTCTGGTCGTTTGTTACATGCTTAAATCACACTATCTATATTCGCATTGCCACTATCATTTATAACTACTATGTGCTGCCACCTGATTTTTAACACTATCATTATTCCGCAGCCTATCACGGAGGTTATCGAGATTCCACCCCTGGTCCTGCTTGAGGAGATGCTGAAGTACAAGACTTGCTTGTCTGCAGAAGCAAAACTCGTGGCCTCGGTCCCATTCTACCCGTCAGCTTGCTTTCTGGGCTTTTTCTATTGGTACCATCTCTCCGTCCGGAAATCTTATCGACGGTTTAGAGGCTGCAAACAATGATGCAGCGAACCAGACTACCAGGTATATCGATAATTCTGAGCAGAAGGTACTGAAATATTATAGCTCTGATTAAAACAAGAAAAAACTAACCAAAGTGGATCAGGACACCACAAATAGTTGTTGAAAATAGTTGGAAGACCACAAAGCTTATCAGTGAGAAGGAAGATTAAGGAGATTAATAGGTGCTAGGACAATTTCATAGTGGATGTTGCCTACACAAATGACAAGGTCTACCAGATATTAGATGGTAATGTTGATGCCTCTCCATCAGTCCCATACTAACTGCAAGTTGGTACCAATAGTATAATGTGTGTCAATGTGTACTTATCCTACTATGAGCTATATTCCGTGCTTCCACGATCTATGTTTACCTATCTATGTGATAGTTGTAGATGTTGTAATGAAACACATTTATCCTCAAGATCTATCTATCTGGAGGATTTATGGTGTAAACTTTATGTATGTAAGAGCATTGTGCTTTGCTCATTATAATGTCACTACTATGTAGTAATTCTGGACTATCGTGTAATATTAAAGATGCTTATCGTACCGATTTACCAATTGATTATTGCTCTTTTGATGTAGTTGAAGATTTTCTTGTGTTTCCAATTGTTGGACACTGCCCGCAAGTCCTCTAACAAACAGCTGGATTTAGTTCGAATATTTTGTATTCCAACCTATCTAGCATTTTTAGCAGCAGTCTTTATGCATCGGGCAACATCTGCCGCACTTGTTTTATATTTTTCCTTAAAGCATGCAAGTAGTATGGTGAGCAGATTCAGAAATGGGGCCTTATATGCTATTTTTAATGCCCACATGTTTCCGCTTCTGTTCATTTTAGTTTTTTTTGTTCTCTTTTTGTACTTCAGACATCTCCATAGGCATTAGCGTTTCTTGTACTTTAATAACCTGAGACTTAACTGTAGTACTCATTAGATTTTGCAATTTTGCTAGCATTTGACATCACCCTTCAGTTGATAGTAACATTGACATATACCATTTACTTTTTACTCCCGTGTAGTTAATCTTACTGTTGTCAACCTTTTCTGTCATCTGTGTCTATTCACCATGTTTGCAATATTTCTGTTCCTTCATACATCTCTTCAATCTCTCTACCGGTTGAGGTGTCGCATTGGTTTGTACTACTGTTGAACTATCTATCTATTTCATCGGTAAATTGTTATGTTATTAAACCCCAAAAGTAGTTTCATATTTACCTTAAAATTGTGTATAAATCTATAATCAATAATTACTATAGGAATGAAAGAGAAACTAAGCTCAGTTTTCTCGGAAGTATTAAGAGAATAACTGACAAGCTTCAGACATACGTAACTTGTGTTCTTCAGGCCATATCATCTTTATGAGATCCATATCACCATGTCTTACGGAAAGAAGCAATAATTTAAGGGATAATTGTTGTTCTTTATAACTGAAATAATTGTTCTTATTTTTTAACTGAAATAATTATTTTTGAATTGGGTAATTGACTGTACCATTTGTGTATTGCGGTAATGGTAATCTTGATGCCCTAGGTTATCAATATCTATACTGCTGTCTTAATGCCTTTTAGAAGTGCACTGTAGTATTTGAGAGAAAACTGCACTATAGTATTCTCGTGTGTGAAACATCATCTGCACTACACAGGTTCGATGTATTCTAGGATTTATCTAAAAAGATCTAATGGAATTCATTCAGAAGGTGATTGATGCACTTCATTTTAAGTTCTTCGTTTAGGTCTATGCCAAGTCAAAATATTCGAAGGTACACTGCTCTCATCCTTTTCTTGACACTTTTTATGCCAGTAGATGTTGGAAACACGGTACTAGCTTGTAAAAGTGGGCTCAAAATTGGGCATATGAGTGATTTGGCGCAACATTTATGTCGACTTGTCATTTGTAATGAAAAGAAGTGCAGGAACCTTGCTTAGCGGCCTACGAGATTCTTCTAAAGATACTTCATTTATCAGTTTACTTTTTTATGCGTTGGTATTCTCTGCGGCTTGATGAGACGAATGGATCATCAGCTGCCCCCAGCAATTCTATGTATCCTTCAAAGCTTGCAGAGTTAGTTTTCTTTCCCTCCTTTGAAATTCGGCCTCGAGCATTTTTTGTAATTTCTGTTATTTCGTTCAGTTTTACCATTACAGGGGCATGTTTGGAGATCAGTTGCTACTGTCCGAGTGATGTCTGATCATCGAAGAACTGAAAGCAACGTCTCTTTGTTTCCGGGTAAGATTATACAAGAATCTACTCAAAAAATCTCTTGCGGAATAGAAACAACTCATGTAGCCTTTCTTATGCTCTCTGGAGATGGTATATGATGGAAAATAACAGTTGTTTTCCACAAATACTTATGTGCTTGTTCTGAGATGCTCCTCATTATTTTAGAGTGGTATATGATGTTATATAATGGAAAACAACAGTTGTTCTCAAGGAGTTTTGTCTTTTGTTCCTCTGGTACCATAAGACCAATCAATCCAAATGATATACTTCTGCCATTAGTGAATTCATTATGGACGAGTTGGTTGAACATATCACTGCAAGCGGTTTCTCAAGACTAAAACCTTGGGATTTAATGTTTAGTCTGCTATCTCTTATTGCCGGTTTCAAGTCACACATTAATTAAACACCGCCGGAAGGAGTAGCCTGTCAACATGAGCATACCGAAGCTGTGTGCATCAGTCCCTGCTTCATCACAGGATAACCTGGCAAGTTGAGTAATGCATTTCATGTCATGTGTTTTCACTAATAAAACAATGCAACATAAGTGTATGGGCAGGAAGCTGAGCCAGTTTTGTCCTTTTTCGACATTGTTTCTTGTTCGTGTACATAGCTGGTTCTAAGCCTGTAATGGATCATTTGGTGGCATAGCATTGGTTAATGAATTAGCTTATTATGCATTTTAGCTTCAGCGTTATTTCTGCGAATCATTGCAGATTACCTTGTCCTTCACAATGTGGTGGTTTTCTATGGTACGACTTGCCTAATCAATGACTTCAGACACTTAATCTAGCATTTACAGTGATGCCACTTTATATTATATAATCATGTGTGATATATTAAGTGTTGATATATTAGGTGTAGATAACAAAATTAAGGTTATATTCTTTTCCTTGTCACTTACAGAAGGCATCTTCATGTCACTTCACTAGGATTATTGTTTTTTTTTTCAAAATCTTGATGTTTCTTATAGGCTCTGCTGTCATTCGTCGAGTTGGCTTTATTACTTTGTTGACAATGCCTAGAGATAATCCCAATTCCATCAATCTCATTGTTTTATGATATGTGCTCTATATAGGACCCGAGGAATAAAATAATGGTTAATTGGAAGCTAGAACTCACACTGTCATACTTATAATAGTATGGACATGTTTATGTCTATTTTAGTATTCCCCTGTTAGTATGCTTATTTTTTTTTGGAAGAATGAGATGACAAACAGGTACCACAGAGTATCAAGCTGTTGTGTTTTTCTGAAGACATGCATGGAAGATTGCTGCTACAGTCGTGAAAGATTTCTTTCACCGGTTCTTGGTTATGAAATAATTCTCACTGTCTATCGTGGAAGATTGCTTTCAGCTTTAGATTACAGAAAATTTGTCCTTTTGATCGACAAAATAGAACTTTTTCTGGAAGCATTGTAAGAAGAAGCTTATACTGGTGAGAATACATTAGTTTATTCTTCCGTTAAGACAAACAGCTCATACGAAAGATACCCCATTCCAATATATGTCACAGATCGTCATAAGCAAAAGAACCGAAAACCCTTGCGACCATCATTTACTATTATGAAGACTGTCGCGACAAGCAGTGGAGGCTGAGAAAAATAACATGAAATGATTCGCCTTTTCGTCCCTTTCTGTTAAATTTTAGTTTATCTTAGGAAATATCAATCGTGAACAGTGACATATATGCAAAGCACATAAGAAAAATGTGACGCAACGCGCCATCCTCTTGAAATCAAATTAGTGAATCCCAAACAACCGACAGTAGCATACGACAACAAGTAACAACACTAAAATAAGATAGACCTTATGGCTCATATTCGCCAATGGCAGAATCACAACAATGTGTACAAGCCTCGAACTCGCCATTCCAATGGCAGAATCACAACAATGTGTACAAACCTCGAACTTGCCATGTCAATGGCAGAATCACAACAATGTCTACAAGCAGAAAACACATGAACCCTAGCGAGCGGTCTTGGTCGTCCGAGAACTACCGATGGAGGCAACAGAGGCTGGAATAAATAACACAAAATGATTCAACAACTCATCCAGTCAACTCCCATGAAACCCTAGCAAGCGGTCTTGGTCATCCGAAAACTATTGATGGAGGCAGCGGAGGCCACACGAAATAATTCAACAACTCATTCAGTCAACTATGGGCCGCGAACATCTCAAGACACCATACTTTCAATCTACGTTTCTATGCCTCAATGTTCCTTACAATAAATAATCCTAAGGTTAAGAAGGTCTCAATTGTAGATCTCAATCACGGGAAAAAACATACATACCAAACACGTAAAACTTATGGCTAAAACATAGTTTTTCTTTCCGCATTTGCGCCAGTGGCGCAACGGGTCATCTAGTACACATAGAACACGTAGATGCATATATATAATATTTGATCTCTTGCGAGCATACATATATATAATTTCTAACCTATGTATATGTACACATATTGAGTTGAACATGAATTCATTGTCCTCCACCTAAATCGAGACCATCGTCCTGCATATAATGTTTTCCTTTTTCATGAATGACCTCCACCAACAGAAATCCTCCAATTCCTCTTGAATTGCTCGCAAGCGCTCGTCTGGTAGGAGGTTCTCCCGTATATTCATGATCTTTAAGGACATAAATATGGATATATATATATATATATCAGTTGAATGAAACTCGATACAATTGATATGGTAATAAAATAAAACTATGAATACTTTTACGTACTTGAAGTGTGTTCGAATCTTGTTTCCGCTCAGTGGTAAACGACCGAATGTACTCGCGTACGTAGAATCCACATCAATTAGTCCCCGGTGGCTATCAAACTCTTCACCACTTTAAAAGTTAGCTCATATTTGAATGGACCTTCTACTTTCGTTTTGAACCGTTTCCAGCCCCTGCTCGGCAAAGAAAATGAACAAATGAGTTATTAATTACTTGATACCAAGAAATTAACAAAATGGGCCCATATAATGTGAGAATGATTGAAATTACTTCTGGAGCATTGCTTTCATGTCTTTCCACTGCTCGTTGTCTCTATTTAATAAGTCCATGACTTCAACTTCGGACTTGTCAAGTTGAATGTTTAGCAGAATCTAGTGGAATCTGCGGACGTTTACATAAGCAAACATGCATAACTCATCAATTACACTTAACATCGAGTAAGCAAAAAAGAATGTGTAGAAAAACAAAAACACTCACTTGAAGTTGTAAGGAAATAGAATTTCGTTAACGAAATGTTGCTCAACTAAAAAGTTGTAAAGGTCATTCTCCACGTCTGCGGTGTGATACTTTAACACATGTTTATTGATGATATATGGGTCAATAAACTCAACTTCATATATTTCATTTCTTTTGCATTCGACCACCTTCAATCTGCATAATGGCGTATAAAAGAACATAGTCAAGATAATATAGTACATGTAATCAACGAGCTGAGCTATAGAGACTTAATTACGGAAATAAATCACTTATAGACAATAGCAACTGACGATAGATTTGTCGAGGCCGCGCTTATTGTATAACTGAAACAATTCATGCATTTCAATGTTTATGGTGTAGGATTTGTAGTGATGCTCTAACGTCCGCCGCAAACCATTCTTTCGAGTTCGTATTCTTTGTTTGCATCATGTACCAAGTGTGCAGATTTCGCATATGTCTTAATAGTTGACTTTCCTCCTCATAAGTGACCAGAGGCTCTCCTTTGACATATTGTCGTGTTATCTCATGCATTGGCACATCTCCATAGCCTAACATGTCACCAATAGACATACCCATTGTGTCAGCTTGTTCTCTGGCCTTCAATGTAGTAATACCCATCTCTTTACATGCGCTTGTCACTCTGGGCTCCAATAATTGGAAGTCCTTATCTATTTCGGCTATGAATTCCTTGTCTATTTCAGAAATCACTACGAGCGGGGCGACCAATTGTTGTTTCTGCTCTCCGAGCTGGGGAATTTGTTTTCCAATGCCTTTTCTCTTTGCAGCTCTCAGAATTTCGTGGTCATAGTCTGGTCTCAGATTCATCTTATAGTTGGGTGGTTGCTCAAGAAGTCCCTTAGCCCATGCTATGGTTTTTTCATCAAACTTTTGCTTTGGCGGGGCCTTCTTTGGGGGAAAATGGTTCTTCACGTGGGTACCACCTCCGTTGTGGTTTCCTCATAAGTCTTGCCATAAGTTCCTATAGGAAGAGGCTTTGGCGCTTTGGATATCCTCGGCTGCTTTGGAGTAGACTTTCTAGTAGTACTAGATGTCGTAGGGGTGGCCATGCTCTTCCGCTTTAGCCCCGGAGGTGGAATAAGGGGAGGCGTCGACTGAGGCACCGGAGGTGGAATAAGGGGAGGCGTCGGCTAAGGCGTCAGAGGTGGAATAGGAGGAGGCGTCCGCTGACGCGCCGGAGATGGAATAGTGGGAGGCGTCGGCTGACGCGCCTGAGATCGAGATGGACTTGGAGGTTGACCATCAGGGGAGTGGGTGGACTTCGATTCCTCGGACTCGGTGGCCTTAGATCCGACCCTGGAAACTTGATGAAATTCTTTTGCCATAGAATTATTTGGCGCTTGACATCTCGTAGTTTTGTATCCCCTTCAGATGTAGGGATGTCAATCTCTAGGTCCTCATACCCCTCCACTAGGTGATCCACCATGACACGAGCATAGTCAGGTGGAATCGGATTCCCATGGTGTAGTGCTCCAAGTAGACAAGGTAAAGGAGTGTTGGCCGCCACCTTGAAGGACATGTTCTTGATTGGTTGATGTAGCTCACATTGTATCATCTCCCGACATCATCCACAGGGTAGCGATGCGTTGGTGCATCATCCATCAGTGTATGATCACCAGCATGCATGGAAGCCACACTGCTTCTCCGCTAGCTATAATTATCAATTGGAGGATCTTCATGTGGCTAAGATGGCCTTTGGCCAAGTGCTTCCACTAGATTCTCCAACCGAGTCACTTCCGTTTCAATATTCCCGATATGATCTTCCTTTCGGTCCTTCTTTCTCTCGAGGCTTCTATAAGTCTCACTGTATTTAGGAAACCCGTCCTTCCATGTAACATCGGCCCCTTTGCCTCGTGTTCTTCCTGATTTTTCAGGATTTCCAGAGGGCACGTGTTAGCTCGTCATTCTCTCTCTCGGGCCAGAACAATCCCGCTTGAGCATCGGCCATTTCTTGAACAAGTGTCTTGGAGGGTACTAGAATTTTCTCATGAAAAATTGTCTCTCCTGTTTGTGGGTCCAACGTTTCTCCATGCTTGTACCACCACCACTTTGAATTTTCGGTCCATCCATCTATACCCGGAGTGATCCCTCTACCTCTCATCTCGGCCTTCATAGCTTCCCATTTAGGCACGATGGTCTTGTAGTCACATGTCCCCAATTTATGGTGGTATATCTTTTTGTCAGTATTTTTCTTATTTTTTGCCGACCATTCCTTGGATACAGAAGATTTCTTGTAGGCAACAAATTCTGGCCATTGTCCTCTCAATCTAATGCTCTGGTGAAATCTGGAGTTTTATCTTTTGCGACATATTTCGCGTATAACGTTTTCCTATAGTTCCGGAACTGTTCGGCCATCTTACTTAGATCCCAGGACTTCACTCTATCTCTTCTTTCAAGCCCACCCAGAATTGGGTTACCATCTTGCCCGAATTCTGCATAGTCTGGAGGTAGTCTAAAATGTTCCTGCAGCTTCTGCCAAAGATCATCCTTGGTTCTTTCAAGCAAACATCGCGGAAGGAAAGACCCCCAAGAAGTATATAATAATAGAGACACAGACACCCATCTACTCGTCCTCTGAAGACCCCCAACCTCCATGAGACCCATGCGGCACTAGGTGAAGCTGCCCATAGTTGAGGATACTAATCCTGCGGTACAAATCGAATAAAACGTATGCATCTATTGCTACATAATCAATGTTGATCCTACCAAGTGGGGTCTTCTCTCAGAACTTGTGCTGAATCTTGGGGAATTCTTTTCTTCATATCAGCATACTCTTCGTCAATCAAGGCGGCTGCCATATCAGCCATTGAAGTCTTAGGATACTGAAGCTGGAACAAGTCCTGGAGATCAATGTGGCACTAAGCTGGTATATCAATACCCCAGGTACGCATCATATTGATTTTTTTCATTCGTTATATCAAAGCTAGCAAAACGGATGCCACTGTTGACAAGGAAATCCATAAGTTCTGGACAGTGGTTGTCACTACTGCCACAACAAAAATGGAACAAATCTTAGATACCGCGACAACAATTATATTCTTTCAATGCAACAACAAATGGAACAATGGAAGAAATGTTAAATACCGCTGCAACAAGTATATTCTTTCAATGCAACAAAAAAGGAACAAAATAAGTAATTTTCGTATCCTATACAAAATGGACATGTTATCCTATGAATCAAAGGCGAGAAATTGATCTTCCCATATATATGAATCAAAAGAAACTCTTTCCCATATATGATTCAAATGGACACGTTGCTATTCTATGCAATTTTCCTATCCTATATGAATCAAAATAAGCTCTCTTTCCAATAGGATCCATAAGATATAGTGCTAGCCGTTATTTCTGGTCGAGTACCCACCAAAAAAATATTGTATCCATAAAAAGGAAAAAAGCAAACCAAAAAGAAAGAAAATAGAAGCAAAAAAACATAGAAGAAAAAAAGTGAAAAGGGGAAAATAAAAGGTAAAAAATAGAGAACCGACCTAAAAGAAACAAGGAAAAAGGAGACGGGTCAAAACCGTACCTACAGAGACGCATATGGGAACAGATGGGCCTACGGGAGCTCCGCAATGAGGGGCGAAAAGAATTTGCCATCCAAATCTGCTGGTCCGAGAGGAAGTGAATCCAGACGCATGCAGAAGGGAGCCCACCTAAGACCAAGCGAGTGACGGGAGCCGCATGAGCGTTGTGCTCCGCCCATTACATTCGTACTCGTAATGCTCTCTAATGTGGTCGTCTCCTGCACAATTTTATTTTCCCGTTTTCACATATCTGTAAAAAAAATTATGCACTCGCGTTGTATACTTGGAATAAACAAAGGAGACAAATTAAAATGTTGCTATTTATTTTTTAATATGTGTTATAATTTCAAAAATATAATCTTTAGCAATAAACCAGTAAAAACACAAGATAAAGCTGGAACAAAGAACAAATCGACGAGCCGAGACCATAGGGGGAGGAATGAGAATAAACAAGTGGCCGACATAGCCTTTGTTGGCACGGCACACCTATTTACACTCTCCCCTCACATCCCAACATTCGAACCGACTAAACACGAGATGCCGCCGAGACATGTGAACCGACTATCCAGTCCGCGGGGCCAAACACGACGCGAAAACCCCATCGTAGCACTCCCCGTGAAACTGACATCAGACGTCGACCAATCACGAGGAGTCAGCGACGCACGGTAGACGCGGACATCAGGCCGAACGATGCGAAAACAACATGGACGGCAGGACCGATGTATGTGTGGGTCGTTGAGTGCGCGCGGTCATTTAGACCTGCAACTCCAGTGGAAGAGTGTCGTGAGCACAAAGTAGTGTGGTGATTGGCGTGCGGCTAGGCCGACCTAAACAACACACGACGAGTGTATATATAGCAGCCGACGTCTTCTTTTATGCCAACGGCCAAAAATATCTTGGATGTTGATTCTCATCGTCTGTTCGTCTGGAATCGGGATGGTGCGTGACACATCTGATGCATCACGGCGGTACGTGATCATGTATCGACTCCCTATAGTGTAGTCAACAAGTCCCACGTATATCCGAGAGAACATCGATATTGGTCGATGACAGCGAGTCGTCTCGGTTCTAGGGGAGGGGGAGGGAATCCACACCAAAGGAACTAGCTAATTAAAAAAAAAAACAAATTGCAAGAACATACTCGTAAGAAGATGCAAACCCGTTGTTGCGATTGTATGTGGATTATACCTTCATGATGAACAACGAGAGCCGGCTTGAGGAAGGCTCGATGGAGATCACTCACGAAGCAGTAAGTTCTAATAGCGTGTTCTACAACCTTTCATGCGAGTCTGGTATAAGGACATGGAGCGGAAAAAATTTCGTACACTCGACACAATAACAGATAAAAAAAGTAAAGAGGACACTATATATACGTGTAACTTATATTTATTAATATATTGGTGTGTATGTCTCCATAGAAACATATAAAGTGCAGAGGGATAGGTGGAAAAGAAAAGAAAACCCCACCCAAGAAAGGACCAGCCCTTACATGACCCATATGATTCGGTTTTCCTAAGAGCAAGTATAATAAATATAGTCGGCAGACTATAGAAACTAAAATAATATTATTATGATAACATGGAGGAGAGAGGCCGGGAGTGGACTCTCATGCAAAATCCAGCTCCAGCACGTACTCCTAGGCACTTTGTGAGAGTGGAAGATGGGTCATATCTTGATAAAGTTAGATAGCTTTATTGCTAACTACTCCCTCCATTCACAAATAGATGACTTCCATTTGTCTAAATATAAATATATGTGGACACGTTTGTGTGCAAATACATTCATATTTAGACAAACTAGCAAGGTGGCCCTCGCAAATGCGAGGGCATCATCTTTAGCATATTGAATAAGTCTTTGAATTTTGTTTATGGATCTTTCATACTAAAAGTATGGAACTCTTAATTACATGATTTTATGGACACCATAAATGTGACACTAAGTGATATAATAGGGGTGAAAATAGTTGGAACCAATTTAATTTGTGGTCGAATATTTAGTGTGATATTTTCAAAATGCATGTGACACTTTTGTAACGTAGGTAGTTGTATTTTGATCGATGTCTAATCCTTCAATATTGTTTCCCAAACTTCAATCGAGGTGATCTACAATTCTACACAGATCTATTTTTCATGTCTTGCGACATAACTGCTTTCAAAATTTTAGTTACTCACATGTTTACTATATGTCTCATGGAATCTCTAATATTTCCATAGTACCACAAAATTATACCCAGTTTTTGTCATCAACACTCCTGGTAACTATGATCATTCTGCCCTAATACGTTAAATAAATTATTTTGCCAACATATCTAAACATCACAAACAAATAAAATTAAAAAAAAATTGATCGCAATGAAACATCCACTAATATCTTAATGATATAATATTATATCCAACAAAAAACTATTTGAATTTAGAAAAAGGGTACATGCAAATAAAATCATCAGAGAAGAATTCTTAATATTTATAATGATGTTATACCATTCTCAGTTTTATTTTAAAAAATCCTAGGATCAAATATTCTCTAAAGTCCTTTTCAAATTACATTCACCATAAAGTCAATAGATGCACGTTGGACATAGCTAAGTTGCATCCTTTGCTATGACTTTTTATCACGTTATTGTGGTGTGTTTGTGTGTATTTATACTTCTACGGTAGCATCATAGTTCTCTCTAAGGTCGGACTGGGGTCTGTGTTCGAAACCATTTGTAAGATTGGGTTATGTCTTAGTGCCTGGTTGTAACACTTAGAGCATACCAAACATCGGTCATGCTGCATATCATGGTGCACATGATCGAGCCAACTGTGGAAGTATACGTGACCGAGTTTATCTAACTCCGCTCATCGGTCATGGAAGAAGACTAAGTCTTACCAAGTCAGACACCATATGACATCGGTAAGAACAACTTCTGAGATAACTACATGTTTAACCTCTTCAACACTCTGTCGGCATATGCACTACAGACTCAAACCAATGAGCCACCCCTCGATCTATTTATATAGAATTTGATTCACAAATTATACACTGCTTCTCGCGGAACAAAAGATTTATCTTCCTGGGAAATTTAGCTATTTACCATTTTCGTCCACTTTTTCACGAACAAATGAATCAAATTATGATTTGTAACTTCTCGAGAAAAATAAGTAAGAAAATATGGTTAACAACTCCAATCATTAGCTAAAACGGACATCTTCCTCAATACTTCATATGGGGTAGACGCCAACCAATTGTTAATTTCATTATACATGATATTCCCTCTGCACACAACTAAACATACTTCTAGTTTTTATACTAAGTGAAACATTAAAAATAAATATAGTATTATTTAATATATTAATTTGATGCTACAAATATTGCTATTTGTTTCATAAAGTTAGTCAATCCTAACAAAGTTTGAAGTAGAAAAAATTAGAGGTACACTTATTCGGCGACGGAGGGAGTACTATCTATAAAAATAGGTAGAGACTTTTGACTCCCAAGCTCATATGCTCCTATAAAAGTACAAAATTCAAAACAAATAGTAAAACAATTGGTGATGAACTTATATAAATGATAGACATACGTGGTATAAGGAGCGTGTACATTTGTCCTTGTATATTACCAATCCTCGTATATTCAAACCTAAATCCAGACTATCTCTTATTATCTTTCTGAAGCTAATATTAGCTACAATCCTTGTATATTATCAATGTCATTAAATATCAAATTTAACATATATCACGGAAATATTTTATCATGCATATTCTAACCTAAATTCAGAATACATATTCCTTAGCTTTTACTGGTATACGGAGCGTCTACCTTTGTCCATTGATACAGTATTCCTTCCGGCTTTGTCGATGACAAAGTCTATATCTTGTTCTAATTAGTCTCGAGTTCCCCTAAAATTAAGTCTGGACTTCATAGGAGCATATGCTAGCACTTGATCTTGCGTATTCTCCATAAAGAGAATATAGTTAAAAATGAGACAACAATTTTGGTCGCCCACTGGTCGCTGGGCCTTTTGTGTTGTGCAGATGTATTAACCGGGTATATATAAATTAATCTAATCCTTACATTGATCAATTTTGTGCCCGCAAATCAGTCATCGATGGCCCGCATAAAAAACTGTCATGGATACAACCGTGGATTCCATCCGGTAGCTTGCCGGCCGGCCGGCCGGCCGAAAACTTGTGCTGTCTCGTGGAGCCCAACTGCATCGCAGCTATGCGTGCCCACCGTGAGCTCATCTCATAGGCTTTGATTTCAATACGGCTCCAAGGCCATGCAGATCACGATGACGATGGCCCTAGTCGCGATAGGCGCCATGGCGTTACCTTCTCAGTTCTGAACTATGCCATTCGCCTCCAACGATCTCGCTAGAAGTTCTTTCATCTCCAGATCATGGCCACAGCTAATGCTCACCAGGTTGCCGGCCGCCAGTCGATCGGAAATATTTTGTTTGCCTAACAGTACATGCGTGGATAGTATTGTGTCCTTGCCCATGTACGTGACAAAAACATATATTTTGTACTTGATGTCACTATAAAAATTATAGATGTTACGCGGGGGATTAATTAAATCTTAGCCTTAGATTAAAGATCCAACAGTTAATATAATTCGGGTGATGTGGATCAACCTAGTGCCTCGAAAAAACCCCTTATATTGCTTTTAGTATATATAATAGATGGATAGAAGTCATATATTTGTGAACAGAGGGAGTATTATACTTCTTGTCTATATGTTGACTATAGATTACATGGTAATTTGTTTTAGCCGGTTGTCGACTCTACTATTGAACTTGCTCTAAAAGTGTACACCTAGCCGACGGGGTGTCCAAATCATAAGATGCTCTAGCTACCCGTGGCCTGCAGCACCATGGTCTCAAGCGTCAATCCCGGTCCGAGCCCAAGCAATACACCTAGACCGTTGGATCTCGTCAAGCACAAAGATGACGGTCGGCCCAGACATGTTCCCGTACTCAGAACATGTCGGCTCGCCGCCAGCTTCTTTGGGTCCAGCCGGAGGCCCGCCTCGATGCTGTCCAACAGGGCTCGCCCGCCCGGATGTACTGCCCAGAAAAGGTCGTTGAGGTCGAGCGGCCCGAGCACGTCGGCCATGCTCTGCTCTATGTGATCGCGTATCAGTGTTGGCATCTCCAGAGAAGGGTTGAAGTGCAGCCCATCCTCACGGAGCCTTCCCACCCCGGCATGGCTGATGTCAGGTATGAGCCTCTGCGAGGCGGCCACCATTTGGAAAACGGGACGTTCGTCCCCGTCCGGCTCGGCGCCCACGACCACGGCGGCCGCCCCATCGCCGAACAGGGCATGCATGACGGTGGTGTCGACGTGGGCCTCGTCGGGGCCGAACGAGCGCGAGTTGAAGCGCCTCCACCAGGAGCGCTCGAGCCGCTGGGACGGCTCCGGACGGCGCCGTCCGCCAATGAGCGCAACAAGTATGGACGCAATGCGTTTTGGGCGCAGGTCGGCTTCTCTCTCGACGTCGTCCTCGACCACATCGCCGCCGGCAACAACCCGCGCTTCCCCTGGCCGACGCCCACCTTCTGGGCCCCAAGGCGAACGACGGCGACTCCGACCTCCTCTGTATTGCGCTCGTCCTCCTCCTCCGCCGGCGGCTCGTCTAGGCTCTCGGGCCCGTCTCTACGCTTCTCCAAAACGGAGTCGGGGGCGTCCACGCCGCCTCACCTGCGTCCGCGCTCCAGTGGCATTCGCATTGGCGGAGGCGGCGCACAGTCTTCCCGCCGTCGCCCTGCGCCGCCCCTCCTCGTGCCCAAGCCGGAGCCGGGGCTGCGTGTCCCAAAGCAGGAGCCGGGGCTGGAGCGCCCCCTCAGCCTCTACGAATAGCTCCTGGCGCTCCAGACGGCATCGGCGATGGAGGACGACCCGGAGGGCGTCCGGGCGGCGTACGAGGAGTCGTACAACACGCCGCATGCACTGCCCCTCCCCGCGGCACGCGCGTGATCTGTGCGAGACACAGCGGAGATGACTGGCGCGCCGCTGATCGATCTCGACCCACCGGTGTCCAACGACAATGAGGCGGGGCCGAGCCATTGGGGCGGCAAGGACGATGACGACGAGGACTACTTCGGGAGCGACGACAGCAGCAACGGCGACTATGGCGTGTTCAACCAGTGAACACGTCGTTTAGTTTAATTTTAAGTTTTTAGTTTAAATTTCATTCAAATTTTGTAATATATCCTAAAAATTTGAATGAAATCGTCGTTTAAAAAATTTGGCCGACTTCTTTTTTGTTTGGGGGCCTCCAACTGGGGCGCCGAGTGGGCATCCGCGCCCCCGCCGGCGCCGTCCGTCCGAACGACCCCCCCAAAGGGCCGATCCAGGCGCCCATCCGAACGCCTATTGGGGGGCGCGAGTGGAGATGGTCTTAAGGCGCTATTAAATTAGCAAGTGGATTGTCACGGTTAGTTTAGGAGTTGGTTTGAATTAGGTTTGAAGCCTACATGTGCTCTGCCTGCCAAGATAGATGATGAAAAAGTAGAACACGTGGTGTCGAATCTGAGACTCTACAAATCCCATGAGCGCTGGTGGCGATCGTCGGCTAAACAGGGGGCAAGATTTACCCATGTTCGGGGCCCTCGTAGAGGTAAAACCCTTACTCCTGCCTCTGTCGATCTGTATTCACGAATAGATCGGTTACAATGGTGGTTGCTCAAGTCGAGAGTACAATCTCGAGCTCAAGGCTTTGGTGGTGCGGTATTGCTTGGTCCTCTTCCGGTGATTCTCCTGGCCTTATATAGGTGGCTAGGTCTCAAACCCTACCCGGAGAGGACTCGAACTCTAACCCTACGTCGGTTACAAGTTTCCTAACTTAGCCCGCAAGGTATTGCGGGTGGGCTTCACATGGGCCTTCTGGAACACTCCAAGGGCTTCCCTTCTTGGGCCTTAACGTTGGGACTGAGACGGGGTGTCCTTACCTGCAGGGTCTAAGATCCATCCCTTCGTCAGTAGCCCCCAAGCGTTTGCTCGATTGGGATTTTTCCAGTTGAGTAGACGGTCAGATTTTTCATCTTTCTTTCGGATAACCAGTATGGCCGTTTCCTGTTTAGAGGGTGTGTACCATGTGTGATGAGCTTTTGCACTCGAGTTTCGAGTAATAAAAGTGCTTGTTTTATGGCTGTTATCGCAGAAGGATATGGCGCAGTAGCTTGGCTCTCCCGAGAGATCGGGGCCAATTAATTGCAACTAGGGAAAAAACAGTTCTGGCCTACACATATTCGAGACCTCCGACTCGAACACGATGAGGTGATTGTTGCGACTAGGCCGTAGTGGTCTTACCGAGTCGAACTTAACCTATAGGGGTACCCGGCGCGTCCGCTAGGATTTTTCTTCGTGTTGTTGACACGGAATCATACCGGAGGACGCAGCTTGAGTGCGATTCCAGACCCTCAAGAGAGACCTTTCGGGTCTTACCTTCATATTTGAAATAATATGGCATCCGGATGTACCTAGTCGGTCGAACAATCCAGATTTGTGATGTACAGACATCGTGTAAATGAGTGGCAGGATCTGCCTTCTCGTGTAGTTTTGATTTTGTGATTTCCTTGTCCGTACGAAAGAGTTTTCGTGTTCGTAGTTTTACGCCCATATGAAAGAGTTTTCATGTTTGGGGTATTGTGTCCATACGAAAGAGTTTTCGTGTGTAGGGTATTTATTCTGTGAGAGATTTCACGTCATAATTTGTCCATACGAAATTATTTCCGTGTTTGAACTTTTTATTCGAAGGAGTTTGTCCATACGAAGTTATTTTCGTGTTTGAACTTTCCATTCGAAAGATTCTTCAGCTTGATGATGCACGCTATGACGTCATGGCGCACTTTTATCCTCCTGATGGGACGTGACGGAGTGAGAGCTGAAGGGCCGGCCCACCTTGTCAGCTTTTTGACCGGAAACGAGACGTCGTTCCCGGTTTTTACGCGAACCGCGCAGTAAATGCGCACGATCCACTGTAAGGATCGTGGCACGAAACAGCATCTGCCGCCTTCTCGTTTCGCCTTCGCACGCGGCGGCTGCGATGGACGCCACGTGGCACATCAACTGGTTAGGATCGACTGGCCTTGTGTATAAAAGCAGGCCTTGGTGGAACGGTGAAAAATTCCCAGCCTTTGCCTTCTTTGCTCATCTTCTTCCTTGCGCTCCACCTTCCTTCTCTTCGAGCTCATGCTAGCAGCAATGGCGGGAGGCAAGAAACGAAGCGCTATTGTCTCGTCGTCGAGGGCGTCAGGAGAGGCTCCAGCGCCACCCGCACCGCGCTCGGGCGATTGGCGCTCGCCCAACACCACGGCCAAAAGCATCAAAGGAATGCAGCGAGATGGATTGCTGCCCCCGGAAGCGGAGAAACGGGTACGCCTCGGCAAGAAAGAGGAGGTACCTAATCCCCGCGCGAACGAACGCGTGATCTTCGCGGATGACGTGTTGTGCGGTCTTTCACTCCATCTTCACTCCTTCCTCATGGCTCTGCTGTATGTCTACGGCATACAGCTCCATGATTTGCCTCCAAACGCAGTGCAGCACATCGCGTGCTTCATTGTCCTTTGCGAGTGCTTTCTGGGCATTCGCCCCCATTGGGGCCTCTGGAAAGGCCCTTTTCAAGGTGCGCGTCTTCCGCGAGAGATCGCGGGTGGAGACGGAGCTTGGGGAGCCATTGCGCACCGGCGGCTTCGGTATCCAGGCGAAGTCGGAGAACGGCTACTTCACGATGCACTTCATAGACTCTGCCCAAGGATGGAGGAAAAAAAAGTTTTACGTCACCGACAACAGCGCGGATGGAGTCAACGAATTCCATCCGTTTGCTGTTTTGAAGAAACGGAAGTCTTGGGCGCACAAACTCTCGGCTTAAGAAAACCGGGTAGTCGCTCCTCTACTCGCCAAGGTGGCCACTCTCCGCGACAAAGCCGCAGGAATTGCGCTGAACGGCCTGCACTTGGCAAGTGTCTTCCTCAAACGCAGGGTTCAGCCCCTGCAGGATAGGCCATCCGCGATGTGGGAGTACCAGGGCGCCGGGGATCCTAGTCGCGTGAGCCGAGAAGAACTCTCGAATGCTGAATTCGAGAAGAAGATTGCGGCTATCACCAGTTTAAAAGAGGGCGACACTTTCCCCGACTGCCGAGTAGCCGCTTTTGAGGCATCAAGGCCACCGCCAGCTGATGTAAGTTCTGAATTTTCTCTTTGGATTTCGTATTTTTCCAGCTCGAAAGTTTTTAGTTGACTGAAATTCTTCTTTCCTTCTGTCTTCTTCGATAGAGCCTAGCCGTGGCCACCTGCTACCCGCCAATATCCGGGGAGGATGCCTCGGATTTGCTGGCAAGTAACTTGGACGGCCCAGCCGACACCAATGTTGCTGACGCCTCTTCGAGCTCCGAGAGTGACTCCTCGGATAGTGTGGAGGATTCGGGTGATGGTCTCCTCCAGCGAAAACGCCGTCGAGTGGAGGGTGACGAGGCCACTTCCAAGGAAAATTCTTTGGAGGAATCGCCCGGGAAGGGGCCCCTTATCGTAACTCCGCTGCACACACTCGCCCCTTCTCCTTCATTTCTAACAATCCAAACCGCCTGGAATGCGGATATGCTGGACGAGGAAGATGATGACGAGTAAGTTTCTCTTCTTGCCCTTAGTCGAACATTTCCTTTCGCATCTTTTTTTGACGTATTGTCTTCATTGTAGCCTGCAAGCTATCAGCCCTCGCAGGTACGCCTCTTCCCTTTCTCCCGAGAAGAGGAATAAAGTGGGAGCTGCGGGTGAGACTCCTACCGCCGACACCGTCCAAAATTTACCGAGTGTAGCCCCCAACACGGCGACTACGGAATACAGAATTCCTAGTTTCGCTGCTGGGGCTTCGGCTCCGAAGGAGGTGTCGGGCAGCTCGGCGGATCCCCTCTCCTTCGCTCAAGGCCAGGTAAACTTTGCTGCCTGCTTCTTAATGCTTTTATCATCCTTGGATCTGTTATCGCGTGCACGTCAGTGCTCCCGATGGGAGTAGCCCCCGAGGTTGTAGTCGATCGCATGCGATCGGCTACAGGCTCAGAGATAGTCTTTTTTCTTCTTCTTCCCTTTATCGGGTGCACGGTAGTGCTCCCGATGGGAGTAGCCCCCGAGGCTATACTCGAATGTTTACAATCGAGTATATGCTCAAATTTCTCTTTTCTGATTCTTCTATCTTCATTTTCTTTGCAGTCGCTTATCGACTCCCTTGCTGTCGTTGGTCACCGTGTTGTTCTTGCTGAGGCGGAATGCGGGATCCTTCGATCGGACCGTGATCGACTCGCCTCGGAGAATGAGCTTCTTCGAAGTAAGTTTATCATCTTCTTCCGTCTTTATTTTTCCACCAATTCTTCGGCTCTGACAACTTTTGCTGCGTAGCTGAACTTGAGTTTATGAAGACCGAGAAGGCGAGTGCCTCCACTCAGGTAACTGCTCAAGAGGCTGAGCTGGCAGCTATTCGACGGGAACTCGAGTCCTCCCACATGCTATCGGCTGATCTTGAAGGCAAGCTTGCGGCTGCCCGGGATGTTGTGAAGAATCTGGAGGAGGCTGGTACCAAGGCGGACGCCGACCTCGTCGACTTCCTTCGTCCTCTGGCCGAACGTTTTGCGGGTAAGTTGCTTTTGGTCTATTGTTGTATTCTGGTTGTCGAATAAGTCTTTTAGGTTTTAACATTTTCCTTTGCAGGTCTTCTGGGTGTCCCACTGGAGCTTCCTGGGATCCCTCGGGTGGATGCGCTGACAGATTCTTGCGCCCAGCTCAGGAGGCACGCTGAAGGGGTTTGCATCTTGATTGGCGACGCCACTCGAGTGCTGATGCAGCTGCACGGCCGCCTTCTCGTCAACGCCGTGTCTCCACCCGTGTTGGGCGATCTGCTGAAGATTTTCTAGGAGAGCAATCTCCTTGATACCTACGCGGTTGCTCAGTTAGAATCTGGGGCGAAGACCGCCATCCAGTTCGCGCTGGCGCATGGAGTCACCGGTTTGGAGGAGGCCTACTCGGAGCTTCCTATCGATCCTGCTACTGGCAAAAAGGTAGGGCTTCGTCGTTTTGGCGAGCCAGCCGGGGTCCTTGCGCGGAAGTTATCCGAGTTGTTTGCCCGTGCTAGGGGAAGGACCACCGCCGCAAGTGGCAGCACAACTGTAGCTCCTTAGTATATTTCTTTTGTACTTCGTTGTTTCGATTGTAATGAACCTTGGGATGTGCTCCCGTATTTTCATTGTCTTAATCGAGATGTTCTTCTGAAATGGTTCCCGCGATTATATGTTTCCTCCAGATAGGAGTAGCCCCCGAGCACCTGTCAAATAGGTGGTTGATATATCTCGAATAGGGCATCTTATTCCTTTTATTTCCTTGTATTTTTCCAGGTAGCTGGGGTTGCTGCGGAGTTTTCAGGTGGATCTGCTACCCCAGCAAATCCTCTTGTTGCTGCTGTTGGCACCTTTGCAGGCCTCCGTGATCGTGTGGCGGATGGTGAACGCAAGCTAAAACCGTTGCGTGGGGTAGCGGATGTAGCCAAGTCCAAACAAAAGCTGGCGACTGAACGCGAGCAGTTTGTGATGGATGAATTGGTGTCTATTGCCAATGATTTGCTCTGTAAGTAGTTCAGCCCCCAAGTCTTGTTTGTCTTGTGTCCCTTTTTGATCATGTATCTTTGCTTTTCAGTTGTTCGGCCGGATGACAGGAATGAGAAACAATGGGTGGAGAACCACATCTTTCAAGAAGCTGGCAGCTCAAAACCTCATGCGGATAACTTTTGGTCCGATCGTAGTCGAGGTTTTGTGCTTGCTACCCTGAAGTTCCGAGTCATTCAGGAGAAGATACTCGTGAGTTCCTTTCACGAGGTTTTGATTGCAATGAACGCCGCTTTCTATCCGCTGCAAAGGGGTCCTGAAGATTGGAGCCATCTTCTCAGGGTGTTCGGTCGAGAAGGAGAGATTCGCGAGTGTTTTCGCAATCAGATGACTTGCGGCTTGGTGGTGGCTCTCTCTTTCGTCCGGTTGTGGCATCCTGAGGTGAACTTCAACTCCATAGCTAGACTTCCTGATGGTCCAATCGACGATATGTCTCCTCATTATAGGGTTGTTCGACCTGCGGCAGAGGAAATCATTCGATTGACCTCGGATGAGGTTGATCAGGTTTTGGCGGCTGAGAATGTTCATCGCCATGTGTAAATGTAGGATGTATGTATCCTGTTTCGCTGTGTAGTTTGTAAAATCTGTTGTAAGGTGTTCATCATGTAAATAAACTTTTTCCTGTGATTTTGGGGTGTGTACCTGTTACTTTTAGCATGTAAGGATAAGAAATCTTCGAGTATCTATGGTTGAGAAACCATGTATTTTAGTGCAATGACTGAAAAGTCATGTGTTGTTCTGTCGAGCTACAAGATGGCTAGTATAGCCTTATTACTGCGAGTAAAATAAATCTAGGGGTAAAACTTGCGGAGTTGCGCAATATTCCAAGGGTTGGAATAGATGCCTCCAGTTGTTGGATTCTTCAGTCGATAGGCGCCACCTGAGATAACTTCGTGTATTATGAAGGGTACTTCCCATGGTGGCTCGAGCTTGTGCCCTTCCTTCTGCTTGAGCCGTAGCACCAGATCTCCTACTGCGAAGGCCCTGTGGCGTATGCGGCGACTGTGATAGTTTCGCAGCGACTGCTGGTATACTGCGGATCTTGCGAGTGCGATATCGTGCATTTCGTCGAGTGCGTCCATATCATCTGCGAGTGCCCTGTTGGAGGTTTCTTCGCTGTAAGCAACAACCCATGGGGCGCTGAACCTGACGTCCTCGGAAAGGACTGCTTTGGCCCCGTAGACCATAAAAATGGTGTGTAGTTTGTGGATCGGTTTGGAGTTGTGCGGCGGCTCCATAGCATGGAGGGTAACTCTTCTGCCCAATGTCCTGCTGCTGGGTGTAGACGATCGAGTAGACGTTTCTTGATGCCAGCCGAAACTAATCCGTTGGATCTTTCGACTTGGCCGTTAGTTTGCGGATGGGCAACTGAGGAAAATTTGAAGTTGATGCCCTTTTCTTCGCAGAACTGCTGTGTTTCCTTTGCTGTGAAGTTAGTACCATTGTTTGTAATGATGTCGTGTGGTACTCCGAACCTGCATATGATGGAGTCGAGGAATTTGATAGCACATTGGGCGCTAGCCGAGGATACTGGCATGGCTTCAATCCATTTGGTAAATTTGTCAACTGCGACCAGCAAGTGTGTGTATCCACCTGGCGTGCACTTGCGTAGTGGTCCTACCATGTCCAACCCCCACTGTGCAAAGGGCCAGGCGATGGGTATCATATGCAATTCCGTAGCGGGTGCGTGTGGTTATGGTGCGAATCGCTGGCAAGCGTTGCACCTGTCGACCAGTTCCTTTGCGTCTCTGGCTGCTGTAAGCCAGTAGAATCCTGCTCGGAAAGCTTTTCCCATGATTGTTTTCCAGCTAGCATGATGTCCACAATCTCCTTGATGGATGTCTTGCAATAATTCCTTGCCATCCTCGGGTGCTATGCATCGCTGCAGTATGCCTGAGATACTCTGCTTGTACAATTCTCCGTTGATCACCCGAAAAGATTTGCTTCGCCTGATTATCTGTCGAGCCTCACGTGGATCTGCTGGGAGCTGTTTTGCGGACAAGTAGTCGAGGTGTTTCTGCGTCCAGACTGGCTCGACCAGAAAAACTTGTCGCGAAATATGATGAATGAGCTTGATAATAGCAATCTGCGGGCTGACCTCTGTCTCCGATGCTGCGGGTGCCTCTGCAGTTTTCTTGATTTTGACTGATCGTCTGGTCATCCGCTCGAAATATATCCCTGGCGGTATGGGTGTGTTTGTGGAACCCATGTTTGCCAGCCTGTCCGCTTCTTCGTTGCTGGATCTTGCAATATGATTCAGCTCGCATCCTTTAAAGCTTCCTTCGAGTAGGTTGTACATGTCACGATAAGCGACCATGTTTTCAACGATAGCGTCGCACTCCTTCATTGTCTGTTGCACGATGAGATTGGAGTCGCCGTAGATCATCAGTCGAGTGGCTCCACACGCAACTGCCATTTTCATCCCGTGCAACAGAGCTTCATATTCTGCGTCGTTGTTTGATGCTGGATCATCGGGTGGGAAATCCAATCGTAGGACGTACTGCAGTTTGTCGCCTCGAGGTGATATTAGGACGATCCCAGCTCCTGCTCCTTCGTTTCTCTTGGGCGCGTCGAAGTACATGATCCAATTACTCGTGTATTCTGCCGGCCCGGGTGTTTGTAGCTCTGTCCACTCGCTCACAAACTCCACGAGTACCTTGGATTTTACTGAATTGCGCCCTGCATAGATGATGTCCCAAGCGGCCAGCTCGATGCTCCATTTTGCTATTCTTCCAGATGTCATTGGGTTGTTCATGATTGTACCGAGTGATGCATCATTAACCACTGTTATGGTGTGTTCCTGGAAGTAGTGCTTGAGCTTTCGAGCTGTGAGAACAACTCCATATGCGAGCTTCTGGTAGTGAGGGTATCGTTGCTTGCATGTCGAGAGCACTTCACTGATATAGTAGATCGGTCGTTGAACACCTTATGCCTTGCCCTCCTCAGGTCGTTCGACTACGTTGGCCGTGCTGATGACCTGGTTTGTTGCGGCTAGGTATAGGTAAAGTGGCTCCCTCTCTTGCGGTGTTGCAAGGATGCGCTTGCTTTGTAGCGATCGTTTCAGGTCTGCGAATGCTTGCTTAGCCTCTGGTGTCCACTCAAATTTGTCCGTCTTTTTCAACAACTTGTAGAAGGGTAATGCCTGCTCGCCCAATCGCGCGATAAATCTGCTCAGGGCGGTTAGTCGCCCGGCGAGCTGTTGTACTCCGCGTAGATTGGTTGGCTCCTTCATTGTCAGGATTGCTTGTATTTTCTCTGGGATGGCTTCGATGCCTCTGGCGGATACCAGGTACCCGAGAAGTTTTCCTGCTGGGACGCCGAAGACACATTTTTTCGGATTGAGCTTGATCTTGTATGCGTTGAGAGAGTCGAATGTTTCTCTAATGTCCTCGAGGAGCGTATCCTCTACTCGAGTCTTGATGACAATGTCGTCAACGTACACTTGTACGTTCTTGCCAATGAGCCTGGCGAGGCATTTTTGCATGCAGCACTGATATGTTGCGCCTGCGTTCTTGAGCCCGAAGGGCATTGTCGTGTAACAGTACACACCATGGGGTGTAATGAATGCTATCTTTTCCTCGCCCTCCTGCTTCATCCGGATCTGGTTGTATCCCGAGTAGGCGTCCAGGAAGGAGAGGCGTTGACAACCCGCAGTGGAGTCCACGATCTGGTCGATTCGTGGGAGGGGAAAGTTATCCTTGGGGCAGTGCTTATTTAATGACGTGTAGTCAATGCACACTCGAAGGATGTCAGTGTTCTTATTTGGGACCAGCACCGGATTTGCTAACCAGGTGGATATCTTGATCTCCCTAATGAATTTTGCTGCTAGCAATCTGTTTACTTCTTCTCCAAGCGATTTCTGCTTAGGTTATGAGAACCGTTGAGTGGTCTGCTTAATGGGTTTCGCATCTTTGAAGACGTCGAGTGAGTGCTCGGTGAACTCCCTGGGTATTCCTGGCATATCTGAGGGCTGCCAGGCGAAAATTTCCCAGTACTCACGGAGGAGTTCGACTAGCGCGCTTTCCTATGCTTGGGAGAGGGTAGTTGAGACCATCGATGTCTTCGCAGAATCTGTCGGGTGCACCTGAAGTTTTCGGGTGTCGCTGTTGGCGCTGAACTCCAATTCTGGCGCGTTTTTCTTCGTGAGGGGCATCACGGAGTGATCCATGGTCTTTGCCAGCTCCTGCAGTTCTTCTTCCATCCCGAAAGATTTTGCGATCTCGTTGAACTCCATGTCACACTTGTTGGATTTCTGGAAATCTCCGTCAATGGTGATGACACCATATTCCCCGGGTAGCTTGAGCTTCAGATATGCGTAGTGTGGTACTGCCATGAATCAGGCGAACGTTGTTCGACCAAGAATGGCGTGGTACTGTGAGGGCCAGTCGACTACTTCGAAGTCGAGGAATTCTCTTCTGTAGTTGCATCGATTGCCCAACACCACCTCTAGGTTGATTGTTCCGAGAGGACGGATCGCCTTTCCTAGAACTATCCCGTGGAAGGATGTTTCTGATTCCGCAAGGCCATCCAGGTTCTTGTTCATCCGGCGGAGTGTATCCGCGTAGATAATGTTGATGCCGCTGCCACCGTCCATGAATACGCGGGCCAGTTCCTAGTTACCAATTTGCGCTTGGATTACGAGGGCGGCGTGTCCTGGTCGATAGAGTCGTGGTGGGTGGTCTTCCATTGAGAATGTGATCGATTGGTCCGCTATCTTCAGGTATTCGGGCCTTGTTGGCGGGGTTTGCACAGCCATGCATAGCTGCCGCGTGTTTGTCTTCTAAGCTCTGCGGGATGGGCAGACTTTTTGTATCATCCCTAACTGTCCAGCCGGGTTCGGGTAGGTGTTAGCTCCGGCGTTAGGTGCGGGTGGCGCAGGTAGTACGGACAGCGCCATGTTTGGATTTGCTAGTGGAGGTAGGGGTTGTGGCGGCTGGAATCCTTGGTGTCCTACTCCCGGAAGCGGCGGGTAATTTTCATTGGCTGCCGATCTGCTTTTCTTCGAGAAGGCCTCAGTGATCTCGATAAACTTTCGGCAGTCCTTAAGAAGGTGTGTTGCCTTAGTTTTGCCCGTGCGCTTATCTGTAAATAGATGTAGCGAACAGTATACATCGAGGTCCTCCTCGGGAGTTTTGTCTTCAGCCTTTGGTCTCCACTCGCGACTTCCACGGCGTCCAGTATCGCGATTTCGCGTGAATTCCGCTGCTACCATCTCTTCTCGATCCTCGTGATCGTAGTATTTCCTCCTTTTCTTTCGACCATGGCGATCTTCGTCGGGCGCGGGCGATGATGCTCTCTCGTTGTGCACCGCGTCTTCTCCATTAGCCCATTTGTCGGCTATGACCATCAGCTCCCCAATAGTTTTGGGTGCGGCTCGGCCCAGTTCTTCTCGGAAAGCAGTTCGTCGGGCGCCTTTCGCGAAGGCTTCAACCGCTACTTCTTCCGAGATGTTTCCTGCGGTGTTCCTGAGCGTGGTCCATCGCTGAATATACTCGCGGGTGGACTCGCCGCTCTTCTGTTTGCAGGCTCGCAGTTCTTCAATGATTGCTGGTCTTTTGTAGGTGGACTGGAAGTTTTTGCAGAAGTCGCGGTGTAGGTCGTCCCATGATGCGTAACAGGATCTTGGCCTTGCTTCCAGCCAGCTACGTGCTGCGCCAACCAGATGTAGATTGAGGTACTGCATAGCCGTGTTTTTGTTCCCACGTTGGCACTTTACTGCCGTGAGGTAGTCGTTTAGCCACGACGAGGGCTCGAGTGAACCATCGTACTTTGTTACTTCTGTGCTGAGCTTGAATCTCCTGGGTAGGGGTGCTTCGCGGATGCTGCGGGTGAAGCAAAGCGCGCCGCAGGTTTCGTCATCCGAAGAACCGAACGAAGAGCGTTCGCGGTTCCTCGCTGCTCTCGCCTTTTCCACTTTATTTTGCGCGATGTCTGATCGTGCGTGGTATCCTGGCTGGTCGCGATCAGTTTCCTTCCTTGGTTCCTTGCTGCGTTTTCGCGAGCGGCTGCTGTGATGCCGCGAACTTTTATCTCTCGGGCTGCCTTCGCTGCTGCTTCGACTGTCATCACGGCGTCGAGCTTCTTTTCCTCGACCCTGGCGAGGTGACTTGTCTCTTCTTGGCGAAGAGCTCCTATTCTTGCGGGATGCTTCCTTTTCTTTCTCCCTCTCTAGCTGTTCGGCGGCTTTCCGACGGTCATAGCAGGCAAGCCTCGCGGCTGCCAACCCTGGTCCCTTGCGCACCTGCTTGTACTGTTCTGCCCAAGGATCGCTTTCCGTCGGCTGGTTCATCTGCATGTAAGTTGCTGCGGCCAGGACTGCAGCAGCAGGAGTTTGCGGGTAGACGTTTCCGTCTTCATCGACCCGCATAAGGGAAGGTGTGATCGACCTGCTGGCTCCGCCCAAGGACTCGACGTCCATGGATGTTGATGCGTATCCCCTCCTCGCGGGTCGGGTTCCGACCGAGGGTGCTAGGGACACCTCAGCTCGTCGTTGACTTGATTCATCCGCCGCTCTTTTTCGACGGGCCAGATCTATCCGAGCTTCTTTGATGGTCGCGGCCGCTCTCACTAGATGATAGTTGTAGGCGACCATGTCCTCGTGTGGCGCTTCAGCTGCGGGTGGCTTGCTCGTTCGCATAGCCTCCTAGTCTCGGTCCCAAGCTTCCCGCGTGATGCCGATTGCGGCGCGTTCTGCTGCGCTGTGTTCTGTTTCCGGGGGTAGCTCTGATCCTGCCATGCAGACTTGAGCCAGTCGTGGCTCGTGCGTCCTAGGCGTAGCTCGGAAAGCTCTCTGGATTCGGGAAGGGTCCTCTGTCGAGAGGGTATGGTAGTCGTTGGTGTTGAAGCGGACGGACTCGCCACTTTTCTCCAGATGAAGGCGCGAGTCGACAGCCTCTGACTCAGATCTTGATTCTTCAAGGAAGTGGAGGATCCCGTCCCTGTCGGTTACGAACTTCAAGCTTCCGAACGTCAAGGTGACGCTTTTTTCCAGATCGCTGAATACCGGGACTGATTCCGGCGAGTGAGGGGTAACCACGATAGGTCTGATCCTGATAGGGTTGGTCGGAGCCGTAGTAGAAGGTTTCCAACGTGAGTTGGTTGTCGATGAAGCCGGAGATGCCGGAGATGCAGCGCTCGCCGATCCCACGGACGGCGCCTATTGTCGAATCTGAGACTCTACAAATCCCTCGGGTGAACCCATAGGGTTTCGAATAGGAGAACCCATGAGCGCTGGTGGCGATCGTCGGCTAAACAGGGGGCAAGATTTACCCAGGTTCGGGGCCCTCGTAGAGGTAAAACCCTTACTCCTGCCTCTGTCGATCTGTATTCACGAATAGATCGGTTACAATGGTGGTTGCTCAAGTTGAGAGTACAATCTCGAGCTCAAGGCTTTGGTGGTGCGGTATTGCTTGGTCCTCTTCCGGTGATTCTCCTGGCCTTATATAGGTGGCCAGGTCTCAAACCCTACCCGGAGAGGACTCGAACTCTAACCCTACGTCGGTTACAAGTTTCCTAACTTAGCCCGCAAGGTATTGCAGGTGGGCTTCACATGGGCCTTCTGGAACACTCCAAGGGCTTCCCTTCTTGGGCCTTAACGTTGGGCCTGAGACAGGGTGTCCTTACCCGCAGGGTCTAAGATCCATCCCTTCGTCACTGGGTAACAAGCGTTTTTAGTTTGAACTTGGATGGTTACACCGTAATTGCTTTCAGGAGATGGTTAAAAAGATTTGGGAAATACATGTGATAGGTGCTACAACAATTCAGAGGTGGAATATCAAAATTCATGAAATTCGCACACACAGGTTTACTTAAAAAAAGAAAAGAAAAAACCTGCTTCAATAATTGATGCACTTGAGGTGCTAGCAGAAGTTTTCTTGTTATCTACGCAGGAGATTGAGCTTACGAGCCAATCCAATGCACAGATAGCGAAACTTTTGCTGGAAGAGAACTCAAATGGTATCAACGCTCTAAATCTCAATTTATTCTAGAATAAGATTTGAATACTAGATATTTTGATTGTATTGCTAATGGAAGACATAGGAAGAAACGTATTCATTCTCTTGTACATGATGAGGGGACAATTGAGTGTCATGAGCAACCCAAAGTCTTATATTACCAATTATTAGTCTATTCGGAGCGTCTAAAGAAGGAAACTTTTCTTTAGATGAATCCAGAACAAACGATACGCCCCAGGTTTCTGATGAAGAAAATGGCCTACTTACTACTCCTTTCTGTGAGGAAGAGGTTAAAAGGCATTTTTCAAATGGCCTACTTACTTAATGTTAGTTTTAAAATATCGAATAAAGTACTACGAGATTGAGATTTAACAATATGGCGGATCATGTGGTTCGCCCTTCTCGGACTGCGTTTATGCAAGGTCGTAATATCCTAGATGGGTAGTCACCTTGCATGAAACAGGTCACGAACTACGTAGGAAAATTTTGAACGGGGTAATTTTAAACTTTGACTTCTAGAAAGAGTATAATAAAGTGTTTTGCTATAATCTTAAGTAAGGAGATAAAAAACCATCTATAATTATGATGAGGATTGAATGTTCCGCGGAGTATCACCCGCTTATAGGGATGTATTTATCTCATGTATCATGGACGGTAATGATTTACCCCATCCTACTTTGGTGTACACCACTTACGGTTTTCCCAAATAAGTGGTCTTTCCTCCAATAAACTCTCAGAATGAAAGCCTTTTCTCGGGAGTCGGGATCTCTAATTCATAGCTTTATTTTTGGTGGAAGTGTAGCCATAAATGTCAATGATGACATTGGTAGATACTTTCAGACAAAAAGGGGGCTTAGAGAAGGAGATCCGTTATCACTGATACTATTTAGTATAGTAGTTGATATGCTAGCAATCTTGATTGAACGGGCTAAGTCTGATGGTCAAATTGAAGGAGTAATTCCACATGTAGTAGATGGTGGCTTATCCATTCTTCAATATGCAGACGACGCAATTCATTTTATGGAGCATGACATCGAAAAGCTAAAAACCTAATGTTAATTCTTTCATCGTTTGGGCGACTATCAGGTCTAAAGATTAATTTCCATAAAAGTGAATTGTTTTGTTTTGGTGAGAATTAATAAAGTGCTTCCGTGTATTTTGACTTATTCAAATGCACGAAAGGCTAGTTTCCTATCGATAATTTGGGTATCTGGATTAATTATCGGAGACTTATAAATGCTAAATGGAAACATGTGGAGGAGAGACAAGAACTTCGGTTAAATAACTGGAAAGGAAAACTACTATAAAGGTATGTTCAAACGACTGGATTATGTTCGATCAAGATTCTTCTAGCAAGGTGATAGTGAAAAAACGAAATGTGGAATGTGGTTTGCCATCCAAAATACTAAGGAGGAAAAGGTATTCATGACCTAGAGGTCAAGAATACGGCCTTACTTGGTAAGTGGCTCTTCAAACTGCTTTCTGGAGAGGGTGTTTGGCGAACCTAACGGGAATATGCATGGTTATTATAATATTCCATGTTTATGATAAAATTTTATTTCTCGTGCTATAATTGTATTAACCGGAAACGTTGATACATGTTTTTTTAATAAACAAACAAGAGTTCCTAGTAACGCCTCTCATTTAACTATCATATTGATTAACTGATAGTCATGAACATTGGATTAATAATGGGTTCATGTCATTAGGAGAATGATTTGATGAACATAGACCAAAATCAAGTATAACAATACGATAAAATCATTCGGTTTATATTGTTTTATCTTACATATGAAGTGACCCTAATCCTTAGACCATGATATCATGTCAATCACTAAAAACGGTAGAGCGCGTTGATGACATCAAACGTCACACCATAACAAGGTGACTATGAAGGTGGCGTTAGGTATTCAGAAAGTATTAGTTGAGGCTCGTGGATCAAGAGTGGGATTTTTCATCCAAATGACAGAGAGATATACTTTGGACCCTCTCGGTGATAGGTCATGCAAGCACGTGATTAGGTCACAGGGATGTCATCACAGAACAGGTAAAAGAGTACTTGTCGGTAACGAGATTGAACTAGGTATAGTTTATACCAATGATCGGATCTCAGACAAGTAAAATATCACGAGACAAAGGGAATTGGTTACGACATTGATGGTTCACACGATCACAAGATTCATCGTTGATTATATAGGAGTAATCACGGATCTCTAGGTCCCGCTGTTAATTATTGATCGGAGAGGATTCTCGATCATGTCTATGTTATTCATGAACTGTAGGGTGACACACTTAAGGTTTGATGACACATTTGAGAGGATACAGAATATTGGAGAAAGTTTTGGACATAACCAAAATTGTTTAGGGTAATTTTGAAATAGTTTAGCGGGTTTTTGTCGAATGGTTGTTAATTGAATTAACGAATGATTTAATGGGTTGTGTGCTAATGTTTGTTAATAGAATTAACAAGTATGGCACAATATTAAGCAATCATGGAGTACGACAGTAAAAGAGTATTGAGCTAATGGCCCTAAGATGACAGCAAAAACTTCTGCAATCCTCCCTCGGTTTGTTGATAATATTTAGCTAATTGAAACTCTGGACCTGCTTTGTCAATTTAAGTTCTTGTGGCAAAACTCATTCCACAAACTGAATAAAAATTAAGTCCATTAGAACAAGTTCAGTCCAAATTTAAACATGAAGTGAGCTGCAGTGTTGCCTAGCTGTGTTAGAGCATTTTAGCGGCTGATCTAGCTAGCTTTCTACCACAAAAAGGTAGGAATATCTTGCACTCCCATGTCTGACATGGATGTACTATAGTAAATACAGGTTGAAAATGCGAACAATGTCATAACCTTGCAAATCGGTTCAGTCCAAATTTCGTTGTTTTCTCCATGTTTTTACGGTTTCACAGAAGTATTTATGAGAGTCAGAAAACAGCTGTAAAAAGCACAGGTCAGAAGGGATATATTTTGGACGTCATAAAAATCGGGAAAAATCAGAAAAGTTAATTCGTCAGAAATCACCAGGGGAGCCCGAAGGGTGGCCAGAGGGGAGCCAAGGGACTACCAGGCGCCTGCCAGGCGCGGGCCCTGTCTTGGTCGCGCCTAATGGGCCCCCCTCCGACTCTATTTTGGGGGTACTTACCCCTCTTGACCTAAAAAATACCGAGGGGCAATTCGTAGAATTATTCCGCCGCCTCTTCGCGACGGAAACGACAGAGAGAAGAAAACATCTTCCTGGCGGGTAGATTCCATGGGGGAAATTCCCTCCCGGGGAGGGAAATCGTCACCGTCATCACACCGGGCATCATCAAGATCATCATCGTAATTGTCATCGCCATCAGCACCATCTTAGTCGGCATCCACTTCCATCCTGTTGTAACCATTAGGGTTCCATCCTGTTGTTTTCCACTATATCTCTCTGCCGGTGTAAATTACTTATTTGTAGTTGATGCTTATGAGATTTATCAGTGTTTGCACTTTATGACCAGGTTGTTATTCACCCATTTATCACATCTTATCATGTTCCATATGATGTGTTGTGAGTACATTACTTATTTTTTAGGACATGTGAGAAGACTATTAACTAGTAATCATGTTTCGTTGAGTAATATTTACTTGTTTGATATTTAAGTTATGTTGTTATTTCTCTAGTGGTGTTATTGATACGTCATAAACGAATCCCTAATTATTGATGTTCCGTGTTGTTTTCTTATTGTTTGCCACAAGTTTTCTATACACTTTATGTCATTTTTATCGATTTTCTGGACTAACCTATTGACAAGATGCCACAGAGCCAGTTCCCTATTTTCTGTTGTTTTTAGTTTCAGAACAATTGTTCTGGAATTATTCTCGGAATTGGAAATTCGAAGCCCAGAAGTCTTAGAATTCCCGAAGGTTCACGGAGTCCCGGAGAGACCCGGCCTCCACCACCTCTACACTTTCGCCTATTTATTCCCCCCGAGACGTAAACCCTAGATATATTCCACTTTTTCCCAAAAAACACCTGAGGCCGCCGTCATCGTCATCCCGAGATCGGATGGGTTATGGAGCTCTCCCCGGCACCCTGCCGGGAGGGAAATTCATCACGGAGGGGTCTACACCACCATGCCCTCCTCAAGTGATGCGTGAGTAGTTCATCTCTGGACTACGGGTCCATAGAAGTAGCTAGATGGTTGTTCTCTCCATTTTGTACCTCATGTTTAGATCTTTTGAGATGCCTAACATGATCAAGATCATCTTTATTTAATGCTACATGTTGTGTTTGGTGGGATCTGATGAATGTTGAATTCTATGTCTTCTAATTATCAATCTATCATGTTATCTTCATGGATATGTTATTTATGATCTTGCATGCTTTTTGTTGTTAGTAGATGCACTGGCCAAGTAGATGCTAGTAACTCCAAGAGGGAGTATTTATGCTCGATAGTGGGTTCATGTCTCCTTTGCATTTGTGCTCGAGTGGCAGAAACGTGACGGGTGGAGCATGTGATGTTGCCATTCGGGAGAAAACAACAATGCTTTGTATAAGGATGATGTTATTGTTTACATTACACACTTTTCTTACTATCATTATCTGTTGCTTGCAACTTAATACCCAACGTTTGTTTGGATGATATTCGGACGGTGGATTATTATTCATAGATGCAGTTGGATAACGACCTATGTATTTTGTTTTAATGCCCAAATGAATCACATAGTAATCTTTATGTGTTGCAAATGAACTACGGTGCAGCCTTCATTTCTTTCAGTTGCCCAGTTGTAATTTGTTCACCACACATGTTATTTATCTTTCACGAAGAGACACCACTACTGAACTGTGGACCCCGGTCCTTTTTCCTCATACTGATAAAATACCTACTACTTTCATATGGTTCCTACTGTTTTCCATACCATACGTTTAACATCTTTGTGTTCAGCAAAACTGGTGAGATTGAAAACCTCACTACTTCATTGGGACAAAGTGATTTGATTGTGTTGTGTAGGTTCCACGTTGCTGCTGAACCGGTAGTGTGCCCTGCCACCTCAGCTGAATCAACCTTCAGAGATTGCTTGTCCTCCTACAGGTCGATTCAACCTTGGTTTCTTTTCTGAGGCAAAACTTGCTGCTGCACTCTTCACAACCTTTCTCTTAGGGTTTACCAACGAGGGCGTCTACACGCTATCAACAAGTTTTCTGGCGCCGTTGCCGGGGAGGAAGAGAATTTCTGCAACGGGAGTCTCTTCCTTCCAATCTCTTTACTTTGTTTTTTTTTCTTAGTTTATTTTATTTTGTCTTGTTTGCTTCTCTATATCAAAAACACAAAAATATTAGTTCTTATTCTAGTTGTTATTTTTGTTTTATCATGCTTGCTATCAATGTTTGATGTCTTTGAAACTAGATCTTATTGGCAAAAAGGGTTCACGGATGAACAACAAAAATATTATAAGGAATACCGCTTGTCACAAAAAGGGATACACTTATGGGAGCAAATAAATAAATTGCATAACTATGCTAAAATCTTCTGCTCTACTTATAATGTTACTTATTGCTTTGATAAATCTTGTTGCTTTAGGAGATATAAACACCTCCATTTTCAATGTGAGTGTAATGATAATGTTACCATATCTTCTTATGTTAAGGGAAATTATGAACTTTATGATGTGGAACAAATTGAAGAATTTATTGCTTGGAAGGGTGCATTCGAAATTGCTTATTTGTTTATAAATAATGATGATGCACCTTATAAATATGAGATTTATGATATACTTGAATATTGCTTTGATAATTACAAGGATTGTAATTACTACATAATGGAATAATTTAATAAATGCTCTCAACCAAAGGGAGAGACTAATGCCCTGCAGGAACCTATGGAAGAAGAAACTGCTGAATCTGGAAGCTCATTGGATAAAAAAGAGGAGGAGCGTGATGATCAAGAGGAGGAAGAATGGAGCTACCCATGTCTACCTCCCAATGATAGTAACTCTTTAACTCATACATTATTTGATTAAATTGATACTTATACTTGTGACCTTGATACTACTATGAATGAAACTTGTGAGAATGATATTGCTACTGTTATTTTATGATAATCCATGCTACTTGGATAAATCTTATGATAATTCTCTTGATGATGGTCCTATGTTACTTGATTTTATAAATTATAATACAATTGAAAATAGGATTGATATAATGTGTCCTATACCTTTTATGAGTGATCAATCATCTTGTTTTACTATTGCTAAAAGTGGGAAGAAAGAGGAGCTGATTTTAAATTTTGATCCCACTGTTTTGAAGCTTGATATGAATTGTGTGCTTTTAGACCATGAAAAACATACTTTATGTTATAATTATGTTGTTGAGTTTGTTCATGATGCTACTGGAAATTATTATGAGAGAGAGGAAAATATGGTTGTAGGAATTTTCATGTTATTAAAACACTTCTTTTTTTGTTGTTTGTTTTAAAGTTGCTCTTATTCTACCTTCCCATGATTTCTAGTTTGAGCTTCTTTAATTTATTTCTTTACAACATTCTTATGCATAGGAAGTGGGTTAGAATTAAATTTGTTTTATCCTTGCTTCTTTATGCTCTCCTTTTCTTAATGCATATTTGTTATGTGAGCATCTTCTTCACTTGAGAACACGTGAATCCACTTTTCTGGCCCAGCTAAAAGGCGTTAAAGAAAAGCACTTCTTGGGAGATAACCCATGGTTTTATTTTTCTTTGTTTTTCTCTGTTTTCTTTGAGTCAAGGGGTTGTATACTTCTGCAGAAACTCCTTTCTATCTTTCTTTTCATGTTTTAGTAGTGCCAAGTAAAGTTTCTGACGAGAGTTGGAGTTTGTTTTCGGATTTCTACACAGAAAATAGATTTCTGTTGTCCACCGTAAAAAATCGTGAAAATTCCAGGAAGATCAGAATAACCTGAAATTTTTTGTACTTATTCCTCAACTAATTCAGCAATTTTTTAAGTCTTTAAGTTTTTAGGTTAGGGCAACGTAAGTGCCTAAAAAAATTGTCTTTACAGATTCTGCCATTTTTCTTGCATTTGCTCTTTTACGATGTCAAGTGGATTTATTTGCTTCACGAAACATCAGTGGATGTAGCTAATGTTTAAAAGTATCAATAACACTTGTTCCATACATAACCCATGGATTTTCTATCATTGCACTAACCCTCTAATGTGAATTATTGTTTGAGTATGGCGTGAAGGAAGTTTTCAAGTGTCAAGAGATGAGGTGATATATATGATCAAGAACAGTGCAAGGTCAAAGCTTGGGGATGCCCCCGTGGTTCGTCCAAGCATATTTTTTAGAATACTCAAGCATCTAAGCTGGGGATGCCCAAGGCATCTCCTTCTTCATCAACTATCTATCAGGTCACTTCTCGTGAAACTATATTTTTATTCGGTCACATCATATGAAGTTTACTTGGAGCGTCTGTTTGTTTTTCTTGTGTTTTCTTTTTTTTCATTTCTTTTCTTTTTTTCCTTGCTGCAATAATATCATTGGACCTAGCATCCTTGTTTGGGAGAGATACACGCTCCGCTTTTTCATTTGAATACTTGCTATGCTGGTATTCTTAGTTCTTCTTCTAGTTACTGCAAAAATTCATGTTTAGCTCTTGTTTTCATTGCATCTCTTATTCAGAGCTGTTACTTTTAGTAGTATTATGTGAGTAATCTCATGTTTTCTTTCTGTAGCATGAAGAGAATTTTTGTTAAAGCATGATTTGTATGGTGCTTGTTGGGAAAAGAAATTGCTGCTTGAAGTAGAATTTTTAACGGTGCAAGTAGAAGCTTGTATAGAATGTGGCTAGAACTTTTTCTTATCATGCTAGATGTTATTTTAGTTTTAAAGCCTTGTGTTTATTGAGTAGCATGATTATCCTCAAATAGCTGAGAGTGTTTAATGTGTCATTGAAAGAATCATGAGTTGTTCTTGTCATATTGAAGCATAAATTTGCGGTATTCTCCATTGAATGTTTTATTTGGTTGACTTGGCGCATGCTCACACCTTGTTTATGACTATGAAGCAGTCACTAATAGCCTCTATGATCATTTAGTTTTAGAACTTGTGGTACCACTTATGCTTTGATTAATGATGTTTATGTTGCTATGCATGATTATGGCTCGTATGCTGTCTTGATTTGTCGCTCCCAGTCTTTTGCTAGCCTCCACCTGTACTGAGTATGAAACTCCACTCGTGCAATCCAACTCCCTAAAACCAGAGTTTTACCATTGTGTCCACCATACCTACCTATATGTGGTAATTGACCGCCACTCCAGGTAAATTTCTCATGTGTTACCTTTAAAACCTTCAAAATTATTCCTGCTTTGTGTTCCTATTTTCGCTCATGAGGACATAAATAGAGAATCTTTATCTCACTTGTTGATTGGATTTCACATCATGTACTAGTGGCTTCATCCGCTTATCCAATTGATAGAAGAGCTGGCAACGGGGTGCCCAGCCCCAAATTAATACACACAAAATCTCTTCACTATTTTTTCCCTGATTTATCAGTCAAAGCATAATTGTGTAAACAAAAGAGAAAGAGGGATGACCTTCTACACCAGTTTTGTCCTTCATATGGGATCCTATCTTGTGAAATCTAGTTGGCTTGTGTCGTACTATATTTTATGTTTACCATTCGTTGACATTAGCATACATCTCCCAAAATATAGATACTCCTCCACGATATGTGATTGTTGGCAGGCACCCGAGGATTCGGTTAGCCATGGTTTGTGTAAGATGGATGGGAGGAGTGTCAAACATTTTTTATACCTCTATTAATAAAATAAAAGCTCTAGCACATGAGTGATCCATGCTTCCCTCTGTGAAGGGCCTTTCTTTTACTTTTATTTTGAGTCTCCATCTTCTAACTTTATGCACAGTTGAGAGAGCATATTTTCCATTCTGATTTTTATATGCATTTGTCCCAGAAACATTATTAATTGATTTATGATGTGTTATTGCTTCTTCTCTAACTATTTGTTCTAGTCTTCTTCATGAAACTTTGAAGGTGTCCTGGCATTTATGTTGTGTCCCACTCTTAAGGACTTGCGAAATACCCCTTTGACATGCTTTCTCTATAATTGAAATAAACGTATATCTTTCTTTGCATTGTTATTCATGATCTTTTATTTGTGTTACTTCTCATGATGCAAAGTTATTGCTATGCTTTATTATTAAAGTTCTATTTATCATGTTTGTGTTAAATTTTTATGATCTCATCTTACATATGCTTTTACATTATGATGATCAAGTTTATGTTGGTAGCATGTCACCTCAGAAATTATGTGTTTTTTATCGTTTTATCTACTCGAGGCCGAGTAGGAACTAAGCTTGGGGATGTTGATACATCATAAACGTATCCCTAATTTCTGATGTTCCATGTTGTTTTCTTATTGTTTCCCACATGTTTGTTATACACTTTATGTCAATTTTTATCGATTTTCCGGACTAACCTATTGACAAGATGCCATAGAGCCAGTTCCCTGTTTTCTGCTGTTTTTAGTTCCAGAAAAGTTGTTCTAGAAATATTCTCGGAATTGCAAAATCCGAAGCCCGGAAATCTTAGAATTTCCGAAGGTTCTGCAGTGTCCCGGAGAGTGGCCTTAGGGGGGCCACACCATAGGGCGGCGCGCCCCTGGCCACGCTGTGGGGTGGTGTGGGGACATAAACCCTGGATATATTCCACCGCATCTGCCCTCTCGCCTATTTATTCCCCCCTCGTGACGTAAACCCTAGATCTTTGCGATCTTTGCGCTTCTCCTCAGCAGTCCACTCCCGCGCTTCCTTATTCCCGAAAGAATCCAGCGCCTTATCAAGATCCGATGCTTGCGACAGATCCGCACGCATCTTTACTTGCCACAGAGAAAACCTCGTCTTGTAGTCCAGCAATGGTAGATCAAACTTCATCGATGCCATCGCGAAACCCTAGGCTGAAACAGAGCTCTGATACCACTTGTTACACGCAATAGCAACTCAACGATGAAATTAAGCAAGATCGAACCAACGGAGACACGAAATTTTAACGTGGAAAACCCTTCCGACAAGGAAGAGAAAAAACCACGGGTGCCAGCCAGCAATACTTCACTATTTTGGGTGAGGTTACAATCACGCCGGGATTTACAATGTGTGGCTTGTCCCGTGCGGCGGCTTACAAGAGATATATAAAGGCGGTCCTGACCTAACTAGGTCGGTAACGGTGAATCCAACTCCGACCTATGGCTCCACTCGTCAGAAGTTCGGCCTTTATCAGTATATACGAATATGAATTTGGATCACACCAAAATAACAGATCCCGCGTTAGGGTGGATGAGTGGTTGCTCACTTTGTGGATAAGTGGCGAGTCCTACGAAGAAAATGGACAATCTCAGCCTACATGATCCAAAATTCAATGACCATTATGTACTTGCTTCTTGCGTATAAACCCTAAATAGAGTCAGGTCAGCTCTTGGCTATTTATGGGCAGAATTGTCCCACGGGACCTATTGTGCCCAACTCCATCGCTTTGCTTGCAAGACATGTTAAAAACGTACCTATTGGCCGTTTTCCGGGCCTTTTCATGGCATGTTTTAGGAAAACGCTCTGGGTCAGCGGGGGATCGCGTGTTCGCATCCCCCGCCTCCAACGCTCGCCACGAGTCCGCCTGCGTGTACCCCACTACAATGGCTTATCCCTACCGAAACGTCTCCACCACTCGTTCATCTCTATCCTTTTCCTCTCAGCAACGCACAGGAAACAAAATCACCAAGCTCCTCCACTCACGGATACCGGCACAAGCTGCTCTCCCAAGCGCCTCCACTCGCCGTTGCGCCGTCGACGCGCTATGGAGGCAACACCGCCGCTCCTCCATAGTAGCAGCGTGGTTGACCTACGGGAGCAACGTCGCTGCCGCTGCTCCTGGGGCAAGGCGTAGATGCTCCCGACCGGAGATGATTTCGAAGGTGCGCGGCGAAGCTCGACGGTGCTCCCATGGTACTGTCGTGGTGCTCCGGTAGGTGAGCTGAGATGCTCCCGACGAAAGCTCGACGGTGCTCAGATAGGCGGGCGGAGATGCTCCCGATGGAGCTCCCATGGCAGCGCCGCGGTGCTCCGATAGGTGTGCGGCGATGCTCCCGACGAAGCTCGACGGTGCTCCCATGGGCAGCGCCGTGGTGCTCCGATAGTTCGGCAGAGATGCTCCCGACGAAGCTCGACGGTGCTCCCATGGAAGTCCCGCGGTGCTCTAATAGGTGGACGGCGATGCTCCCGGCGAAGCTCGACGGTGCTCCCATGGCAGCGCCGCGGTGCTCTGATAGTTGGGCGGCGATGCTCCCGACGAAGCTCGACGGTGCTCCCATGGCAGCGCCACCGTGCTCCAATAGGTGGGCGGTGATGCTCCCGATGAAGCTCGGCGGCGCTGCCATGGTGTTTTCGACGAAGCTCGACAGTGCTACAAGCGGCCAGGGCGGATGCTCCCGGCGTCGATTGGCTCTGCTCCAAGCCCTTGGTGGTTCTGCCGCCGGTCATGGTCGGAGACGACAAGCGCGGTTTTGCAGCACGCTTCTTCTCCGGCGACGCTGCGACGGGTCTCCGGCGGCGGCCGTGGCCCTGGCATCTGGTGAGTACCCGCGCCCGACGGCGAGGCCTAGCTTTTTACGAGCGGGATGGTGCAGCGGTTGCGGCAGGAGAGCACTCACTCGCGATTTTTGTTTTCGTCGTTGAGCAAAAAAAAGACACGTGTCGCACGCTCGACCCGGGGGTCGGGGAAATTATCCCCCGGGGGACGCTCAGCTCTCTGCCATCTTTTAATGTTGATATTTTCATTGGGAAATAAGAAGCAAGATGTGATACGGAACCAACTACCTGCAAGTCTCATCAGACCAAAGTGTGCGAAGTGTGGAATCTGATACTTTTCCGCGTGCATGATTGTCAGTGGATTTTTCAACTATTCCGCTTATAAGACACAAAATGTGAACGGAGGGAATGCTACAACTTGCTTACAAGTAATCTATGTGGCCATGGCTGAGTCCAGAAAAGATATGGAAGATGTTTCCGGTCAAATTCTATGGACAGAAACTTCACAAATTCCACGGGCCTACAAGGACTAAACTAACCGTTGTCTTCGAAAATTCCACTGCCTAGCTACACACGTAAGGACGAGTTATATGGATTAAACTAACCGTTGTCTTCCTGTCCACACACAACTTTGAATATTATGTTTTTGTGTATGCTTACTAGTCCAAACCTGAGACACGAGGGACAACGCATGTACACTTGCGGTCGTCATACGGCTGTATGTACGCATCTATAAAATGCATGTTTTGTTGGACAAACATTGCCCCGTTTCGCTAGCTCCAGCTTGCAAAGCTAGCTGGAACAAAACCATTTCATTTCGAGTCGTCCCTAATTGATCTAGGTTTCACAGGCCTGATCACATCAACGACGTTGGTGTTCATCGAGAAAACAAGTGTAAGTTATCTCTCTCTTCAGGGATCTGATATCTTTGTGAGAGACTTGATCCGCATCTTCTTCCTCTTATTTACCCCCATTCTTTTCAAAATAGTAATGGATACAGCATACAACAATGGCCATTGTTCTGTATATAAATATGATTTAAGATTTGGTTGATAGTTTTTTGCTTCTGTCTCTTTCACCAAAAACATGTTTATACATAAACCAAGTTTGAGTACATCATCCATTCCGGAACTCAGGCATTATGGCTATTATATATTTTTTTTCAATGCTACTTTTCTTTGCCAATGTTTTCCGTGGTACTTAAAATTACTTAGTCGTGGCATCAAATTTTACGTGGTTTTGCATATATATACTAGAAACATGGTTTTTTCCTCAATTGAAACCATGTTCCAAGTATACTGAAAAGATTCTAACTGAGAAAACAACCATGTGAATTTCCAGTATATCTACAAAAAAAATCTTCAACATGAGGCAATATTTATCATGGCCTTAGATCTCTTACTTGACTAAAGTGGGTTCACCAAATCAATGGTTGGGTATTTTTACCTTCTGTGAGAATGTCTAGCCAATATCTTATTTTTAGATTGTCTCATGCTTTTGTATATAATAGAAACACATGTGTAATTGACAACATCCAACTTAATAATCTTCACCCTCATTATTAACTAACTTTTTTTTGTTAGTGCGACATGGATCGAATCACAATCTACACCGCAGCCTTAACATGTGTGTTTCTCGCCACAATTATCTCGAAGATGATTGCAAGAATCAGAACCTTTCATCCTAGGCACAAAGACAACAGATCAGCAACTCGGCCGCCACCTGTAGTGAGTGGAGCTCCTCTATTGGGGGCTCTGCTCACACTTGTGAAACCCAGGAAGGGTTTGCAGGCTGCTATCCATGACTTGCATATGAAGATGGGAAGTGTGTTCACGGTGAACCTTTTAGGGCAGAAGAAGGTGATCGAGCTTAACTAATCCCCTTTTTGCATAAGGGTGGATCTTGACTTTAAATAATAAATTTCACAATATCCATGTATCTCATCAATTTTGAAGGTGACATTCTTGGTTGGGCCAGAGGTCACTGCTCATTTCTTCAGAGCGCCACCGTTCGAGATCGACTTCGGTGATACGGCTAAGATCATCATGCCCGTCCTCGGTCCAGGAGTTCTCTTCGGCGTGGACATGGCTATCAGGAATGAGCAGATCCGTTTTTGTATCAAGGCGATAAAGCCGGCCAGGTTCCAAAGAGACGTACATTCCATGGTTCGTGAGCTAGAGGTAATTTTTTTTTCTGGAGAAAGTAGCAGCTGGGGCACGGGAGTACCTACACGCCTAAAAATAAATTCCGTAGTACAACAGTATACAACGTCCCAAAGAATAGCCGGAGAGAAAACTTACATGCATATACCTGATCTCTACAAAATAACAAGTGAAAGTAGTGGTGGAGCCAGCCCGACCAAGGAGCCTGGCCGTGTCTGCCCCAGCAAATATGGTTGCAAATAGTTATATTAGAGTAATATAGTTGCAAATATGGTTCCATTGAATCTGAAGCTTGGCCGTGTCTGCCCAAGCAAATATGGTTGCAAATAGTTATGTTAGAGTAATATGCCCAATTTACTTATCATGGCCCGCCGCTTATGATTATAGGTTGTTGATGCTTTTGTTTACAAATACATATTTTTTCATGCAGGGTTATTTTGCAAAATGGCAACAACATGGCACAGTTGATCTAAAGCACGAGCTTGGGCAGCTGATCGTGTTGATTGCAAACAGGTTCTTACTTGGAAATGAGATCAAAGACGACGACTTGGGACAAGTCTCCACACTCCTACATGAAATATTTGAAAACAGCTTCCACATGATTAATTTATTTTTCCCACACCTCCCAATACAATCGCACCGCCAACGTGATAAAGCATGCGCAAGGCTAAGAGAAATACTCGGAGGCATAGTCAGGTCACGCATAAGAATCAGTTCAACACGAGCCGGCGATCACGACGGGGAAGAAGGTGATGTGCTGCAAAGCTTCATCAACTCCAAATACAGCGACGGCCGGTCTATGGCCGAGAGCGAAATTGTTGGGCTACTGATCGGAATCTTGTTCGCTGGGCAGCACACGAGCTTGAGCACAAGCACTTGGACGGGAGCTTGCTTGTTGGCCCATGAAAATTACTTGGAAGCTGTAGTGGAGGAGCAGAAGCAAATAATTGAGCGAAATGGAGAATCCGTAGACTACACCGTCTTGTCAAAGATGGGCACCTTGCATTGCTGCATCAGAGAATCACTGAGGCTCTACTCGCCAACACCAATACTACTGCGACAATCACACACGAACTTCACCGTGAAAACTAGAGAAGGCATCGATTACGAGATCCCCAAAGGGCATGCCTTGGCATGCTCCATTGCGTGTAGCAACAAGTTGCCTTACATCTATAAGAACCCTCATGTGTACGATCCATTCCGGTTTGGACCAGGAAGACAGGAGGACAAAGCGCGCGGTAAGTTATCGGACTTGTCATTCGGGGCCGGGAGGTATTCATGCTTGGGAGAGGATTATGCTTTCATGCAAATAAAGGTGATATGGAGCTATTTGCTGAGGAACTTCGAGCTCAAGTTGATGTCTGCATTCCCCGAGCAAGAGCATGACAGAATATTGCCAGGGCCTAGAGGAAAAGTGATGGTTACTTACAAGAGAAGATCACTATAGTTACATAGGAAGCGTGCACTAGAAATAATGACGTTGGAAAATTATGTGTTCATATGTATTTAGGTTGGTCACAATGGGCAGGAACTTAGCAGTAACATCACACACTCCAATACAATTTTGCTTATGTGACACGTATTTAATGAAGAGAGAGGTTCTTGTGGTAACTAGCTATGTTACCGGAACATCACACACTCCAAGAAACATGAGTCTATAGCCTAATAAATGCATCGTTGCATGACACTACATATATGTTACTACCCACTGTGGAGGTAGTAATATAGTCTAGGAAAGTGTGTATGTTACTAGGCTATGTTACTCCCCATTGTGACCAGCCTTATGTTCGCTTAAGACTACAAATATATCCCCTGGTTGCAGCGGGAGTTGTTTTAAGAACCCTGTTATGTATTGTATAGAATGCATGAAATAAAAGTTGTATAAAGAATTATGAACAACTTTCACACATGTTTCGAAGTTGAAAATAGTGTGCACGTGTTTATTTAAATCTTGTGCAGGAAGTAGATTCTTATTCGATTAAAACTGTTGCATGATTGCGAGTGATTACATCACACGTAGTTTCTTTGTCCATGTGTGCCAGTGGAAGAAACAGCTGGCCTGAAGGAAGGGTAGAAGGGGAGCTGTGTAGACTGTAGTAGACTCTAGAGGCTAGACGGCGATCGGTGATCGAGGCCACCACAATAGAAGTGGTAGCCCTTCAGTTGAGATAGTGTGTGGAATACATCATCAAACCCTAACGTGCAATATGGAGAGTCAGGTCGACGCCCATAATACTAGAAGACCATGCTACAAGAAGACATGTTTGCATGTACACCCAAGTTGAGGCCCTATCCTTCATAGTCTCCGTAGTCATCAACCCTAGATTCACATACTCTTATTCTTGGGTGCATGTAAACCCGGAGAGATCCATCTTGTAAATTCTTGTATGATCTTGTGATCACACCGTGAATAAATCCCGTGGAACTACATCACCATTGACTTGATCCCTACCGGTTAGCCCTTGCCCCTTACCAAACAAATAAATTCTCTTTTGATCACTGGAAATGAGATTACCATAAGGAAAAAATGATCCTTCGAGAGGCTCCTCTATCACATAAAAAATATTTTATAGATTTAATATTATGCTTAAAATAATATAACATGATAGTGGTAAATCCAGAACCCCCAAGAATAATTTTAGTCATGTTGGTCATCACACTCTTGTTCATATTTACAATTTTAATATATAATTTACTCTCACTTACAGCACTCTATAATTTCAAAATTGACAATGCTAGTTTTTTTTTAGAATCAAAAGTAACTTGCCTACATTCTGCATAAAGCTTTGCAAGAGGCTAACGACCATTTTCAAATATCTTCATTGGACCGATACTCTTACCGCTAAAGCACCTACAATAATCATGTGCACTTGCACACAAGATGGAATGTGGGGAGTTGTCATCGTCCGCCTACGGTGGCACGAGGTTGGCAACATCCACTACAACAAAAACATATCGTGGAGACATTTTCATAGAGGCATTCTTCATTGAGTCTCTTAAAACCTGACCCAATTTTTTACAGAGGCTTTATCACACACACTTTAGGTATTTCCTTATCGGTAGAGATATATACCTAGATACATCATCCATGGTGTCACTTAGTCTGCATGTAAAGATAGTGTAAAAGATATTTTTTATAATGTCTTAACAAGTGAGATGTCTCATTACAGAGACTCTTCATAATGTCTCTTATCATTTCTTTATAGACGTTAAGAGAGACAACTTTGTGGATGCCTCAACGGTACCATCATTCTCTAAAGGCACTAGGTGTGTCGATTTTACTATAAGAGATGAACTGAAGAACCCCTTCAAAGTGATATATATATAACACCATCATTATAAGACAATCAAGAAGGTAAAGTCAGAGTTTCAAAATATATTATCCTTGTTCGCTTAAGCACTCTCAGTTATTTGAGACTAGTCATAATACATCATATATTACTAAGCACACAATTAAAATAACATCTAACATGACATGCCAAAGTCTAATCCATAGTCAAACAAGCTTCATATTGCACCACTATAAGCATGAAATATTTTACTCTTCTCCAACACCGATCAACTTATTTGAAACAACTCTCAAAGAAAATAATAATTAAAGATCAGAGAGCTAATCATACATAATTGAAGCAAACCAACTTGCTCTGAACGAAATTCAAGTGAAACATAAGAGCTAAATGTAGTACTAGCAAAAAGTAAACACTCACAGAACAATAAGTGTGAAAACTAGAGTGTTCTAAACAATGAAAACGGGGCGTGTTTCTCTCCAATCTAAAATTGTAGTATCCAACCATTTATTACAGAAAAAAAAAACAAAAAAAATGATGCTCAAAGAATAAAAGCAAACTGATATTTTTGTTGATGAAGAATGGATGCCTTGGGCATAGGCAAGCTTTGAGGCTTGTAATTCTTGGATATTTATTGGAATGACATGGGCATCCCCAAGCTTGAGCTTTTGTCCATTCTTCATCTTCTCATATCATCCTTCTCTCCGTGCACTTGAAAACTTCCTCCACCTAAAATTCCTCACAGTCTTCATTAGCAACGTTAATACATCAAAACAATAAATACAATTGGTTTAGTTTCAACACATGGCAAGCACTCCATTTGAAACATTAGATGCTGTTAGAACTTCTTTTAAGGCACTTCCTCCAAATGAACACAAAAGAAAAAGATTAAGAGGCAAATACAAATATTGGCGGAAATCATTCAAAACAGAACGGCTGGTAAAGATGATTTTTTTTTCTAGGCACTTCTATAGCTCAAATCAAAAGGTGAAAAACTGTAACATCCCAAGTCTGAAAAACAGCCTTTAGAATGTTTGCTCTCTGTTATTTTATGTTTTGCATCATGGCATCATGTTGATTGCATTTGTTTTGCTTGTTTTTCCTTTTGTTTTCCCCTGTTTTCAGTTGTTTTCCAACTGTTTTCATTTGTTTTCCTTTGTTTTCTATTTGAATTTCAAACCAAAACTTCAAACCTTTTGTTTCATCCTTGTGATGTTACAATTTCCAAAATGTTATTTCAAATAAAAACAACCAGTTGTTCTCATTTTATTCCATGTTGATCAACTAATAAAATGGTGCTTTTATTTCAATCAATTAATTCCCAATTGTTTCCAAATTCAAAGCAATCACAAAACAACACCAAATGTGAAAGTTATAAAAGTAACAACCAAATTATAATCAGTTGTTCTATTTTAATCAGTAGGGTTCACACTATTCAAAGGGGTCCTCTTAACAATTCATTCAATAACAAATTCCATTCATTTTCAAACAAGTGGCAAATATCAAATGATTTCAAATCTTTTAGAAAAATAAAAGTTACACATGTTGTTGTTGCCCTAAATAACTCATCCACAATTTTTCTCCTAAATTTTCCTAACCCTAGACCCCTCCTTTTCTTCATATGTCGATTCAGCAAAATAAATAAATAAATGGAACAAAAAGAATAAAACAGAGGGAGAGAGAGAGAGCACTAGGCCCAGCCCAAAAAAACGTTTCCCCCAGGCCTGGTACCCCTTCCCCATCGTCTTCTTCGTACGGCAGGAGATCCCTGCATCCACGTAGCAATGGCAGAGAAAGAACGGACAGCAGCCCTCCCCCTTCCCCTTAAGACCTAGCCTTCCCCCTCTGCCCTAGCCTAACCCTAGACCTCTACCCTTCACCCTCGAGCGCCGCCATCCTTCTTCTCTTCCTCCTCTGCCTCTCTTCTCTGTACCGAACCCAAAACTGAACCAAAAACTCCTCCGTTTTACCCCGGTGATCGCCGGCCGGCTAGAGCCCCTCCGGCCGCGGTGGGGGCGGGAATGGAACCGCCCCACCGCGGGCTTCCTCGCCAACACCTCGGCGCGGACGGGGATGGCCGGAGCCGCCGCCGCCGTCCGCCCCAAGGCGGCCACAACCTTCTGCTCGACCTTCTGCTCGACCTGCGTGCACCAACCTGTCCGCCCGATCGACTCCTCCCTGACCGCATCGAGGTGAGCCCCTCCTTCCCTCTCGCTCGCCTCTCTCCCCTCTCCCTCTTCTCCTCACGCACCAGGCCCCCACGGCGAGCAGCCGCTGCCGGCGATCCCCATCGATCTGCCCTGTCCGTCCCTATCCAGTACGTGCAGGCAAGTTCCGTTCAGAAAAAAAAAAAAACCGCAGCTACACCTTATCCTCGCCCGCACCCACCTTCTATCACAACCGAGCATCACACCCCACTGGTAGCAACCACCGCACGCAAACCCCACGTCCCAGGGTCGAATCCTCAACCCCCCCACCTTTTTCTCTGTTTATTTCCGAATTGTGCAGTGCATCCCCTTGAACCTTATCCTCACCGCAGCTCCCCTTCCTATCACAAATCAAAGCCTACCCTACTGGTTAGAACCCTTGTGCTCCAACCACAGCTCCTGGGTTCGAGTCCCCCTCCCAACCATAAAACCAAAACTTTTATTTCTATTTGTTTTGCCACAGAACCTTCACAGATTTCACACCTAGGCCCTTGCAAATTATTCCTAGCCCCTGTAATATTTTTTCCTAAGTCCCTAGATCATAAAAAATGGCAGATTTGCACTATATCTTGTAAATTGCATAAGAAAATCATTTTAACTCCAATTTTAACTTTTTAAATATGTTTTCTGTCCCAAATTGAATTGTCTATCCAAATATAAAATTTGTTTACTGTTTTGAATATTTTAAATTGGTGCAAAATTTGAAAACTTGTCAAATTCACTTAAACTTGCAAAATTCATAACTTGTTCATAAAAATTCCAAATCCAACAAACTTAATATGTTTTCCAATCCATTTTTCATGTACTTTCCAAATATAAATTTTGTTTGCTGTTTTGAATAATTTAAATTGCTGAAAACAACTGTTTCTTGTTTAATGCATTTAAAATTGCCAAAATAATAACTTGCTCATTTTAAATCCAATTTCCACAAATGAAATATGTTTTCCATGCAAAATTAAACCACCTTTTCAAATATAAAATTTGTTTCATGTTTTGACTAATTAAAATTGGTTAAATGATTTAAACCTTGTTTAAATCATTTAATATTGCCAAATTCATAACTTGATCAAATCAAATTCTTTTGGGACATATAAAATGTGTTTTCCAACCATAAAAGCATAACCTTTTCAAATATGAAGTTCACTTAATGTTTTGAACAAATAAAAATTCATTTAAGTTCATGTTTGAATTAAATTCATTTAATTCTTGCTTAAACTTGTTTAATTCATGATTAATTTATTTGAAATCCTTTTTCAACAAGTGAAACATGTAATCCAACTAAAATCTTGTTTTCTTTTCAAATATAAACTTTGTTATTTGTTTTGAACCCTTTAACTTGTTGAAAACAACAATTACTTGTGTGACATGTTTTAAGTAACCAAACTTTCCAAACTTAATCAATGATTTCCAAAACTTGTTCCAATCCTTTTTCACTTGCATCTATCATTGTTATTGTTGTTATTTTGTTGTTATCATCATGCATGCATCATGCTAACAACTCTCACATAACAATTAATTGTAAACCATTTGTTTCCACTTATTTCAATGAATCTTTTCCATATGCAATCCAATTGCATATGGGTCCAATTAAATTGTGTTATCTTGTCAAGTAGTTTATTTTGATGCATCTATTAACATGACATGCATCATCCCATGTTTGTGCACCTATGCCATGTTATTGATTGTTTATCTTTCTGCATTGTTTGTTTGCTTCTTCTCGGATATACGACGACGTTGAGACCGACGATACTTACGACACCCCTTCTAAGGAGTTAGCTCAGTACCAGGCTACTGGGTTTGCAGGCAAGTTATCACTCACATGAACCATCGTGTTCCTTTCAACATTGATTACCGATACTTTCCGTTGTTCTTTTCTGCTAGCCTTAGTAGTAGTTGTTTCTGTTACGAACCCATCACATGATACCCTGAACCCTGATATTGCCTCACCTCCATACCTATAACCATTGCTTGTTGCCCGTGTCTTACTAGCATGCTTAGGTTGTTTTGCTCGAGTCTGTTACCCGTTACTTTCTGTTACTATTCTTTTACGTTCTGGGGGCTCGATGTTTAATCAATCAATCATGCTAATGTTATTGTTAAATAATAAATTTGATGATAAGGCACCGGCAGGAGGCCCAGGGTGGTTTTGAGGCCTGCTAGTGTCGACCCCCTAATTAGGAAAGGGTCTTGTCTACTGATCCATGATGAGCGCACTACCCGCATGTGGGAAGCGAGTATGGGCGCCCCCCTCAACTTGACCCGATTCGCATCTCGTCCAAATCGCCGTACTAGTTCGGGCTTTCCATTTGCTGCATGCATGATCTTGCGAGCCCTTGGCGCCCGGGTGGAACTTTCGTAGTCGGCATTTAGGGCGGCGTGGTCTTCCAGTGCTATGAGGGTCCTCCTTTTCTTCGGGGGGCTCGATTAGCCGCGCACGCACAGCACGCGGTGCTTTGGGCTTGATGCGAAGAAGGGTTGGTTGTGTTGAGTACCTCGCTTGGTGGGGTGATTTCCCATCTGGCGGGTTATTCATGCGTGTACGGCTAAATTGGTGCAACCCTGCAGGGATAATCTTCTCGAGAAGCCGTGTTTTCCGCGGTTATGGATTACTTGGTGAAAGTACTGGCTAACAAGTACTCAGGACAACTTCAACATAATGATTAACCATGTTACACCCAATGAATAACAATTTGACTAGTAATAGGTTTATTCACACAATAACTTGCCTCACATTAATCCAACCGTGTGAGTTATCCTAGGATTGCTTCTTCGGATAAGGGGCGAGATCCAGGATGGGTTTGTTTGAAGTTATCTTTCAGTTGGTTACAATCCTCGATCTTATCTCCTTTCTGTTAGCCGGAAGTGGTAGGATCTCTGTAGTGGGTTAGTGCAGCCAGTTGCAGCATCTTTTATATCCCCTCTCTTCCGTTGAACCCAAGGCATCTGTGCTTGGTGTTGACGGGTTACACTTTGGTGAACTGTGAGTCTTGCTTGCCAGTACGTTTATGTACTGACCCCTTTGGGGCTGTGGTTTCCGCAGACCTACGTTTCCGAGGATCTACCTGGTGGCAACTACGTGGAGTATGACGAGACTGCTGACGGGTAGATAGCGGACCCGGGCAGGATCCGAGACTTCGTGGATGGGCTCCGTCTTTTCGTTTTCGGCCTCTTAGGCCTATTTGGTTCTTGTCTGTACTCAGACATGTTGAATGCTTCCGCTGTGATGTAATGATGTTATGTTGGGGCATGTGCCCTCTGAATGATTGTATTTGCTATCTCTGCTCTAATGAGAGCCATTTGCAACTTATTTCAATCTTTTGTGTCGTAGAGATCTGTTGTGATATCACTTGTTAAACGCCGTTGACGTACCATGTGTGTATGGTTTGAAGTACGTCGACGAAAGTGCCTTTGATCTCTAGTGGATAGTTTACATCGACGATGGAATAGCAGGGCTTGTGTTGTCGCGCATAAGCGCAGGCCTACCAGGAAGCTGGGACGTGGGAGCAGTTATGCCCCATAATCCAAGCATCTGCTATCCAGTTCGTACGGTGAGTATCCCCTAGAAATCAGGGTGCGACAAATGGTATCAGAGCCTGTCTGCCTGTAGGATCCCTTTTTACTGGTCGCAGTTGAGTCTAGAAACTATTTTGTAGCTATATAGGAAAAATGAAACGTGAGAGTATGAATTCTGTTCTTTTTCTTCTTTTCCCCACCCACCCTCCCTTTTCTGGTAAGGAAGTGCAACGTTGTTTTCTCTTCTCACCTAAACTTTCAAGTTAGGATTTCACGTATTCTGGTTTCTCTAGGATGGTTATATCTACTAGACCATAGGAATGGAGGTGGTTGTGACATGATTTATCATGTTGCCTACTCACGATTGAGAATGGAGGCGTGTAAGCCCCGGAAGCAGATCCTCTATTCCTTAAGCAGTAGATAATGATCCTTTAGAAGCCCGGATGGGTTTTCCGTAGTACCTCAGGAGTTTTGTTCTCGTTTTTCCCGGTGTTGCTTCGTTATCCTGTTCGTTTAAAGAAACTTTTCGTCCGTTGAAATCTTGTTGTTGTTTTCCACTTCAAATCTTCTACCGGCGTCTAATCAAAACTTCCTCGTAAACTCTTATCCAGTTAAAGTGTTATTTGATACCGGAGCATCACATTCCTTTGTGTCAACAATCTTTTCCACAACATACAACCTAATTTTGGTTCCACTAAGCAATCAAATCTCTGTTCACTCCCCGGGATCTCAAATGTTGACTTCCAAGATAAGTAAGAACAATCCAATTCTAATGAGAGGCCACATATTCCTCGTTACTCTCATGTTGCTGATTCTGACATTGATGTTATTCTTGGTGTTGCATTGATGTCAATAACTCTGTTCCACCATTCTAGCCAGATAATCTATTCTCCAAATGAATCAAGTTCCATTCAGCTATACACCCTTGGTGCAAAATCTCTCCCCTTTACTTGAAATGTTCCGGTGGTTTCCAAATTCCCTGACGTCTATCCAATGGGCACGATGTGTTTCACGTGTCACAGTTCAAGAGGATCTTCCCAAGAAGTTTCCGGACCTTTTCTTTTCTCAGTAGGAATCTCGGGGCGCGATTCCTTCAAGGGGGGGCGTTTTGTAACATCCCAAGTCTGAAAAACAGCCTTTAGAATGTTTGCTCTCTGTTATTTTATGTTTTGCATCATGGCATCATGTTGATTGCATTTGTTTTGCTTGTTTTTCCTTTTGTTTTCCCCTGTTTTCAGTTGTTTTCCAACTGTTTTCATTTGTTTTCCTTTGTTTTCTATTTGAATTTCAAACCAAAACTTCAAACCTTTTGTTTCATCCTTGTGATGTTACAATTTCCAAAATGTTATTTCAAATAAAAACAACCAGTTGTTCTCATTTTATTCCATGTTGATCAACTAATAAAATGGTGCTTTTATTTCAATCAATTAATTCCCAATTGTTTCCAAATTCAAAGCAATCACAAAACAACACCAAATGTGAAAGTTATAAAAGTAACAACCAAATTATAATCAGTTGTTCTATTTTAATCAGTAGGGTTCACACTATTCAAAGGGGTCCTCTTAACAATTCATTCAATAACAAATTCCATTCATTTTCAAACAAGTGGCAAATATCAAATGATTTCAAATCTTTTAGAAAAATAAAAGTTACACATGTTGTTGTTGCCCTAAATAACTCATCCACAATTTTTCTCCTAAATTTTCCTAACCCTAGACCCCTCCTTTTCTTCATATGTCGATTCAGCAAAATAAATAAATAAATGGAACAAAAAGAATAAAACAGAGGGAGAGAGAGAGCACTAGGCCCAGCCCAAAAAAACGTTTCCCCCAGGCCTGGTACCCCTTCCCCATCGTCTTCTTCGTACGGCAGGAGATCCCTGCATCCACGTAGCAATGGCAGAGAAAGAACGGACAGCAGCCCTCCCCCTTCCCCTTAAGACCTAGCCTTCCCCCTCTGCCCTAGCCTAACCCTAGACCTCTACCCTTCACCCTCGAGCGCCGCCATCCTTCTTCTCTTCCTCCTCTGCCTCTCTTCTCTGTACCGAACCCAAAACTGAACCAAAAACTCCTCCGTTTTACCCCGGTGATCGCCGGCCGGCTAGAGCCCCTCCGGCCGCGGTGGGGGCGGGAATGGAACCGCCCCACCGCGGGCTTCCTCGCCAACACCTCGGCGCGGACGGGGATGGCCGGAGCCGCCGCCGCCGTCCGCCCCAAGGCGGCCACAACCTTCTGCTCGACCTTCTGCTCGACCTGCGTGCACCAACCTGTCCGCCCGATCGACTCCTCCCTGACCGCATCGAGGTGAGCCCCTCCTTCCCTCTCGCTCGCCTCTCTCCCCTCTCCCTCTTCTCCTCACGCACCAGGCCCCCACGGCGAGCAGCCGCTGCCGGCGATCCCCATCGATCTGCCCTGTCCGTCCCTGTCCAGTACGTGCAGGCAAGTTCCGTTCAGAAAAAAAAAAAGAAACCGCAGCTACACCTTATCCTCGCCCGCACCCACCTTCTATCACAACCGAGCATCACACCCCACTGGTAGCAACCACCGCACGCAAACCCCACGTCCCAGGGTCGAATCCCCAACCCCCCCACCTTTTTCTCTGTTTATTTCCGAATTGTGCAGTGCATCCCCTTGAACCTTATCCTCACCGCAGCTCCCCTTCCTATCACAAATCAAAGCCTACCCTACTGGTTAGAACCCTTGTGCTCCAACCACAGCTCCTGGGTTCGAGTCCCCCTCCCAACCATAAAACCAAAACTTTTATTTCTATTTGTTTTGCCACAGAACCTTCACAGATTTCACACCTAGGCCCTTGCAAATTATTCCTAGCCCCTGTAATATTTTTTCCTAAGTCCCTAGATCATAAAAAATGGCAGATTTGCACTATATCTTGTAAATTGCATAAGAAAATCATTTTAACTCCAATTTTAACTTTTTAAATATGTTTTCTGTCCCAAATTGAATTGTCTATCCAAATATAAAATTTGTTTACTGTTTTGAATATTTTAAATTGGTGCAAAATTTGAAAACTTGTCAAATTCACTTAAACTTGCAAAATTCATAACTTGTTCATAAAAATTCCAAATCCAACAAACTTAATATGTTTTCCAATCCATTTTTCATGTACTTTCCAAATATAAATTTTGTTTGCTGTTTTGAATAATTTAAATTGCTGAAAACAACTGTTTCTTGTTTAATGCATTTAAAATTGCCAAAATAATAACTTGCTCATTTTAAATCCAATTTCCACAAATGAAATATGTTTTCCATGCAAAATTAAACCACCTTTTCAAATATAAAATTTGTTTCATGTTTTGACTAATTAAAATTGGTTAAATGATTTAAACCTTGTTTAAATCATTTAATATTGCCAAATTCATAACTTGATCAAATCAAATTCTTTTGGGACATATAAAATGTGTTTTCCAACCATAAAAGCATAACCTTTTCAAATATGAAGTTCACTTAATGTTTTGAACAAATAAAAATTCATTTAAGTTCATGTTTGAATTAAATTCATTTAATTCTTGCTTAAACTTGTTTAATTCATGATTAATTTATTTGAAATCCTTTTTCAACAAGTGAAACATGTAATCCAACTAAAATCTTGTTTTCTTTTCAAATATAAACTTTGTTATTTGTTTTGAACCCTTTAACTTGTTGAAAACAACAATTACTTGTGTGACATGTTTTAAGTAACCAAACTTTCCAAACTTAATCAATGATTTCCAAAACTTGTTCCAATCCTTTTTCACTTGCATCTATCATTGTTATTGTTGTTATTTTGTTGTTATCATCATGCATGCATCATGCTAACAACTCTCACATAACAATTAATTGTAAACCATTTGTTTCCACTTATTTCAATGAATCTTTTCCATATGCAATCCAATTGCATATGGGTCCAATTAAATTGTGTTATCTTGTCAAGTAGTTTATTTTGATGCATCTATTAACATGACATGCATCATCCCATGTTTGTGCACCTATGCCATGTTATTGATTGTTTATCTTTCTGCATTGTTTGTTTGCTTCTTCTCGGATATACGACGACGTTGAGACCGACGATACTTACGACACCCCTTCTAAGGAGTTAGCTCAGTACCAGGCTACTGGGTTTGCAGGCAAGTTATCACTCACATGAACCATCGTGTTCCTTTCAACATTGATTACCGATACTTTCCGTTGTTCTTTTCTGCTAGCCTTAGTAGTAGTTGTTTCTGTTACGAACCCATCACATGATACCCTGAACCCTGATATTGCCTCACCTCCATACCTATAACCATTGCTTGTTGCCCGTGTCTTACTAGCATGCTTAGGTTGTTTTGCTCGAGTCTGTTACCCGTTACTTTCTGTTACTATTCTTTTACGTTCTGGGGGCTCGATGTTTAATCAATCAATCATGCTAATGTTATTGTTAAATAATAAATTTGATGATAAGGCACCGGCAGGAGGCCCAGGGTGGTTTTGAGGCCTGCTAGTGTCGACCCCCTAATTAGGAAAGGGTCTTGTCTACTGATCCATGATGAGCGCACTACCCGCATGTGGGAAGCGAGTATGGGCGCCCCCTCAACTTGACTCGATTCGCATCTCGTCCAAATCGCCGTACTAGTTCGGGCTTTCCATTTGCTGCATGCATGATCTTGCGAGCCCTTGGCGCCCGGGTGGAACTTTCGTAGTCGGCATTTAGGGCGGCGTGGTCTTCCAATGCTATGAGGGTCCTCCTTTTCTTCGGGGGGCTCGATTAGCCGCGCACGCACAGCACGCGGTGCTTTGGGCTTGATGCGAAGAAGGGTTGGTTGTGTTGAGTACCTCGCTTGGTGGGGTGATTTCCCATCTGGCGGGTTATTCATGCGTGTACGGCTAAATTGGTGCAACCCTGCAGGGATAATCTTCTCGAGAAGCCGTGTTTTCCGCGGTTATGGATTACTTGGTGAAAGTACTGGCTAACAAGTACTCAGGATAACTTCAACATAATGATTAACCATGTTACACCCAATGAATAACAATTTGACTAGTAATAGGTTTATTCACACAATAACTTGCCTCACATTAATCCAACCGTGTGAGTTATCCTAGGATTGCTTCTTCGGATAAGGGGCGAGATCCAGGATGGGTTTGTTTGAAGTTATCTTTCAGTTGGTTACAATCCTCGATCTTATCTCCTTTCTGTTAGCCGGAAGTGGTAGGATCTCTGTAGTGGGTTAGTGCAGCCAGTTGCAGCATCTTTTATATCCCCTCTCTTCCGTTGAACCCAAGGCATCTGTGCTTGGTGTTGACGGGTTACACTTTGGTGAACTGTGAGTCTTGCTTGCCAGTACGTTTATGTACTGACCCCTTTGGGGCTGTGGTTTCCGCAGACCTACGTTTCCGAGGATCTACCTGGTGGCAACTACGTGGAGTATGACGAGACTGCTGACGGGTAGATAGCGGACCCGGGCAGGATCCGAGACTTCGTGGATGGGCTCCGTCTTTTCGTTTCCGGCCTCTTAGGCCTATTTGGTTCTTGTCTGTACTCAGACATGTTGAATGCTTCCGCTGTGATGTAATGATGTTATGTTGGGGCATGTGCCCTCTGAATGATTGTATTTGCTATCTCTGCTCTAATGAGATCCATTTGCAACTTATTTCAATCTTTTGTGCCGTAGAGATCTGTTGTGATATCACTTGTTAAACGCCGTTGACGTACCATGTGTGTATGGTTTGAAGTACGTCGACGGAAGTGCCTTTGATCTCTAGTGGATAGTTTACATCGACGATGGAATAGCAGGGCTTGTGTTGTCGCGCATAAGCGCAGGCCTACCAGGAAGCTGGGACGTGGGAGCAGTTATGCCCCATAATCCAAGCATCTGCTATCCAGTTCGTACGGTGAGTATCCCCTAGAAATCAGGGTGCGACAAAAACTAATGAAACGTAGATAACAAAATCGGGCAGGTTCCCAGAAAATATAAAAAATTACTCGCGTTATGTCTGAGAGAACCAAGGTTTTTGGTGAAGCGCAAAAAACTGGATAGAAAACAGCAAGCTGATCTTTCTTTCAAATAGAGGTTATTCTTGGCACAATAACGAAATAAAAAGGATAAGGAGAGGTTAATACGGATGTAAAAACTTCCAAGACTCAGACAAAAAAGATAAAGCAGAAGAAAACATAAAAAATAACATACGAAAACAAAGTGGGTTGCCTCTCACGAGCGTTTTTCTTTAACATGTTTTTAGGTAGGAAAAGTGATTTAAATAATGCTCACATAAGAAGAAGAATAGCATAATAGTATAGAGTATTAAGAAGAAAATATAAAGCAAATTTAAATCTAACCCACTTCCTATGCAAAATAATATTGTAAATAAATAACTCACTGAAGCACAAAGGAACTTGGGATCATCATTAGATAAAGTCGCGGTCTTTCCAAAACCACTTTTTACAATATTACCATAAGATTGAACCACTTTTGGGATTAATACTACCTAAATTCATGGAATCTCCAAACCCACTTTCATCATTGTAATCATCATTAATAGGTGCCATATTATAATCATACAAAATTTTCTCCTCCAAGCTAGGTGACATAAGAAGTTCATTTCCAGTTATTATATATCATCATAAGCACTAGGATAATTATAATTTCTAGAAAAAACAATTTTCAAACATCGCATTATTAATAGCAAAGGTATTTTCAAACTCATCATCCCCAAGCTTAAAGATTTCCAAACCATAATTAGAAGGAACATGGGTAAAACTAAAACATATCAATTGTTAATATCATCATTTTCAAAATTGGTGCCAAAAATAGTTTCAAGATTATAAGTAGTATCATCATTCTCCCAATCATGATCATCAAATTCAGCAGTAGGCATAAGATAATCATCTTCAATAGTGCCTCCAGACTTATCATCACGAAAAGAACCAATATAACAGTCATTTATATCATCTTCAATATTAATTTTCGAATCATACTCACTAGGGATAACATTGAGAGGAGCAACATGCTTAGGCGAAGGTACCATATCCTCTCCATGTTTCCTCCTCCTCTTCTTCTTCTCCTTAGTCGCCTTAAGCGAGGGTGGTGGGAAAGGAAGCTTCTCCATCTACTGTGATTTATAATTAGAAACAATAGGAGAAACTTGGGAGATTTTCTCCCTTCCTTAGTGGCAATAAAATGGAAAATTCTTACTTTCATAATTTGGTAAAGTTCCATTGTTTAACATTTTTTCTATGTAAAAATGTTTATGGCAATTTTCAACACAATATGAGTCGCATCAGTGCAGAATGTTCTTTATTCCAAAAGTATTCATGTCTAGGTTAGAGGTTTTTCCTAATAACTCTTCGCACCCAAAAAATAATTTAATTTCATCATAAATATCACAGGTTATCATGTCATAACAAAGGGGATTGATGATTCTATCACAAAATTACATGCATTGGAAATTAAAATGGCCCACTTCATTGCAAAGTTCACAGATAGAAGGATAGTGATCTTGCACTTTTTCAGCAAATTCAATTAGGTCATTACACCATATGCTAGTTTTTTATGCTTATGTTGCTTACAATAATTATCTTCTTAAACTCGGCTACTTTCGCAATGTCTATGTGCTCCACAAAAATTAACATGCTTATAGAACATTATTTTCAGAAATTGGATCATATCTATTGCAATTATTATCAACTATTTCATTTTCTATGCAAACGTCTTTAAAAGGATCATGATACTTGGTACAAATATATTTAGGAACATTTATATGAGAGGAAAAATATTTACAACAATTAACTACTATTTGAGAATAATTTCAAACTTAGCACTAAGCTTATTAAAACTATCAGTTTCAACAAAGGACCTAATGCAATCATACTCATAATTTATACTTGATTCTTTACCTTTGTCGACCTCCCAATCTTCAGTGTTGAGTTGAATCCTTTCAATAAGGTTCCATTTAACATCAACTTTCTGGATCATAAAAGAACCCATATAAGAAGCATCAAGCATATCTTTGTCCTAACGAGAAAGCCTTGCATAAGAATTATTAACAATAATTTCATTTGAAAAGTTCCCTTAAGTGAGTAACCCAAGGTTTATCGAACTTAGGAAGGTATAGTTTGAATGTGTGTCTCTCAAGCAACCATGCAATTAAGATACAAGAAGTCTCTTGTGTCCACAACACACACAATACAACTGTCAGTTGTATAGGTGCACTAGTTTGGCGAAAATATAGTGAAATACGGGTGATGTGGATGGTAAATCAAGGTATTGTAAATATGTAATAAAAATGGCTGCAAGCATACAAGTAGTAAAACTGAAAGCAAGAGGTCTTACAATGGTGGAAAATAAGTCCTAGATATTATACTTTCACTAGTGGAAACTCTCAACAATATTAACATAATTAAACACATGATATTTCCTCTCACAACATGCAATGGTAAACGTAACTCCAAAAATGCTCGATGGATCCAATAGGATCAAACTCACGTAGGTCTACACAAGCACTCCTTAAAGTTCTTATTCCACACTTTTAGATACCGCAACGCTGTCACTTTGGGCATCTAAAGATAGTACTAACAAACACCACAAATTCCATCATTCAATCCATTAAATTGAACAAGGTCATGATAAGTATCCCTCCAATCTATAATCCATAGAATCACACACGCCCCCTCCCCCCCCCCCACTATCATCGTGGCAACCAAGGTGACTCCGATAGATTATACTAGATAAAATCAATTGAGCAACATATTCATTACATAATGATGTGTAAACATCATGGATTCAACTATAGTAACATATCTCACGATCACAATGAATATCACATCATGGGAGAGAGATAATCACATAGTTACTAGTACAAGCCCTCAACCCCGAGGAGGGAATACTCCCGCATCATAGTGGGAGGCAGAAACGTCGATGAAGATGGCTCCGGGGGTACTTCCCCATCCCGGCAGAGTGCTAGAACAGAGAATTTTCTTCCCCGAATTAAGGTTTTGGATAGCGGTGGAACACGGATGCGTTTCTGGAAAAATACTCCGGTCTTTCTCGTTTTTTTGGTCAAGAGTGAACTTATAGGCGAAGAGGCAGGGCGAGGAGGTGTCGAGGGCCGCCAAGGGATCCCTAGGCGCGTGCTAGGGGGTGGCTGCGTCTGGCACCCCCTGGGGGCTGTGGGCCCAAACTTGGGCTGTGGGCCCAAACTTGGGCTGCCCTTATGGCTCATAGAGTTTTTCGGGGAGTTGGGCCTACTGGAATTTTTTCGGAAATTTCTGAGAACTTTGATTTTTTTTACCTTTTCTCCAATTCACAAACAAAACACACATAAACTATCAGTGGGAATCTTGTTAATAGATCAGTCCAATAAATGATAGAAAACATAGAAAACATAGGGAAAACATGTAGAAAACAAGCATGGAGCATCAAAAATTATAGATATGTTTTCCACTTATTCCTCATTTCCAAATATGAATCGGCATTAAACTCTCTCAAGCTCTTTCACCAGAAATCTTTCATACCTAGAGAGATTAGAGAGAACCTGGGAGTGTGAAGTTAACCCTGGACAAGATTCAAGATTCCACCTCTCTTTGACGAATCACTTTAGATATTTGAGAACAATGTTGAGCATCCCCTTTGATATTGTTACTCTTGGTAGATCCTAATACGTCCATTTTGCATCACTATTTTATGTCATTATTTTCTGTTATTCATCGATATATTTCATGTTATGATACATTACTTATGTTATTTCATCTTATTTTGCATGTTTAATAATTATGGGAGAAGAAACACCGGAACTAGAAATCTGATGGAAAAAGCACCGTCAGGGCACCCTATTTCAGAAGATCAGAAGAAGAGGGGGAACAATGGAGGAGTCTTAGAAGTCTTGATGATGAAGCTATCCATAAGGGCACTCGGAGGGGGTCACCTAGAGCCCACACCACCAGGCGCCCCCCCTGGCCGCTCCTGGGGTGGTTGGGCCCCCCTGGCCAACTCCTGGGCGCCCCCTTTTGCGTACTTGACCCCCAGGGAGCCCTAAGCCCTAGGGGATCGTCAAAGAATTATTCCGCCGCCGCCTCGTGCGGAAAACACCAGAGAGAGAAAAGCTCTCCAGCAGGGAGAAATCTGCCGGGGAAATTCCTCCCCGGAGAGGGGAAATCGTCGCCATCGTCACCGTCATCACTTCGGGCTTCATCGAGATCATCATCATCATCCTCATCACCAGCACCATCACCGTCACCATCCACCTTCATCCTTTTGTAACAATTAGGGGTCTTTATCGTTGCTCTTCAGTAGATCTCTCTCTCGGTGTGGATTACTTGTTAGTAGTTGATGCTTGTGAGATTTATCGGTGTTTACACTTTATGACCAGATTGTTATTATCCATTATATCTCCTCTGATTATGATCCATATGATGTCTCATGAGTATTTTGTTTAGTTCTTGAGGACATGGGAGAAGTCACGATATTAGTAGTGAAGTTATGTTGAAGTAATATCTCTCGGTTTGGTATTTAAGTTGTGGTGCTATTCTTCTAGTGGTGTCATGTGAACATCGACTACATGATACTTCACCTCTAGGGGCCTAGGAGGATGCATTGTGTATTTGGATACTAAGTGTGGGGTTGCCGGAGTGACAGAAACCTAAACCTGTCGCACCCTGGCTTCTAAGGGATACTCATCGGGCCGAACTGGATAGCAGGTGCTTGGATTATGGGGCATAACTGCTCCCACGTCCCAGCTTCCTGGTAGGCCTGCGCTTATGCGCGACAACACAAGCCCTGCTATTCCATCGTCGATGTAAACTATCCACTAGAAGACATAGGCACTACTGTCGACGTACTTCATATCAATCACGCACGGTACGTCAACAGCTTTGAACGAATGATAATCACAACTTATCTCTAAGACACAAAAGATTGAAATAAGGTTGCAAATGGCCTTTACTAAGGCAGAAATAGAAAATACAATCATCCAGAGGACACATGTCCCAACATAGCATTCATTACATAAGCGGAAGCAATCAAAGGTGTCTGGGTACAGACAAAATCCAAATAGGCCTAAGAGGCCGGAAACGAAAAGACGGAGCCCATCCACGAAGTCTCGGATCCTGCCCGGGTCCGCTATCTACTCGTCAGCAGTTTCGTCATACTCCACGTAGTTGCCACCATGTAGATCCTCGGAAACGTAGGTCTGCGGAAACCACAGCCCCAAAGGGGTCAGTACATAAACGTACTGGCAAGCAAGACTCACAGTTCACCAAAGTGTAACCCGTCAACACCAAGCACAGATGCCTTGGGTTCAACGGAAGAGAGGGGAGTATAAAAGATGCTGCAACTGGCTGCGCTAACCAACTACAGAGATTCTACCACTTCCGGCTAACAGAAAGGTGATAAGATCGAGTATTGTAACCAACTGAAAGATAACCTCAAGCAAACCCATCCTGGATCTCGCCCCTTATCCAAAGAAGCAATCCGAGGATAACTCACACAGTTGAGTTAATGATGGTTCATATTATTGTGTCAATAAGCCTATTACTAGTCAAGTTGTTAATCATTGGGTGTAAGGTTGTTAATCATTAGGTTTAAGTTGTCCTGAGTACTTGTTAGCCAGTACTTTCACCAAGTAATCCATAACCGCGGAAAACACGGCTTCTCGAGAAGATTTATCCCTGCAGGGTTGCACCAATTTGGCCGTACACGTATGAATAACCCGCCAGATGGGATGCCTCCCACCAAGCGGGGCACTCAACACAACTCAACTCTTCTTCGCATCAAGCCCAAAGCACCACGTGCTGTGCGTGCGCGGCTAATCGAGCCCCACGAAGAAAAGGGGACCCTCATAGCACTGGAAGACCACGCCGCCCTAAATGCCGACTACAAAAGTTCCACCCTGGCCTGGGCTCGCAAGATCATGCATGCAGCAAATGGAAAGCCCGAACTACGTGTGGCGATTTGGACGAGATGCGAATCGAATCAAATTGAGGGGGGCGCCCATACTCGCTTCCCACATGCGGTTAGTGCGCTCATCATGGATCAGTAGACAAGACCCTTTTCCTATTAGGGTCGACACTAGCAGGCCTCAAAACCACCCTGGGCCTCCTGCCGGTGCCTTATCATCAAATTTATTATTAATAGTAACATTAGCATGATTGATTGATTAAACATCGAGCCCAAGAACGTAATAGAAATAGTAACAGAAAGTAACGGGTAACAGACTCGAGCAAAACAACCTAAGCATGCTAGTAAGACACTGGCTCAACCAAGGGGTGATAGGAGTGGAGGTGAGGCAATATCGAGGTTAAGGGATTCATGTGATGGGTTCGTAACAGAAACAACTACTACTAAGGCTAGGAGAAAAGAACAACGGAAAGTATCGGTAATCAATGTTGAAAGGAACACGATGGTTCATGTGAGTGATAACTTGCCTGCAAAACCCAGTAGCCTGGTACTGAGCTAACTCCTTAGAAGGGATGTCGTAAGTATCGTCGGTCTCAACGTCGTCGTTTATCCGAGAAGAAGCAAACAAACAAGGCAGAATATAAACAATCATTATCATGGCATAGTGCGCAATCATGGGATGATGCATGTCAAATTAATGGTTGCATCAAAATAAACTTGCTAACATGGTAACAGAATTTAAATGGACCCATATGCAATTGGATTGCATATGGAAAAGGTCCATTGAAAAAAAATGGAAACAAATGATTTACAACTAATTATTATGTGAAAGTTGTTAGCATGATGCATGCATGATGATAACAACAAAATAACAACAAATAACAATGATAGATGCAAGTGTAAAAGGTTTTTAACAAGTTTTGGAAATCATTTATTAAGTTTGGAAAGTTTGGTTACTTAAACATGTCACACAAACAATTATTGTTTTCATCAACTTAAAGTGTGCAAAACAATTAAGAAAATTTATATTTGAAAAGAACATCAAATTTTAGTTGGATTACATGTTTCAAATATTGAAATTGGAATTAGGATGAATTTATTATGAATTAAACAATATTAAACAAGTTTTAATTGAATTTAAAACAAGTTTGAATATTATTTGAATTTTATTTGTTCAAATCATAAATTCAAATTCACATTTGAAAAGGTCACACTTTGATGGTTTGAAAACATATTTTGCATGTTCAAAAATATTTTATATTAAGCAAGTTATGATTTTATCAATTTTAATTGAATTAAACAAGTATTCAATTATCTAGGCAATTTAAATTATTCAAACAATGAAACAAAATTTATATTTGAATAGGTTATTCAAAATGGTATGGAAAACATATTTTATTTGCATTTATTGGATTAATAATGAATTAGTTGTTGAATTTAGCAAATTGCTTTTGAATTATTCAAATTTGAATTTTAAATGCATTTGGAATTGTCAAAACAGTACACAAATGGCATAGTTGGATAGGTGATTAAATTTGGAGCAACAAACATATTTAGAGTTTTTGATTTGGAGTCATATTTTAAAAGTTATTAACAAATTAGAATAGGGGACCAATCTGTTTAATTAGAAGGATCTAGATTTAATTTCAGAAACTTTGGAAAACAAGTGTTACCGCACAGGGAGCTAGCCCTAGGCACTGCCAGTGGGCCTAGGGGCTCGCTGTGCTTGCGTGGCACGGGAGAGGCTGACAGGGGGCCCTCCCTGTCAGCGAAGGGAGCAAAAAAGGTGGGATTTTCTCCCTGCGCGAGCCAGGGTTCGAACCTGCGCCGCGGAAACGAGAGCGAGGGTGCGTTGCCAGTACGGTGGTGGATCGATGCTTGTTAGTAGTACACGCGCAGTGAGGTTAACATGTTGATCTGCTAACTGAAACTGTCGCGCGCACATCTGAATGTTGACAGAAACGGAGCGGAGCCGCCGGCGAGCTGCAGTGATCGCCGCCGTGTACGTGCTCGAGTGGTTGGTGCTGTTACGTGCTGGTGCTCGTCACGTTGCGGAGATGAAACAAGGAGGGAAAGTGGTGGGCAGGGGATGCTCACCTCCCGAGTGGAGTCGAGCAGAGGCTCGTCGTGGACGTGGTCGTCGCCGGCGGCAGAAGCGGCGATGGCGGCGCGCATCCAGGCCACCTTGAGCTTGATGAAGGTGTCCAGAAGGAAGAGGAGGTGGTGGGTAGCAGATCCCCGTGGTCAGAGCACCACGAGGGGCACAGCAGCGACGACGGCGCGCCGGAATTCAGAGTCGGCGCCACGGTGGCCGGAGACGATGTCGACGATGGCGGCGTCGACTCCGCGCGTCTCCGGTGAACCCAGGGTGTCCAAACGACAGCGGAGGAGTTGGCGGTTCGATTTCAAGGACTAGCTGGGGAAGTGGTGCTGTGAGGTGGCAGGGCTCGTCGGAGATTCAGACATCGACGCCGGGGGGGTTCAGAGCAGGTAGCAGACGCGATCGTGGCGAGGAAAACGACGGCGGAGAAGAGGGGACAGGAGCCTAGGGGTTAGGGTTTGCGCGCAGAGCCCTAGGGCTGCTTTTATAGGTGCCACGGAGCTTGGATCGCCGTCGGCTCGCGCGGATGCTGCCGTGGCTTCACGGATTCGACGCCGTACAGGTTGAAGATGAAGGGAAAAAAAGAACGAAGCGTTACGCGCGGGGGAGAAAAGAGAAACGGGCCGCGCGGGAGGGAAAAAGGAAATGGGCTGGGCTGGGGTAGGTTATCTGCTGCGCGCCGTTTTCTTTTCTTTTTCTTATTTGCTTTTTCTGTTTTTTTTTTGTAGAGTTTGAATTTGGAAGAAAAAGATAGGTTTTAGTTTAGTAAAAATTCTAGAAAAATTAGGGTAAGTTAGTAAGGTTAAAAGAAAACAATTTCCAAGGTTTGTTTTCAGAAATGTTGAGAATTGCTTGCTGTTTGCAAAATGGTTTGAATTGGAAGGATTTGTTAATTAATGATTTAATATTTGAAAACAACAAACCTAATAGGGTGAACCCTATTATTTAATTTGATTGAAAGAGTATAAAAGTTTGGTGCATTTAATAGATTTAAAATGGGTACTAATTTGAAGAGTTGGTTTGAATTTAAAAATGATTTAGAATTAATTGATTGAAATAATGGTTTGATTAAAACCAACAATTTAATAAGTGATCAACATGGAAATAAAATGGAACAATTTGGTTGTTTTCATTTGAGATTTTTATTTAAAAGGTTGTAACAGAGCAAGTATGAAAACAAGGCATTTGAAATTGTTTGAGTTTCATTGTGAAAACAAAGAATAACAGATGCAAAACAAAAGAAACAAATGCAACAATATGATGACATGATGCAATACTTTAATAACAAGAAATCAAACATTCTAAATGGTAGGTTTTCATACTTGGGCTGTTACAAAACGCCCCCCCTTGAAGGAATCGCGCCCCGAGATTCCTACTGAGAAAAGAAAAAGGTTCGGATACTTCTTGGGAAGATCCTCTTGATCTGTGACACGTGAAACACATCGTGCACATTGGATAGACGTCAGGGAATTTGGAAACCACCGGAACATTTTCAATTGAAGGAAGAAGTTTTGTATGGAGAGTGTATAGCTGAATGAAACTTGATTCATTTGGAGAGTAGATTATCTGGCTAGAATGGTAGAACAGAGTTATTGACATCAATCCAACCAAGAATGACATCAATGTCAGAATTGCCAAGTAGTATGATAGAAGCAAGGAATATGTGGCCATTAATTAGAATTTGATTTCTGTGACTGAACTTGGAAGTCAACATTTGAGATCCCGGGGAGTGAACAGAGATTTGATTGTTTAGTGGAACCAGAACTATGTTGTTTGTTGTGGAAAGGATCTTTGACACAAAAGAATGTGATGCTCCGGTATGAAACAACACTTTAGCTGGAATAGAGTTTAGTAGATGAACGGGGAAAACTTTGATTAGACGCCGGTAGAAGAATTGAAGTGGAAAGAACAATAAGATTTCAACGGACGAAATGTTCTTTAGAAGAACAGGATAACGAAGCAACACCGGGGAAAACGAGCACAAAACTCCTGAGGTACTACGGAGAACCCAAAACACGTGAAATCCTAACTTGAAAGTTTAGATGAGAAGGGAGAAATCAACGTTGCACTTCCTTACCAGAAAAGGGAGGGAGGGTGGGGAAAAGAAGAAAAAGAACAGAATTCCTACTCTCACGTTTCATTTTTCCTGTATAGCTACAAAATAGTTTTCTAGACTCAACTGCGACCAGTAAAAAGGGATCCTACAGGCAGACAGGCTCTAATACCATTTGTCGCACCCTGGCTTCTAAGGGATACTCATCGGGCCGAACTGGATAGCAGGTGCTTGGATTATGGGGCATAACTGCTCCCACGTCCCAGCTTCCTGGTAGGCCTGCGCTTATGCGCGACAACACAAGCCCTGCTATTCCATCGTCGATGTAAACTATCCACTAGAAGTCATAGGCACTACTGTCGACGTACTTCATATCAATCACGCACGGTACGTCAACAGCTTTGAACGAATGATAATCACAACTTATCTCTAAGACACAAAAGATTGAAATAAGGTTGCAAATGGCCTTTACTAAGGCAGAAATAGCAAATACAATCATCCAGAGGACACATGTCCCAACATAGCATTCATTACATCAGCGGAAGCAATCAAAGGTGTCTGGGTACAGACAAAATCCAAATAGGCCTAAGAGGCCGGAAACGAAAAGACGGAGCCCATCCACGAAGTCTCGGATCCTGCCCGGGTCCGCTATCTACTCGTCAGCAGTTTCGTCATACTCCACGTAGTTGCCACCATGTAGATCCTCGGAAACGTAGGTCTGCGGAAACCACAGCCCCAAAGGGGTCAGTACATAAACATACTGGCAAGCAAGACTCACAGTTCACCAAAGTGTAACCCGTCAACACCAAGCACAGATGCCTTGGGTTCAACGGAAGAGAGGGGAGTATAAAAGATGCTGCAACTGGCTGCGCTAACCAACTACAGAGATTCTACCACTTCCGGCTAACAGAAAGGTGATAAGATCGAGTATTGTAACCAACTGAAAGATAACCTCAAGCAAACCCATCCTGGATCTCGCCCCTTATCCAAAGAAGCAATCCGAGGATAACTCACACAGTTGAGTTAATGATGGTTCATATTATTGTGTCAATAAGCCTATTACTAGTCAAGTTGTTAATCATTGGGTGTAAGGTTGTTAATCATTAGGTTTAAGTTGTCCTGAGTACTTGTTAGCCAGTACTTTCACCAAGTAATCCATAACCGCGGAAAACACGGCTTCTCGAGAAGATTTATCCCTGCAGGGTTGCACCAATTTGGCCGTACACGTATGAATAACCCGCCAGATGGGATGCCTCCCACCAAGCGGGGCACTCAACACAACTCAACTCTTCTTCGCATCAAGCCCAAAGCACCACGTGCTGTGCGTGCGCGGCTAATCAAGCCCCACGAAGAAAAGGGGACCCTCATAGCACTGGAAGACCACGCCGCCCTAAATGCCGACTACAAAAGTTCCACCCTGGCCTGGGCTCGCAAGATCATGCATGCAGCAAATGGAAAGCCCGAACTACGTGTGGCGATTTGGACGAGATGCGAATCGAATCAAATTGAGGGGGGCGCCCATACTCGCTTCCCACATGCGGTTAGTGCGCTCATCATGGATCAGTAGACAAGACCCTTTTCCTATTAGGGTCGACACTAGCAGGCCTCAAAACCACCCTGGGCCACCTGCCGGTGCCTTATCATCAAATTTATTATTAATAGTAACATTAGCATGATTGATTGATTAAACATCGAGCCCCCAGAACGTAATAGAAATAGTAACAGAAAGTAACGGGTAACAGACTCGAGCAAAACAACCTAAGCATGCTAGTAAGACACTGGCTCAACCAAGGGGTGATAGGAGTGGAGGTGAGGCAATATCGAGGTTAAGGGATTCATGTGATGGGTTCGTAACAGAAACAACTACTACTAAGGCTAGGAGAAAAGAACAACGGAAAGTATCGGCAATCAATGTTGAAAGGAACACGATGGTTCATGTGAGTGATAACTTGCCTGCAAAACCCAGTAGCCTGGTACTGAGCTAACTCCTTAGAAGGGATGTCGTAAGTATCGTCGGTCTCAACATCGTCGTTTATCCGAGAAGAAGCAAACAAACAAGGCAGAATATAAACAATCATTATCATGGCATAGTGCGCAATCATGGGATGATGCATGTCAAATTAATGGTTGCATCAAAATAAACTTGCTAACATGGTAACACAATTTAAATGGACCCATATGCAATTGGATTGCATATGGAAAAGGTCCATTGAAAAAAATGGAAACAAATGATTTACAACTAATTATTATGTGAAAGTTGTTAGCATGATGCATGCATGATGATAACAACAAAATAACAACAAATAACAATGATAGATGCAAGTGTAAAAGGTTTTTAACAAGTTTTGGAAATCATTTATTAAGTTTGGAAAGTTTGGTTACTTAAACATGTCACACAAACAATTATTGTTTTCATCAACTTAAAGTGTGCAAAACAATTAACAAAATTTATATTTGAAAAGAACATCAAATTTTAGTTGGATTACATGTTTCAAATATTGAAATTGGAATTAGGATGGATTTATTATGAATTAAACAATATTAAACAAGTTTTAATTGAATTTAAAATAAGTTTGAATATTATTTGAATTTTATTTGTTCAAATCATAAATTCAAATTCACATTTGAAAAGGTCACACTTTGATGGTTTGAAAACATATTTTGCATGTTCAAAAATATTTTATATTAAGCAAGTTATGATTTTATCAATTTTAATTGAATTAAACAAGTATTCAATTATCTAGGCAATTTAAGTTATTCAAACAATGAAACAAAATTTATATTTGAATAGGTTATTCAAAATGGTATGGAAAACATATTTTATTTGCATTTATTGGATTAATAATGAATTAGTTGTTGAATTTAGCAAATTGCTTTTGAATTATTCAAATTTGAATTTTAAATGCATTTGGAATTGTCAAAACAGTACACAAATGGCATAGTTGGATAGGTGATTAAATTTGGAGCAACAAACATATTTAGAGTTTTTGATTTGGAGTCATATTTTAAAAGTTATTAACAAATTAGAATAGGGGACCAATCTGTTTAATTAGAAGGATCTAGATTTAATTTCAGAAACTTTGGAAAACAAGTGTTACCGCACAGGGAGCTAGCCCTAGGCACTGCCAGTGGGCCTAGGGGCTCGCTGTGCTTGCGTGGCACGGGAGAGGCTGACAGGGGGCCCTCCCTGTCAGCGAAGGGAGCAAAAAAGGTGGGATTTTCTCCCTGCGCGAGCCAGGGTTCGAACCTGCGCCGCGGAAACGAGAGCGAGGGTGCGTTGCCAGTACGGTGGTGGATCGATGCTTGTTAGTAGTACACGCGCAGTGAGGTTAACATGTTGATCTGCTAACTGAAACTGTCGCGCGCACATCTGAATGTTGACAGAAACGGAGCGGAGCCGCCGGCGAGCTGCAGTGATCGCCGCCGTGTACGTGCTCGAGTGGTTGGTGCTGTTACGTGCTGGTGCTCGTCACGTTGCGGAGATGAAACAAGGAGGGAAAGTGGTGGGCAGGGGATGCTCACCTCCCGAGTGGAGTCGAGCAGAGGCTCGTCGTGGACGTGGTCGTCGCCGGCGGCAGAAGCGGCGATGGCGGCGCGCATCCAGGCCACCTTGAGCTCGATGAAGGTGTCCAGAAGGAAGAGGAGGTGGTGGGTAGCAGATCCCCGTGGTCAGAGCACCACGAGGGGCACAGCAGCGACGACGGCGCGCCGGAATTCAGAGTCGGTGCCACGGTGGCCGGAGACGATGTCGACGATGGCGGCGTCGACTCCGCGCGTCTCCGGTGAACCCAGGGTGTCCAAACGACAGCGGAGGAGTTGGCGGTTCGATTTCAAGGACTAGCTGGGGAAGTGGTGCTGTGAGGTGGCAGGGCTCGTCGGAGATTCAGACATCGACGCCGGGGGGGTTCAGAGCAGGTAGCAGACGCGATCGTGGCGAGGAAAACGACGGCGGAGAAGAGGGGACAGGAGCCTAGGGGTTAGGGTTTGCGCGCAGAGCCCTAGGGCTGCTTTTATAGGTGCCACGGAGCTGGGATCGCCGTCGGCTCGCGCGGATGCTGCCGTGGCTTCACGGATTCGACGCCGTACAGGTTGAAGATGAAGGGAAAAAAAACGAAGCGTTACGCGCGGGGGAGAAAAGAGAAACGGGCCGCGCGGGAGGGAAAAAGGAAATGGGCTGGGCTGGGGTAGGTTATCTGCTGCGCGCCGTTTTCTTTTCTTTTTCTTATTTGCTTTTTCTGTTTTTTTTTTTGTAGAGTTTGAATTTGGAAGAAAAAGATAGGTTTTAGTTTAGTAAAAATTCTAGAAAAATTAGGGTAAGTTAGTAAGGTTAAAAGAAAACAATTTCCAAGGTTTGTTTTCAGAAATGTTGAGAATTGCTTGCTGTTTGCAAAATGGTTTGAATTGGAAGGATTTGTTAATTAATGATTTAATATTTGAAAACAACAAACCTAATAGGGTGAACCCTATTATTTAATTTGATTGAAAGAGTATAAAAGTTTGGTGTATTTAATAGATTTAAAATGGGTACTAATTTGAAGAGTTGGTTTGAATTTAAAAATGATTTAGAATTAATTGATTGAAATAATGGTTTGATTAAAACCAACAATTTAATAAGTGATCAACATGGAAATAAAATGGAACAATTTGGTTGTTTTCATTTGAGATTTTTATTTAAAAGGTTGTAACAGAGCAAGTATGAAAACAAGGCATTTGAAATTGTTTGAGTTTCATTGTGAAAACAAAGAATAACAGATGCAAAACAAAAGAAACAAATGCAACAATATGATGACATGATGCAATACTTTAATAACAAGAAATCAAACATTCTAAATGGTAGGTTTTCATACTTGGGCTGTTACAAAACGCCCCCCCTTGAAGGAATCGCGCCCCGAGATTCCTACTGAGAAAAGAAAAAGGTCCGGATACTTCTTGGGAAGATCCTCTTGATCTGTGACACGTGAAACACATCGTGCACATTGGATAGACGTCAGGGAATTTGGAAACCACCGGAACATTTTCAATTGAAGGAAGAAGTTTTGTATGGAGAGTGTATAGCTGAATGAAACTTGATTCATTTGGAGAATAGATTATCTGGCTAGAATGGTGGAACAGAGTTATTGACATCAATCCAACCAAGAATGACATCAATGTCAGAATTGCCAAGTAGTATGATAGAAGCAAGGAATATGTGGCCATTAATTAGAATTTGATTTCTGTGACTGAACTTGGAAGTCAACATTTGAGATCCCGGGGAGTGAACAGAGATTTGATTGTTTAGTGGAACCAGAACTATGTTGTTTGTTGTGGAAAGGATCTTTGACACAAAAGAATGTGATGCTCCGGTATGAAACAACACTTTAGCTGGAATAGAGTTTAGTAGATGAACGGGGAAAACTTTGATTAGACGCCGGTAGAAGAATTGAAGTGGAAAGAACAATAAGATTTCAACGGACGAAATGTTCTTTAGAAGAATAGGATAACGAAGCAACACCGGGGAAAACGAGCACAAAACTCCTGAGGTACTACGGAGAACCCAAAACACGTGAAATCCTAACTTGAAAGTTTAGATGAGAAGGGAGAAATCAACGTTGCACTTCCTTACCAGAAAAGGGAGGGAGGGTGGGGAAAAGAAGAAAAAGAACAGAATTCCTACTCTCACGTTTCATTTTTCCTGTATAGCTACAAAATAGTTTTCTAGACTCAACTGCGACCAGTAAAAAGGGATCCTACAGGCAGACAGGCTCTGATACCATTTGTCGCACCCTGGCTTCTAAGGGATACTCATCGGGCCGAACTGGATAGCGGGTGCTTGGATTATGGGGCATAACTGCTCCCACGTCCCAGCTTCCTGGTAGGCCTGCGCTTATGCGCGACAACACAAGCCCTGCTATTCCATCGTCGATGTAAACTATCCACTAGAAGTCATAGGCACTACTGTCGACGTACTTCATATCAATCACGCACGGTACGTCAACAGCTTTGAACGAATGATAATCACAACTTATCTCTAAGACACAAAAGATTGAAATAAGGTTGCAAATGGCCTTTACTAAGGCAGAAATAGCAAATACAATCATCCAGAGGACACATGTCCCAACATAGCATTCATTACATCAGCGGAAGCAATCAAAGGTGTCTGGGTACAGACAAAATCCAAATAGGCCTAAGAGGCCGGAAACGAAAAGACGGAGCCCATCCACAAAGTCTCGGATCCTGCCCGGGTCCGCTATCTACTCGTCAGCAGTTTCGTCATACTCTACGTAGTTGCCACCATGTAGATCCTCGGAAACGTAGGTCTGTAGAAACCACAGCCCCAAAGGGGTCAGTACATAAACGTACTGGCAAGCAAGACTCACGGTTCACCAAAGTGTAACCCGTCAACACCAAGCACAGATGCCTTGGGTTCAACGGAAGAGAGGGGAGTATAAAAGATGCTGCAACTGGCTGCGCTAACCAACTACAGAGATTCTACCACTTCCGGCTAACAGAAAGGTGATAAGATCGAGTATTGTAACCAACTGAAAGATAACCTCAAGCAAACCCATCCTGGATCTCGCCCCTTATCCAAAGAAGCAATCCGAGGATAACTCACACAGTTGAGTTAATGATGGTTCATATTATTGTGTCAATAAGCCTATTACTAGTCAAGTTGTTAATCATTGGGTGGAAGGTTGTTAATCATTAGGTTTAAGTTGTCCTGAGTACTTGTTAGCCAGTACTTTCACCAAGTAATCCATAACCGCGGAAAACACGGCTTCTCGAGAAGATTTATCCCTGCAGGGTTGCACCAATTTGGCCGTACACGTATGAATAACCCGCCAGATGGGATGCCTCCCACCAAGCGGGGCACTCAACACAACTCAACTCTTCTTCGCATCAAGCCCAAAGCACCACGTGCTGTGCGTGCGCGGCTAATCGAGCCCCACGAAGAAAAGGGGACCCTCATAGCACTGGAAGACCACGCCGCCCTAAATGCCGACTACAAAAGTTCCACCCTGGCCTGGGCTCGCAAGATCATGCATGCAGCAAATGGAAAGCCCGAACTACGTGTGGCGATTTGGACGAGATGCGAATCGAATCAAATTGAGGGGGGCGCCCATACTCGCTTCCCACATGCGGTTAGTGCGCTCATCATGGATCAGTAGACAAGACCCTTTTCCTATTAGGGTCGACACTAGCAGGCCTCAAAACCACCCTGGGCCACCTGCCGGTGCCTTATCATCAAATTTATTATTAATAGTAACATTAGCATGATTGATTGATTAAACATCGAGCCCCCAGAACGTAATAGAAATAGTAACAGAAAGTAACGGGTAACAGACTCGAGCAAAACAACCTAAGCATGCTAGTAAGACACTGGCTCAACCAAGGGGTGATAGGAGTGGAGGTGAGGCAATATCGAGGTTAAGGGATTCATGTGATGGGTTCGTAACAGAAACAACTACTACTAAGGCTAGGAGAAAAGAACAACGGAAAGTATCGGTAATCAATGTTGAAAGGAACACGATGGTTCATGTGAGTGATAACTTGCCTGCAAAACCCAGTAGCCTGGTACTGAGCTAACTCCTTAGAAGGGATGTCGTAAGTATCGTTGGTCTCAACGTCGTCGTTTATCCGAGAAGAAGCAAACAAACAAGGCAGAATATAAACAATCATTATCATGGCATAGTGCGCAATCATGGGATGATGCATGTCAAATTAATGGTTGCATCAAAATAAACTTGCTAACATGGTAACACAATTTAAATGGACCCATATGCAATTGGATTGCATATGGAAAAGGTCCATTGAAAAAAAATGGAAACAAATGATTTACAACTAATTATTATGTGAAAGTTGTTAGCATGATGCATGCATGATGATAACAACAAAATAACAACAAATAACAATGATAGATGCAAGTGTAAAAGGTTTTTAACAAGTTTTGGAAATCATTTATTAAGTTTGGAAAGTTTGGTTACTTAAACATGTCACACAAACAATTATTGTTTTCATCAACTTAAAGTGTGCAAAACAATTAACAAAATTTATATTTGAAAAGAACATCAAATTTTAGTTGGATTACATGTTTCAAATATTGAAATTGGAATTAGGATGGATTTATTATGAATTAAACAATATTAAACAAGTTTTAATTGAATTTAAAACAAGTTTGAATATTATTTGAATTTTATTTGTTCAAATCATAAATTCAAATTCACATTTGAAAAGGTCACACTTTGATGGTTTGAAAACATATTTTGCATGTTCAAAAATATTTTATATTAAGCAAGTTATGATTTTATCAATTTTAATTGAATTAAACAAGTATTAAATTATCTAGGCAATTTAAATTATTCAAACAATGAAACAAAATTTATATTTGAATAGGTTATTCAAAATGGTATGGAAAACATATTTTATTTGCATTTATTGGATTAATAATGAATTAGTTGTTGAATTTAGCAAATTGCTTTTGAATTATTCAAATTTGAATTTTAAATGCATTTGGAATTGTCAAAACAGTACACAAATGGCATAGTTGGATAGGTGATTAAATTTGGAGCAACAAACATATTTAGAGTTTTTGATTTGGAGTCATATTTTAAAAGTTATTAACAAATTAGAATAGGGGACCAATCTGTTTAATTAGAAGGATCTAGATTTAATTTCAAAAACTTTGGAAAACAAGTGTTACCGCACAGGGAGCTAGCCCTAGGCACTGCCAGTGGGCCTAGGGGCTCGCTGTGCTTGCGTGGCACGGGAGAGGCTGACAGGGGGCCCTCCCTGTCAGCGAAGGGAGCAAAAAAGGTGGGATTTTCTCCCTGCGCGAGCCAGGGTTCGAACCTGCGCCGCGGAAACGAGAGCGAGGGTGCGTTGCTAGTACGGTGGTGGATCGATGCTTGTTAGTAGTACACGCGCAGTGAGGTTAACATGTTGATCTGCTAACTGAAACTGTCGCGCGCACATCTGAATGTTGACAGAAACGGAGCGGAGCCGCCGGCGAGCTGCAGTGATCGCCGCCGTGTACGTGCTCGAGTGGTTGGTGCTGTTACGTGCTGGTGCTCGTCACGTTGCGGAGATGAAACAAGGAGGGAAAGTGGTGGGCAGGGGATGCTCACCTCCCGAGTGGAGTCGAGCAGAGGCTCGTCGTGGACGTGGTCGTCGCCGGCGGCAGAAGCGGCGATGGCGGCGCGCATCCAGGCCACCTTGAGCTCGATGAAGGTGTCCAGAAGGAAGAGGAGGTGGTGGGTAGCAGATCCCCGTGGTCAGAGCACCACGAGGGGCACAACAGCGACGACGGCGCGCCGGAATTCAGAGTCGGCGCCACGATGGCCGGAGACGATGTCGACGATGGCGGCGTCGACTCCGCGCGTCTCCGGTGAACCCAGGGTGTCCAAACGACAGCGGAGGAGTTGGCGGTTCGATTTCAAGGACTAGCTGGGGAAGTGGTGCTGTGAGGTGGCAGGGCTCGTCGGAGATTCAGACATCGACGCCGGGGGGGGTTCAGAGCAGGTAGCAGACGCGATCGTGGCGAGGAAAACGACGGCGGAGAAGAGGGGACAGGAGCCTAGGGGTTAGGGTTTGCGCGCAGAGCCCTAGGGCTGCTTTTATAGGTGCCACGGAGCTTGGATCGCCGTCGGCTCGCGCGGATGCTGCCGTGGCTTCACGGATTCGACGCCGTACAGGTTGAAGATCAAGGGAAAAAAAACGAAGCGTTACGCGCGGGGGAGAAAAGAGAAACGGGCCGCGCGGGAGGGAAAAAGGAAATGGGCTGGGCTGGGGTAGGTTATCTGCTGCGCGCCGTTTTCTTTTCTTTTTCTTATTTGCTTTTTCTGTTTTTTTTGTAGAGTTTGAATTTGGAAGAAAAAGATAGGTTTTAGTTTAGTAAAAATTCTAGAAAAATTAGGGTAAGTTAGTAAGGTTAAAAGAAAACAATTTCCAAGGTTTGTTTTCAGAAATGTTGAGAATTGCTTGCTGTTTGCAAAATGGTTTGAATTGGAAGGATTTGTTAATTAATGATTTAATATTTGAAAACAACAAACCTAATAGGGTGAACCCTATTATTTAATTTGATTGAAAGAGTATAAAAGTTTGGTGTATTTAATAGATTTAAAATGGGTACTAATTTGAAGAGTTGGTTTGAATTTAAAAATGATTTAGAATTAATTGATTGAAATAATGGTTTGATTAAAACCAACAATTTAATAAGTGATCAACATGGAAATAAAATGGAACAATTTGGTTGTTTTCATTTGAGATTTTTATTTAAAAGGTTGTAACAGAGCAAGTATGAAAACAATGCATTTGAAATTGTTTGAGTTTCATTGTGAAAACAAAGAATAACAGATGCAAAACAAAAGAAACAAATGCAACAATATGATGACATGATGCAATACTTTAATAACAAGAAATCAAACATTCTAAATGGTAGGTTTTCATACTTGGGCTGTTACAAAACCCCCGGTAGGAAACCAATGCACGAGGGAGTATAGGATCCCGAAGTTTTAAGGATGTGGTTAGATTTCTCTTAATTACTTTCCTGTATTTGCGGATTCTTCTGAGGGGTATAATCACAAGTATGTATTAGTCCTAGTTGGGCGGTGCATTAGCATAGGTTCACCCACACAACACTTAACTAACCAATAAATATTAATCAACTATATGAAGTGAAAGCACTTGACGAAATGCCCATGTGTCCTCGAGAACGTTTGGTAATCATAAGTAGAACAACCGGCTTGTCCTTTGGACTCAAAAGGATTGGGCCACTCGCTGCAATTATTATTACTTTTATTTATTTACTTGCACTTTATTTATCTACTATATCCAAAACAACCAAAAACATGGTTGCTAGTGTTTACAGTGAATCCTCTATCAAACCTGCTTGTCAACACCTTCTCCTCCTCGTTGGGTTCAACACTCTTATTTATCGAAAGTACTACGATACTCCCCCTATACTTGTGGGTCATCAAGACTATTTTTTGGCGCCGTTGCCGGGGAGTGAAGTGCTATTGGTAAGTGGAATTGGTAAGAGAAACTTTTACTGTGAGTATTATTTTATTTCTGTCTGCTGTTTTATTACATTATGGAGAATAATTTTGATTCTCTGTTTACAGGTACTACTACTATCACTACTAGGGTAGTAGGTGAACCGTTATCTCCTGAATTAGATCCTAATAAAATACCTATGAAAAAGTTTGGGCGTCTTATGGATAACTGCTATTACGGAGATGGAACTGTCTATCCCGGTGATCATTTGCTCTTTATACATGAATTATGCGAGTTATTCAGGTGTGCAGGTATTACTATGGATCAAGTTAAAAGGAAATTATTTTCGTTATCGCTGAAAGGAAGAGCCGCTGAATGGTTCAAATTACTAAAGAATGGTGAATCTATTGGATGGGAGGAAATTGTTCCTCTCTTTTATTCTAAATTATATCCTCCTAGTGAGATTCATCAAGACTGGAATCAAATATATAATTTCTAGCCTCGTGATGGAAAGTGTATTTCCCAAGCTTGGGGGAGAATGAAGTTATTAATGCTCAAATGTCCCATTCATGAGCTCCCGCGTAATATTGTTATCAATAATTTTTATGCGAGGCTTTTCTTCATGATAAGAATTTATTGGATGCCTCTTGTTCTGGATCATTCACACGTATGAAGGAAGAAGCTAAATGGGATCTTCTTGACCGTATTCAAGAGAACACCGGAGGATGGGAGAATGACAAAGGTAGAAAGTCAGTACAAATTATGATTATAAATGCATTAAATCTTTTATGGGAACTCATGACTTCTATAATGTTAGTGTTGTTTGTAGTCTTGATTCTCAAATCTTTGCAAACTGTCTTACAGATTTTGCCTCCTATCTTGATATTCATAAAAAGGATTATCACAAATATCATGCACCTTATAAAGATATTGTTCCTGCTAGTAATATAGAAGTGCATGTTGTTAATCCTCCTATTCCTAAGCCTTATATTGAAAAAATGTCTTTCCCTACTAAGGTGAAAGAACACTCTATTGTAGCTAGTGTGGTTAATAAGAGCATTAAGGAATCTATTGAACCTGATGAACAAATAACAGTTGAGCCTGCAGTAGCAATAGTAAAAGATCTTGTTTGTGGAAATGTTGAGGATGAACACATTGTCCTTTGTGAGGATGCTTCTAATATTGTTTCCCATCCTCATAGACCTAAATCTTGTGCAGGAAGTAGATTCTTATTCGATTAAAACTGTTGCATGGTTGCGAGTGATTACATCACACGTAGTTTCTTTGTCCATGTGTGCCAGTGGAAGAAACAGCTGGCCTGAAGGAAGGGTAGAAGGGGAGTTGTGTAGACTGTAGTAGACTGTAGAGGCTAGACGGCGATCGGTGATCGAGGCCACCACAATAGAAGTGGTAGCCCTTCAGTTGAGATAGTGTGTGGAATACATCATCAAACCCTAACGTGCAATATGGAGAGTCAGGTCGACGCCTATAAATACTAGAAGACCATGCTACAAGAAGACATGTTTGCATGTACACCCAAGTTGAGGCCCTATCCTTCATAGTCTCCGTAGTCATCAACCCTAGATTCACATACTCTTATTCTTGGGTGCATGTAAACCCGGAGAGATCCATCTTGTAAATTCTTGTATGATCTTGTGATCACACCATGAATAAATCCCGTGGAACTACATCACCATTGACTTGATCCCTACCGGTTAGCCCTTGCCCCTTACCAAACAAATAAATTCTCTTTTGATCACTGGAAATGAGATTACCATAAGGAAAAAATGATCCTTCGAGAGGCTCCTCTATCACATAAAAAATATTTTATAGATTTAATATTATGCTTAAAATAATATAACATGATAGTGGTAAATCCAGAACCCCCAAGAATAATTTTAGTCATGTTGGTCATCACACTCTTGTTCATATTTACAATTTTAATATATAATTTACTCTCACTTACAGCACTCTATAATTTCAAAATTGACAATGCTAGTTTTTTTTAGAATCAAAAGTAACTTGCCTACATTCTGCATAAAGCTTTGCAAGAGGCTAACGACCATTTTCAAATATCTTCATTGGACCGATATTCTTACCGCTAAAGCACCTACAATAATCATGTGCACTTGCACACAAGATGGAATGTGGGGAGTTGTCATCGTCCGCCTACGGTGGCACAAGGTTGGCAACATCCTCTACAACAAAAACATATCGTGGAGACATTTTCATAGAGGCATTCTTCATTGAGTCTCTTAAAACCTGACCCAATTTTTTACAGAGGCTTTATCACACACACTTTAGGTATTTCCTTATCGGTAGAGATATATACCTAGATACATCATCCATGGTGTCACTTAGTCTGCATGTAAAGATAGTGTAAAAGATATTTTTTATAATGTCTTAACAAGTGAGACGCCTCATTACAGAGACTCTTCATAATGTCTCTTATCATTTCTTTATAGACGTTAAGAGAGACAACTTTGTGGATGCCTCAACGGTACCATCATTCTCTAAAGACACTAGGTGTGTCGATTTTACTATAAGAGATAAACTAAAGAACCCCTTCAAAGTGATATATATAACACCATCATTATAAGACAATCAAGAAGATAAAGTCAGAGTTTCAAAATATATTATCCTTGTTCACTTAAGCACTCTCAGTTATTTGAGACTAGTCATAATACATCATATATTACTAAGCAAACAATTAAAATAACATCTAACATGACATGCCAAAGTCTAATCCACAGTCAAACAAGCTTCATATTGCACCACTATAAGCATGAAATATTTTACTCTTCTCCAACACCAATCAACTTATTTGAAACAACTCTCAAAGAAAATAATAATTAAAGATCAGAGAGCTAATCATACATAATTGAAGCAAACCAACTTGCTCTGAACGAAATTCAAGTGAAACATAAGAGCTAAATGTAGTACTAGCAAAAACTAAACACTCACAGAACAATAAGTGTGAAAACTAGAGTGTTCTAAACAATGAAAACGGGGCGTGTTTCTCTCCAATCTAAAATTGTAGTATCCAACCATTTATTACAGGAAAAAAACAAAAAAATGATGCTCAAAGAATAAAAGCAAACTGATATTTTTGTTGATGAAGAATGGATGCCTTGGGCATCGGCAAGCTTTGAGGCTTGTAATTCTTGGATATTTATTGGGATGACATGGGCATCCCCAAGCTTGAGCTTTTGTCCATTCTTCATCTTCTCATATCATCCTTCTCTCCGTGCACTTGAAAACTTCCTCCACCTAAAATTCCTCACAGTCTTCATTAGCAACGTTAATACATCAAAACAATAAATACAATTGGTTCAGTTTCGACACATGGCAAGCACTCCATTTGAAACATTAGATACTGTTATAACTTCTTTTAAGGCACTTCCTCCAAATGAACACAAAAGAAAAAGATTAAGAGGCAAATACAAATATTGGCGGAAATCATTCAAAACAGAACGGCTGGTAAAGATGATTTTTTTTCTAGGCACTTCTATAGCTCAAATCAAAAGGTGAAAAACTAATGAAACGTAGATAACAAACTCGGGCAGGTTCCCAGAAAATATAAAAAATTACTCGCGTTATGTCTGAGAGAACCAAGGTTTTTGGTGAAGCGCAAAAAACTGGACAGAAAACAGCAAGCTGATCTTTCTTTCAAATAGAGGTTATTCTTGGCACAATAACGAAATAAAAAGGATAAGGAGAGGTTAATACGGATGTAAAAACTTCCAAGACTCAAACAAAAAAGATAAAGCAGAAGAAAACATAAAAAATAACATACGAAAACAAAGTGGGTTGCCTCTCACGAGCGTTTTTCTTTAACATGTTTTTAGGTAGGAAAAGTGATTTAAATAATGCTCACATAAGAAGAAGAATAGCATAATAGTATAGAGTATTAAGAAGAAAATATAAAGCAAATTTAAATCTAACCCACTTCCTATGCAAAATAATATTGTAAATAAATAACTCACTCAAGCACAAAGGAACTTGGGATCATCATTAGATAAAGTCGCGGTCTTTCCAAAACCACTTTTTACAATATTATCATAAGATTGAACCACTCTTGGGATTAATACTACCTAAATTCATGGAATCTCCAAACCCACTTTCATCATTGTAATCATCATTAATAGGTGCCATATTATAATCATACAAAATTTTCTCCTCCAAGCTAGGTGACATAAGAAGTTCATTTCCAGTTATTATATATCATCATAAGCACTAGGATAATTATAATTTCTAGAAAAAACAATTTTCAAACATCGCATTATTAATAGCAAAGGTATTTTCAAACTCATCATCCCCAAGCTTAAAGATTTCCAAACCATAATTAGAAGGAACATGGGTAAAACTAAAACATATCAATTGTTAATATCATCATTTTCAAAATTGGTGCCAAAAATAGTTTCAAGATTATAAGTAGTATCATCATTGTCCCAATCATGATCATCAAATTCAGTAGTAGGCATAAGATAATCATCTTCAATAGTGCCTCCAGACTTATCATCACGAAAAGAACCAATATAACAGTCATGTATATCATCTTCAATATTAATTTTCGAATCATACTCACTAGGGATAACATTGAGAGGAGCAACATGCTTAGGCGAAGGTACCATATCCTCTCCATGTTTCCTCCTCCTCTTCTTCTTCTCCTTAGTCGCCTTAAGCGAGGGTGGTGGGAAAGGAAGCTTCTCCATCTACTGTGATTTATAATTAGAAACAATAGGAGAAACTTGGGAGATTTTCTCCCTTCCTTAGTGGCAATAAAATGGAAAATTCTTACTTTCATAATTTGGTAAAGTTCCATTGTTTAACATTTTTTCTATGTAAAAATGTTTATGGCAATTTTCAACACAATATGAGTCGCATCAGTGCAGAATGTTCTTTATTCCCAAAGTATTCATGTCTAGCTTAGAGGTTTTTCCTAATAACTCTTCGCACCCAAAAAATAATTTAATTTCATCATAAATATCACAGGTTATCATGTCATAACAAAGGGGATTGATGATTCTATCACAAAATTACATGCATTGGAAATTAAAATGGCCCACTTCATTGCAAAGTTCACAGATAGAAGGATACTGATCTTGCACTTTTTCAGGAAATTCAATTAGGTCATTACACCATATGCTAGTTTTTTATGCTTATGTTGCTTACAATAATTATCTTCTTAAACTCGGCTACTTTTGCAATTTCTATGTGCTCCACAAAAATTAACATGCTTATAGAACATTATTTTCAGAAATTGGATCATATCTATTGCAATTATTATCAACTATTTCATTTTCTATGCAAACGTCTTTAAAAGGATCATGATACTTGGTACAAATATATTTAGGAACATTTATATGAGAGGAAAAATATTTAGAACAATTAACTACTATTTGAGAATAATTTCAAACTTAGCACTAAGCTTATTAAAACTATCAGTTTCAACAAAGGACCTAATGCAATCATACTCATAATTTATACTTGATTCTTTACCTTTGTCGACCTCCCAATCTTCAGTGTTGAGTTGAATCCTTTCAATAAGGTTCCATTTAACATCAACTTTCTGGATCATAAAAGAACCCATATAAGAAGCATCAAGCATATCTTTGTCCTAACGAGAAAGCCTTGCATAAAAATTATTAACAATAATTTCATTTGAAAAGTTCCGATTGGGGCTTTTAAGTATTAATGATTTCAGTCTTGCCCAAGCTTGAGCAATTCCCTCTATGTGACGCGGCCAAAAAATTTATATATAATCCCTATCTTTATGCATTTCATGAAGAGGATAAAATTTAGAGTAAAAGAGAGACATAATATCCTTATAATCTAATAAGTGAGAATCGTATAGTAGGAAATACCAATGTCGTGCCTTATCTTTAAGTTATAAGGCAAATATTTTCTCATGATTACTTCACTTGGTACACCTGCAATCTTAAACAACTCGCAAAATTCTTTAATATAAAGCAGATGCACACTATGATGGACAGATACATCTCCTGCATAACGATAATTCATAACATGGTGGATTATCCCCATAGGCATTGTAAAAGTAACAATTTAAGTAGGTGGAGGACCTTTCTCTACCACATGAGTGGTTGAGGGGTCATTCCTAAACAGCCAACTCATAGTAGAGGCTTCCATAATAAAGCAAAGTAACAAATAAAAATAAAAATAAACAACACGGAAGATAAAATAGGAAACAAGTAAAAATGAGCCTAACTAGTGAAAATAAAAAAACGAAACAAAAAGACAAAATTGCAAAATCTAAAGATATACCTTCAAGCGCTAACCATCCCAGCGATGGCGCCGGAAAAGAGCTTGATGTCTACTACATGTTACTGCTCTTGTAGACTATGTTGGGCCTCCAAGGGTAGAGGTTTGTAGGACAACAGCAAATTTCCCTCAAGTGAGTAATTCAAGGTTTATCGAACTTAGGAAGGTATAGTGTGAATGTGTGTCTCTCAAGCAACCATGCAATTAAGATACAAGAAGTCTCTTGTGTCCACAACACACACAATACAACTGTCAGTTGTATAGGTGCACTAGTTTGGCGAAAATATAGTGAAATACGGGTGATGTGGATGGTAAATCAAGGTATTGTAAATATGTAGTAAAAATGGCTGCAAGCATACAAGTAGTAAAACTGAAAGCAAGAGGTCTTACAATGGTGGAAAATAAGTCCTAGATATTATACTTTCACTAGTGGAAACTCTCAACAATATTAACATAATTAAACACATGATATTTCCTCTCACAACATGCAATGGTAAACGTAACTCCAAAAATGCTCGATGGATCCAATAGGATCAAACTCACGTAGGGATACACAAGCACTCCTTAAAGTTCTTATTCCACACTTTTAGATACCGCAACGCTGTCACTTTGGGCATCTAAAGATAGTACTAACAAACACCACAAATTCCATCATTCAATCCATTAAATTGAACAAGGTCATGATAAGTATCCCTCCAATCTATAATCCATAGAATCACACACGCCCCCTCCCCCCCCCCCCCACTATCATCGTGGCAACCAAGGTGACTCCGATAGATTATACTAGACAAAATCAATTGAGCAACATATTCATTACATAATGATGGGTAAACATCATGGATTCAACTATAGTAACATATCTCACGATCACAATGAATATCACATCATGGGAGAGAGATAATCACATAGTTACTAGTACAAGCCCTCAACCCCGAGGAGGGAATACTCCCGCATCATAGTGGGAGGCAGAAACGTCGATGAAGATGGCTCCGGGGGTACTTCCCCATCCCGGCAGAGTGCTAGAACAGAGAAATTTCTTCCCGAATTAAGGTTTTGGATAGCGGTGGAACTCGGATGCGTTTCTAGAAAAATACTCCGGTCTTTCTCTTTTTTTGGTCAAGAGTGAACTTATAGGCGAAGAGGCAGGGCGAGGAGGTGTCGAGGGCCGCCAAGGGATCCCTAGGCGCATGCTAGGGGGTGGCTGCGTCTGGCACCCCCTGGGGGCTATGGGCCCAAACTTGGGCTGTGGGCCCAAACTTTGGCTGCCCTTATGGCTCATAGAGTTTTTCGGGGAGTTGGGCCTACTGGAATTTTTTCGGAAATTTCTGAGAACTTTGATTTTTTTACCTTTTCTCCAATTCACAAACAAAACACACAGAAACTATCAGTGGGAATCTTGTTAATAGATCAGTCCAATAAATGATAGAAAACATAGAAAACATAGGGAAAACATGTAGAAAACAAGCATGGAGCATAAAAAATTATAGATATGTTTTCCACTTATTCCTCATTTCCAAATATGAATCGGCATTAAACTCTCTCCAGCTCTTTCAACAGAAATCCTTCATCCCTAGAGAGATTAGAGAGAACCTGGGAGTGTGAAGTTAACCCTGGACAAGATTCAAGATTCCACCTCTCTTTGACGAATCACTTTAGATATTTGAGAACAATGTTGAGCATCCCCTTTGATATTGTTACTCTTGGTAGATCCTAATACGTCCATTTTGCATCACTATTTTATGTCATTATTTTCTGTTATTCATCGATATATTTCATGTTATGATACATTACTTATGTTTTTCATCTTATTTTGCATGTTTAATAATTATGGGAGAAGAAACACCGGAACTAGAAATCTAATGGAAAAAGCACCGTCAGGGCACCCTATTTCAGAAGATCAGAAGAAGAGGGGGAACAATGGAGGAGTCTTAGAAGTCCTGAGGATGAAGCTATCCATAAGGGCACTCGGAGGGGGTCACCTAGAGCCCACACCACCAGGCGCCCCCCCCCGGCCGCTCCTGGGGTGGTTTGGCCCCCCCTGGCCAACTCCTCGGCGCCCCCTTTTGCGTACTTGACCCCCAGGGAACCCTAAGCCCTAGGGGATCGTCAAAGAATTATTCCGCCGCCGCCTCGGGCGGAAAACACCAGAGAGAGAAAAGCTCTCCAGCAGGGAGAAATCTGCCGGGGAAATTCCTCCCCGGAGAGGGGAAATCGTCGCCATCGTCACCGTCATCACTTCGGGCTTCATCGAGATCATCATCATCCTCATCACCAGCACCATCACCGTCACCATCCACCTTCATCCTTTTGTAACAATTAGGGGTCTTTATCGTTGCTCTTCAGTAGATCTCTCTCTCGGTGTGGATTACTTGTTAGTAGTTGATGCTTGTGAGATTTATCGGTGTTTACACTTTATGACCAGATTGTTATTATCCATTATATCTCCTCTGATTATGATCCATATGATGTCTCATGAGTATTTTGTTTAGTTCTTGAGGACATGGGAGAAGTCATGATATTAGTAGTGAAGTTATGTTGAAGTAATATCTCTCGGTTTGGTATTTAAGTTGTGGTGCTATTCTTCTAGTGGTGTCATGTGAACATCGACTACATGATACTTCACCTCTAGGGGCCTAGGAGGATGCATTGTGTATTTGGATACTAAGTGTGGGGTTGCCGGAGTGACAGAAACCTAAACCCCCGGTAGGAAACCAATGCACGAGGGAGTATAGGATCCCGAAGTTTTAAGGATGTGGTTAGATTTCTCTTAATTACTTTCCTGTATTTGCGGATGCTTCTGAGGGGTATAATCACAAGTATGTATTAGTCCTAGTTGGGCGGTGCATTAGCATAGGTTCACCCACACAACACTTAACTAACCAATAAATATTAATCAACTATATGAAGTGAAAGCACTTGACGAAATTCCCATGTGTCCTCGAGAACGTTTGGTAATCATAAGTAGAACAACCGGCTTGTCCTTTGGACTCAAAAGGATTGGGCCACTCGCTGCAATTATTATTACTTTTATTTATTTACTTGCACTTTATTTATCTACTATATCCAAAACAACCAAAAACATGGTTGCTAGTGTTTACAGTGAATCCTCTATCAAACCTGCTTGTCAACACCTTCTGCTCCTCGTTGGGTTCAACACTCTTATTTATCGGAAGTACTACGATACACCCCCTATACTTGTGGGTCATCAAGACTATTTTTTGGCGCCGTTGCCGGGGAGTGAAGTGCTATTGGTAAGTGGAATTGGTAAGAGAAACTTTTACTGTGAGTATTATTTTATTTCTGTCTGCTGTTTTATTACATTATGGAGAATAATTTTGATTCTCTGTTTACAGGTACTACTACTATCACTACTAGGGTAGTAGGTGAACCGTTATCTCCTGAATTAGATCCTTATAAAATACCTATGAAAAAGTTTGGGCGTGTTATGGATAACTGCTATTACGGAGATGGAACTGTCTATCCCGGTGATCATTTGCTCTTTATACATGAATTATGCGAGTTATTCAGGTGTGCAGGTATTACTATGGATCAAGTTAAAAGGAAATTATTTTCGTTATCGCTGAAAGGAAGAGCCGCTGAATGGTTCAAATTACTAAAGAATGGTGAATCTATTGGATGGGAGGAAATTGTTCCTCTCTTTTATTCTAAATTATATCCTCCTAGTGAGATTCATCAAGACTGGAATCAAATATATAATTTCTAGCCTCGTGATGGAAAGTGTATTTCCCAAGCTTGGGGGAGAATGAAGTTATTAATGATCAAATGTCCCATTCATGAGCTCCCGCGTAATATTGTTATCAATAATTTTTATGCGAGGCTTTTCTTCATGATAAGGATTTATTGGATGCCTCTTGTTCTGGATCATTCACACGTATGAAGGAAGAAGCTAAATGGGATCTTCTTGACCGTATTCAAGAGAACACCGGAGGATGGGAGAATGACAAAGGTAGAAAGTCAGTACAAATTATGATTATAAATGCATTAAATCTTTTATGGGAACTCATGACTTCTATAATGTTAGTGTTGTTTGTAGTCTTGATTCTCAAATCTTTGCAAACTGTCTTACAGATTTTGCCTCCTATCTTGATATTCATAAAAAGGATTATCACAAATATCATGCACCTTATAAAGATATTGTTCCTGCTAGTAATATAGAAGTGCATGTTGTTAATCCTGCTATTCCTAAGCCTTATATTGAAAAAATGTCTTTCCCTGCTAAGGTGAAAGAACACTCTATTGTAGCTAGTGTGGTTAATAAGAGCATTAAGGAATCTATTGAACCTGATGAACAAATAACAGTTGAGCCTGCAGTAGCAATAGTAAAAGATCTTGTTTGTGGAAATGTTGAGGATGAACACATTGTCCTTTGTGAGGATGCTTCTAATATTGTTTCCCATCCTCATAGACCTAAGAAAATTAGTGTTCATGTGCTTTCTGCTAAGATTGGTGATCATTTATATTATGGTTTATGTGACATTGGTGCTAGTTCTAGTGTTATACCTTATGAGATTTATAAAGAAATTATGCATGAAATTGGTTCTTGTGAGCTTGAGGATATTGATGTGGCTATTCATCTGCTAATAGAGAAATTGTCTTTCCGATTGCTATTGTTAGGGATGTGGATATTTTATGTGGTAAAACTAAATATCCCACTGATTTTCTAGTACTTGGTAAAGTTGCTAGTAAATATTGTCCTATTATTTTTGGTAGACCTTTCTTGAACACTTGTGGTGCTATTATAGATTCTAAGAGAGAAAAGATATTGACTAAATTTGATGGGAAATCTTATGAGTTAAATTTCCCCAAATTTTCTAGAGCACCTTATGAATCTAAATTTCCTGATGAGAATTTTAAAGTTGAACAACTTGCTTCTATTTCCCTTGCTCTAACAATGCTTTGCAACAATTTATGGAGGACCATGAAATTAAGGTCTTTATGGAAGAGAGAAATGAGATTGACGATATTCTTCTTCGTCAAACGGTGATACTAAAACATAATTTACCTGTGGAAGACTTAGGTACCACACTGCCACCCAAGGAAGATCCTGTCTTTGATTTAAAACCTTTGCCTGATGATCTTAAATATACTTATATTGATGATAAGAAAATATATCATGTTATTATTAGAGCTAAACTTGTAGGTGAAGAAGAGGAAATATTATTGGGAATTTTGAAGAAACACCGTGGAGCTATTGGTAATACTATTGATGATTTGAAGGGGATTTCTCCCACTATATGTGGGCATTCTATAAATATTGAGCCTGATGCAAAGCCAGTTGTTGAACATCAACGTCGTTTAATTCCTAAGATGAAGGAAGTGGTAAGAAACGAGGTATTAAAACTCCTTGATGCTGGTATTATTTTTCCTATTGCTGATAGTAGATGGGTAAGCCCTGTGCATTGTGTCCCTACGAAAGGTGGAATGACGGTTGTGCCTAATGAAAATAATGAGCTTATTCCACAACCAGTAGTAGTTGGTTATAGAATGTGCATTGTTTTTAGAAAGGTTAATAAAGTCACTAAGAAAGATCATTATCATTTACCCTTTATTGATCAAATGCTAGAGAGGTTGTATAAGAAAACTCATTTGTATCCTTGATGGTTATTCTGGGTTTTCTAAAATTGCTGTTAGGAAGCAAGATCAAGAGAAAACAACCTTTACTTGTCCTTATGGGAATTATTCTTATAGACGTATGCCTTTCGGTTTGTGCAATGCTCCTACTACATTTCAAAGATGCATGTCTGCTATTTTTCATGGTTTTTGTGAAGAGATTGCGGAAGTATTCATGGACGATTTCTCCGTCTATGGAACTTCTTTTGATAATTGTTTGTACAACCTTGATAAAGTTTTGGAGAGATGTGAGGAAACTAATCTTGTTCTTAATTGGAAAAAATGCCACTTTATGGTTAATGAAGGAATTGTTCTTGGACGTAAAACTTCTGAAAGAGGTATTGAAGTTGACAGAGCTAAATTGGAAGCAATAGAGAAAATGCCTTGTCCTAGGGATGTTAAAGACATTCGTAGTGTTCTTGGTCATGCTAGTTTTTGTAGGAGGTTTATTAAAGATTTTTCTAAAATATCAAAACCTCTTACAAATATTCTTCAAAAATATGTACCTTTTGTTTTCCATGATGATTGCAAGGAAGGTTTTGAAACTTTAAATAAGGCTTTAACTACTGCTCCTATTGTTCAACCACCTGATTGGAATTTACCTTTTGAAATTATGTGTGATGCTAGTGATTTTGCTGTAGGTGATGTTCTTGGACAGCGAGTAGATAAGAAATTGAATTTTATTTTGCTAGTAAGACCCTTGATGATGCTCAAAAGAATTATACTACTACTGAAAAAGAGTTCTTAGCTGTAGTTTGTACATGTGATAAGTTTATACCTTATATTGTTGATTCAAAGGTTACTATTCATACTGATCATGCTACTATTAGATACCTTATGGACAAGAAAGAGGCTAAGCCTATGCTTATTACATGGGTGTTGCTTTTAAAAGAGTTTGATTTGCATATAGTGGATAGGAAGGGTGCTGAAAATCATGTTGCTGATAACTTGTCTAGAATGGAAAACTTTGTTTTTTATCCTATTCATGTTAACGATAGTTTTCCAAATGAACAACTAGCTGTAATAAAAGTAAAATCCCAGGATAGTCCATGGTATACTGATTATGCTAACTTTATTGTTTCCATGTATTTGCCTCCAACATTTACAGCTCAATAAAGAAGAAAATTCTTGTATGATTTGAGGCATTATTTTTTGGATGACCCACACATATATAAATAAGGAGTAGATGGTATTATGAGAAGATGTGTTCCACATCATGAATAACGTGAAATATTGAAAAAGTGCCATGGTAGTGCTTATGGAGGACATCACGCTGGAGACAGAACTGCATAAAAGGTTCTACAATGAGGTTTCTATTGGCCTACTCTCTTTAAAGATGCACATAAATTTATTTTGTCTTGTGATGAATGTCAAATAGTTGGTAATATTTCTAGATTTAATGAAATGCCTATGAGTTATTCTCTTGCTATTGACCCTTTTGATTGTTGGGGATTTGACTTTATGGGTCCTTTTCCTCCTTCAAATGGTTATGCACATATTCTTGGTTCTGTTGTTTACGTTACTAAATGGGTAGAAGCTATACCTACTAAAAGTGTTGATGGTGAGACCTCTTTAAAAATGCTTAAAGATGTTATTTTCCCTAGGTTTGGTGTGCCTAGATATCTTATGACTGATGGAGGTTGTCACTTTATTTATGGTGATTTTAGAAAAAATATTGCTAAATATGATGTTAATCATAGAATTGCCTCAGCTTCTCATGCTCAAACCAGTGGGCAAGTAGAATTAACAAATAGAGTAATTAAATCTATCTTGCAAAAGACTGTTAATAAATCTAGGAAGAATTGGTCTGATAAGTTGAATGATGCTTTATGGGCTTATAGAACTGCTTATAAAAATTCTATGGGTATCTCTCCTTACAAAATGGTTTATGTAAAAGCTTTTCACTTGCTTTTAGAATTAGAACACAAAGCTTATTTGGCAGTAAAAGAACTAAATCAAGATTTTAAACTTGCTGGTAAGAAAAGAATGCTTGATTTGAATCATTTAGATGAATGGATATGTGAAGCTTATGAAAATGCTAAACTCTTTAAAGAGAAAGTTAAACAATGGCATGATAGAAGAAAACTTAAAAGAAAGTTTCATGTTGGTGAGAAAGTTCTATTGTAACGGTCTCGTCTCAGATTTTTTGCAGGAAAATTACTCTCCATATGGGAAGGACCATATATTATTGAAGAAGTGTATCGTTCGGGTGCAATCAAAATTGCTTCCCTCAAAGATAACACTACACAAGTGGTAAATGGGCAAAGACTCAAACATTATATTTCTGGGGATTCTTATGATGAAGATGTTGATGTTATTCAAGTAATGACTCTAGAGAAGTTCATTAGAGAGAAGATTCTAGAATCTGCATAGTCCGTTTTTAAATAGGTAACGGTTCTATTAAGAAAAAGTTTGCTGGATATCTTTTGAGTTATAAATTATTGATTTTTGGAAAATATGAAAAATAACGTGACGAAGAGGAGTTCGAGACGGTGCCCGAGGGCACCATACCATTCCTGGGCGCGGGCCCACCCTTGGCCGCTCCTGGCTATGGTGTGGGCGCCCCGGAGCCCCTCTCCGACTCATTTTTGACCTGGACTTTCCTTTCGTTGTGTATCTTTTTGCTATATAACCCCCCGGATCCCCCAAGGTCTGTATATTGTTTTCTCATCGTGTTTCTGTTTCGACCTGTTTCATACAGGATCTGGAGCAACGATGTCCTCTTCCAGACCTCCCAAAGACAGTTACTTTGCGAACGTCGGCAACCCGTACATGAACGAGTTGAAGATGCGTCCCAAGGAGATGCTGCTAAAGGATGGGGTGGTGCAGATAGAAGATGTTCGGGGCCCTAAAGGAGAAGGCAGTATGGAAGCTAGGATGGAAGAGCTGGAGCAAGAAGTATTTAAGTACAAGAAGATGGCGGAGATTGAAGTTGACATCATCCACAGGATAAAGACAGAACTGATCGCTGAGCACAAGAAAGAGATTTCAGAGCTTTGGGAGGAGATTTTCTCACTCACCAAGACCACCAACAAATTACAAGCCCAACTCTACAATGTGCATAACCAGAACTATGAGTATGAGAACAGGTTTAAACATATAAGCTCTGCTACTAGTTTCAGGATATTGGAGACCAAGACATCATTTATTGATGGGGAGCCTCTACCTTGGAAGTCTGATGATGAGAAGGATTCACCACCGCCACCGAAGAATTAATTCATCATGGGTATTGGCATCCCCTTGTCTTGTTCCAAGCTTGGAGGAGTGCAGCGGTATCACATCTCTATCTTTTACCTTTTTACCTTTTAGTAGATTCATATCATGATTAGAGGAAATATCATATAGTATGGTTTGCGGTATGGAACTATCGCTCTTTATTTGGTTATCGTTGTATCCCTTGGTTTGAGTTGTCGTAATGGAATATTAATGAGAAATTGCATCATCTTCTACACCTTGTTTTAGCTTGCAATTTCTGTTATTTGGTTGATCTTGTTATGAATATTGGAGCATCAAGTTAATCTAGTTGGTTTTGGCAAACTTACCATTGGTCAGTAGCAACAATAATTTGATACTTAAGTAGAAAAGAGGTAGTTTTCATGTAGATATATTGTTCCATGATCTTTCTTTCTTGTTATCCTATAAGCTTAGTATTCTCAAGTAAGATTGTTTGTACTTCTCAAAGAATATTGCATGATTGGTTTTATCGTGTATATGGTTGTTTGTTTTCCCTCAATTCTTATGCTTGCTACCCAACCTTGCTAGCCAAAAACCTGTACTGAGAGGGAATGCTTCCCGTGCATCCAAACCTTGAACCCAAAACCATGCCATTTGTATCCACCATACCTACCTATATATGGTATTTAACCGCCACTCCAAGTAAATTTCTTGTGTGCTACCTTTAAAACCTTAAAAATTATTCCTGTTTTGTGTTCCTGTTTTAGCTCATGAGGATGCAAATAGAGATTATTTATCTCACTTGTTGATTGGACTTTACACACCTGGACTAGTGGCTTCATCCTCTTATTCAAATGTTAGAAGAGCTGGCAGCGGGATGCCCAGCCCGAAACTAATACAAAAAATTATCTTCACTATTTTTGCCCCTAATTTATCACTCAAAGCATAATTGTGTACACAAAAGAGAAACAGGGATGACCTTCTACACCAGTTGCGTCCTTCAATGGGAGCCGCTCTTGTGAAGTCTAGTTGGCTTGTGACGTACTGTATTTTTTGTTTTCCATTCGTTTACATAGACATACACACCTCTCTAAAAATTAGACACTCCTCCATGGTATCTCATTTTTGGCAGGCACCAGAGGATTCAGTTAGCCATGGTATGTGTAAGATGGTTGGGAGGAGTGTCAAACTTTTTTTTACCTCTGTTTTTTGAATAAAAGCTCTAGCACATGAGTTAATACCCACTTCCCTCTGCGAAGGGCCTATCTTTTACCTTTATGTTGAGTCATTAACCTATTTCCTTCTGTCTTTAGCAAGAATTTGAGTTGTTGTGACTCATCCATCTATATGTTGATTTACTCAATCATGTTCCTTATTCTCCCTTGTTTAGTACAAATGTTTTATCTGTTTGAATACCACTTTAAAAGTTATCAATGATTGCAAATAAACTGTTATGATTGAGCATGTTAAACTTTGCAAATATAAGCTCTAATATATAAAGACTCAGATTGAAACATGGGTACATTGTTAATTGTTCTTTGACCAAGAACGAAGTTTGCCTTCACCAATTTTGATTTCCTTTTTGCACCTTTATTGTGACTCCATTTACTGGTTTCAAGTTAAATTATATGAGAGGGGGTTACTTGGTAGAATGACTAGTGTATTGATAGTTGTGATGCTTCTTTTCCGTATTTTATTTATCGATACCTCACTCCATAAACCTGTGGTCATGTTTACTGAGTTCAGTTTCGCTTGGGGACAAGTGAGGTCTAAGCTTGGGGGGATTTGATACGTCCATTTTGCATCACTATTTTATGTCGTTATTTTCTGTTATTCATCGATATATTTCATGTTATGATACATTACTTATGTTATTTCATATTATTTTGAATGTTTAATAATTATGGGAGAAGAAACACCGGAACCAGAAATCTGGTGGAAAAAAGCACCATCAGGTTACCCTATTTCAGAAGATTGGCAGAAGAGGGGGAACACCGGAGGAGTCTTAGAAGTCCCGAGGAGGAAGCTAGCCAGAAGGGCACCCGGAGGGGGGCCACCTGGGGCCCACACCACCAGGCGGCGCCCCCTGGCCACGCCTACGGGTGGTCAGGCCCCCTGGCCCACTCCTAGGCGCCCCCTTTCGCGTACTTGACCCCCAGGGAACCGTAAGCCCTTGGGGATCATCGAAGAATTATTTTGCCGCCGCCTCGGGGCGGAAAACACCAGAGAGAAAAGCTCTCCGGTAGGGAGAAAATTGCTGAGAAATTCCTCCCCGGAGAGAGGAATTCGTCGCCATCGTCACCGTCATCACTCCGGGCTTCGTCGATATCATCATCCTCATCACCAGCACCATCACCGTCACCATCCACCTTCATCCCGATGTAACAATTAATGGTCTTTATCGTTTCTCTTCACTAGATCTCTCACCCAGTGTGGATTACTTGTTAGTAGTTGATGCTTGTGAGATTTATCGGTGTTTACACTTTATGACCACATTGTTATTATCCATTATATCACCTATGATTATGACCCATATGATGTCTCGTGAGTAGTTCATTTAGTTCTTGAGGACATGGGAGTCATGATGTTAGTAGTGAAGTTATGTTGAAGTTATATCTCTCGATTCGGTATTTAAGTTGTGGTGCTATTCTTCTAGTGGTGTCATGTGAATGTTGACTACATGATACTTCACCTCTATGGTCCTAGGAGGATGCATTGTGTATTTGGATACTAATTGTGGGGTTTCCGGAGTTACAGAAACCTAAACCCCCTTTAGGAAACCAATGCACGAGAGAGTGTAGGATCCCGGAGTTTTAAGGTTGTGGTTAGATTTATCTTAATTACTTGCTTGTATTTGCGGGTGCTTATGAGTTGTATAATCACAAGTATGTATTAGTCCTAGTTGGCGGTGCATTATCATAGGTTCACCCACACAACACTTGACGAACTAATAAATATTAATCAACTATATGAAGCGAAATAACTTGACGAAATTCCCATGTGTCCTCAAGAATGTTCGGTAATCATAAGTAGAACAACCGGGTTTTCCTTTGCACTCAAAAGGATTGGTCCAATCGCTGCAATTATTATTACTCTTATTTATTTAATCGCACTTTATTTATCTGCTATATCTAAAACAACCAAAATCATGTTTGCTAGTGTTTAAAGTGAATCCTCTATCCAACCTGCTTGTCAACACCTTCTACTCCTCGTTGGGTTCGACACTCTTCTTTATCGAAAGTACGATACACCCCCTATACTTGTGGGTCATCAATCCTAGGCAGAAGGTGTCGCCCGTAAGCATCTATCTTGTGGATTTGTTACTTCGGGAAAGTTTGTAAAGGTTTAGAGGTCGCCCCAAGACCTACCAATAATGGATTTAGCTCTTTCTTCCTGGAAGAGACTCAAAGAGAAGGAGGTGAGCCTTCGTGGAGTATGGGTGTCCTTCGTGGTATCTCACACCTCACCAACGTAATGTAGCTCTCTCTCAATAGAAGGAACACAGGAATACATCTTATTCTCCCCATGCCTCGGTTATTCCTATTTGAGCTCTTTAATTATTGTTATCTACTTGTGATATCGCATCATATAGGGTGTTTCATATATTTGTTAGTCTCACCTTGCTATCAACATAGGCTAAACCTTGTGAAAATGAATGAAAATTTGTAGAAACCAATTCACCCCCCTCCCTAGGTTACCATCTATATCCTTTCAATTGGCATCAGAGCCGAGGAATCTTTTTAAGGGCTTCACCGCCTTATGAGTGAGATAGTTGACGATGGGGAGGGCAAGCACACAGATGCGAAACTTTAACGCAAGTTGGAAGACCGCGATTTTTCTTGGAAAAATAAAAAGAATGAAACTATAGAACGAGTTGTGGCCGACACGCTAGCGGGGAAATTGGTTCTTGATCTTTCCTCAAATGTTAAGGAGAGCATTGATGTAAGGTCCCCAGAACCACTGTTCAAGGACACCTCCGATATGCATACATTCACGATCCCAGATCACACCAGTCGTGAACAACATATCAAGTTGGTACACAGATACAATATCCATTACACGATTGCACACACACTTACAAAAGAGACAAGGTCACGTGAACAAGTCCACACAGCTGCCACGCAAGGCAAACACACAACACACACGGCGGAAGACTAAACACACACAAACGTAGTAGAGACTAAGTCATGCCTTAACCTACAGGCTGCTGACCGGGAGACGATCCTAGTTCGCAAAGCCATAAGCTCCGTACTCCTCTTCGTAGATCTCCTTCTGAGATTCCTTCTCGATGTCTGGCAAGTAAATACCAGGGACAAACCAATATGAGTACATTTGAATGTACTCAGCAAGACACCCATCATGTAGCTTACCAAAATGCAAGTATGCGTTTACGGTGTAATAGGATGCTATGCATAGGGTTCACTATCCATGATATATGAAAGATATATCATAGTTGATTTTGAAAATCTTTGTATCTTTGTTGAAGAAGATACTTCAAACAAAAATAATATAGTTTTCTTTCTCTTGTAGATATCACATGTACCAGAGGTTTTGTAAAGCTTTGTTAAAAGGAAGTTTTCTCTTTGCAAAACTTCTTGAAATCAACTTCTAGTTTTTGTTTCAAACAGAAAGGTTTTCTTTGCAAAACTCCTTGTAAAACAACTTCTGGATTTTCATTAATGGTACCTCCACAGTACAAGATTTCCTCCTTTCGGTACTTCATAAGTCCAACACCTTTTTGAAAACTCCTTTTTGAAAACATTGACACAATTCTAGCTACATGGCCATTCAACTGTCCATATCCGAGGACGCGGCTATTCCGAATAGTTTGACTTTGCAGAGGTGTACACAATCCACCAGATCCAGTACATCCGCCGTGAACAACCACGGACTGTAACAACAGTATGTGAATATCAGATAACTGATCCTAAACATCCGCTATGATCAAGCTAGAATATGTCTATCTCTTCAGTTGAGTATGTGCTCCCCGGCATCAGGTCCCACCTCGCCAAGACAGGAGCCCCAACTTATGCACCCGGAGGAGAACTTAATACATCATTGTGTATGTCACATGTTTCATAACTTGGCGACAATTCAGTTCGAGGGAGTCTATCCCCTTATATCAAATTGAGATAGAACACACGCTAACAAGAACAAACTTCCAGTTAAGCCCCGTGCCCATGTTGAGGTAGGGTGGCAGTACGGTAAAGGTTGTCCGGCGAAGACTAGGTTATGTGTCATTTTTGTAAAACACCATTTTCTCAAAAAGGACCACTTCCACGTTCCTCTGGTGGATAAGGCTTCACCTTTCCACCGGGTTTTCCATCAAGCCTTTGTTTTGCAAAAACATATTTTTAGGATGTCCATTAGGGGCTTATATTTTTGGTGGTAATAAATACCATATGGTGGCTATGGGCTTGGTAACACCAAGTATCAGCTACTGGCATAATATAATAATGATATATAAAATTAATAGTAGTAATAGTCACTCAAAAATAGTTTTTGGTAATCAAAATTTTGTATAACTTTTCAGAAGTAAATCATGCATGATAGATAATGATAAGTGTAGTAACAACAAGCATCAGGATGGCTTGCCTTAAAACTCTTAGTGTCCCTGGCCTTGAAGTAACTTGAACTTGACGCACAGCTCCACAACTGCTTCTTCTTCTTCTTTGTTTTCTATCGTCGTAAAAGAATAAAAGACACACACTCAGAACTAAAGGACAAAGAACCAAACAAAGCAATACATACAGAAAGCAAACTCATACTAGCGCAAACACTCAAACGTTATCGAGAAAACTATCTCACCAACTCTCATGGTACAAAACTATCGTCAAACGACATATGGTTGAGAAACCATATCCGACATCTTACCTACCATATATGGAGTGGTGTACCACTCTCATAATAAGATATCCAAGAAGCTAAAATATAGCGTGTGGGTACAAAAGGTGAGGCTGCTAAGATAAAAACAAACAGTCAAGGCAATACCCATGGCAGTGGGTATTAACAACACACAAGCAACATCACCAAACAAGTTCATGATTAAAACAATGCATAGATAACAAGATACTAATAAACACAACAACAACACTAGCACAACAATAACATAGTGCAATACTCATGCTAAGGCAACCACTCAGACAATTTCCAAACAACAATCAAACACACCACAGATGAATAGGCTAGTTATAGACTATGCTTATGCCTACTCAAAGTTATGGAATCCATCAATCGTGAAAATAAACAAAACAAACCAGTAGATCAACCAATGGTAACAAGCCATAAAACATAATATAAAACAAAATCATGACAAAGATAATAAGGCTAGAACATACATAACAACATGAGTCCACTAACAGCCTATTAGTATGAGAATTCTACACAAGCATGCTATAAGAGATAATTATATTTTACAACTATAACAACAAGCAACTCCACAGTTCATGTTATAATAACAGAAATAATAACATCCTAAAAATGCTAGAATAATCATTCACTCATGAAATATAAAGGACAACAATACTAGAGCAACTCAAACAATCTAGTGGTGACACTAGTTCATCACTAGGGAAGCAAACATCAATACAAGGATGCATGACTCTAATAAAGAAAGGTATGAAGGTAAAAAACTACTAACAACACCCAACACCTTACTTTCCTGTATTTGCGGATGCTTCTGAGGGGTATAATCACAAGTATGTATTAGTCCTAGTTGGGCGGTGCATTAGCATAGGTTCACCCACACAACACTTAACTAACCAATAAGTATTAATCAACTATATGAAGTGAAAGCACTTGACGAAATTCCCATGTGTCCTCGAGAACGTTTGGTAATCATAAGTAGAACAACCGGCTTGTCCTTTGGACTCAAAAGGATTGGGCCACTCGCTGCAATTATTATTACTTTTATTTATTTACTTGCACTTTATTTATCTACTATATCCAAAACAACCAAAAACATGGTTGCTAGTGTTTACAGTGAATCCTCTATCAAACCTGCTTGTCAACACCTTCTGCTCCTCGTTGGGTTCAACACTCTTATTTATCGAAAGTACTACGATACACCTCCTATACTTGTGGGTCATCAAGACTATTTTTTGGCGCCGTTGCCGGGGAGTGAAGTGCTATTGGTAAGTGGAATTGGTAAGAGAAACTTTTACTGTGAGTATTATTTTATTTCTGTCTGCTGTTTTATTACATTATGGAGAATAATTTTGATTCTCTGTTTACAGGTACTACTACTATCACTACTAGGGTAGTAGGTGAACCGTTATCTCCTGAATTAGATCCTTATAAAATACCTATGAAAAAGTTTGGGCGTGTTATGGATAACTGCTATTACGGAGATGGAACTGTCTATCCCGGTGATCATTTGCTCTTTATACATGAATTATGCGAGTTATTCAGGTGTGCAGGTATTACTATGGATCAAGTTAAAAGGAAATTATTTTCGTTATCGCTGAAAGGAAGAGCCGCTGAATGGTTCAAATTACTAAAGAATGGTGAATCTATTGGATGGGAGGAAATTGTTCCTCTCTTTTATTCTAAATTATATCCTCCTAGTGAGATTCATCAAGACTGGAATCAAATATATAATTTCTAGCCTCGTGATGGAAAGTGTATTTCCCAAGCTTGGGGGGGAATGAAGTTATTAATGCTCAAATGTCCCATTCATGAGCTCCCGTGTAATATTGTTATCAATAATTTTTATGCGAGGCTTTTCTTCATGATAAGGATTTATTGGATGCCTCTTGTTCTGGATCATTCACACGTATGAAGCAAGAAGCTAAATGGGATCTTCTTGACCGTATTCAAGAGAACACCGGAGGATGGGAGAATGACAAAGGTAGAAAGTCAGTACAAATTATGATTATAAATGCATTAAATCTTTTATGGGAACTCATCACTTCTATAATGTTAGTGTTGTTTGTAGTCTTGATTCTCAAATCTTTGCAAACTGTCTTACAGATTTTGCCTCCTATCTTGATATTCATAAAAAGGATTATCACAAATATCATGCACCTTATAAAGATATTGTTCCTGCTAGTAATATAGAAGTGCATGTTGTTAATCCTGCTATTCCAAGCCTTATATTGAAAGTCTTTCCCTGCTAAGGTGAAAGAACACTCTATTGTAGCTAGTGTGGTTAATAAGAGCATTAAGGAATCTATTGAACCTGATGAACAAATAACAGTTGAGCCTGCAGTAGCAATAGTAAAAGATCTTGTTTGTGGAAATGTTGAGGATGAACACATTGTCTTTTGTGAGGATGCTTCTAATATTGTTTCCCATCCTCATAGACCTAAGGAAATTAGTGTTCATGTGCTTTCTGCTAAGATTGGTGATCATTTATATTATGGTTTATGTGACATTGGTGCTAGTTCTAGTGCTATACCTTATGAGATTTATAAAGAAATTATGCATGAAATTTGTTCTTGTGAGCTTGAGGATATTGATGTGGATATTCATCTTGCTAATAGAGAAATTGTCTTTCCGATTGCTATTGTTAGGGATGTGGATATTTTATGTGGTAAAACTAAATATCCCACTGATTTTCTAGTACTTGGTAAAGCTGCTAGTAAATATTGTCCTATTATTTTTGGTAGACCTTTCTTTAACACTTGTGGTGCTATTATAGATTCTAAGAGAGAAAAGATATTGACTAAATTTGATGGGAAATCTTATGAGTTAAATTTCCCCAAATTTTCTAGAGCACCTTATGAATCTAAATTTCCTGATGAGAATTTTAAAGTTGAACAACTTGCTTCTATTTCCCTTGCTCTAACAATGCTTTGCAACAATTTATGGAGGACCATGAAATTAAGGTCTTTATGGAAGAGAGAAATGAGATTGACGATATTCTTCTTCGTCAACCGGTGATACTAAAACATAATTTACCTGTGGAAGACTTAGGTACCACACTGCCACCCAAGGAAGATCCTGTCTTTGATTTAAAACCTTTGCCTGATGATCTTAAATATACTTATATTGATGATAAGAAAATATATCATGTTATTATTAGTGCTAAACTTGTAGGTGAAGAAGAGGAAAGATTATTGGGAATTTTGAAGAAACACCGTGGAGCTATTGGTAATACTCTTGATGATTTGAATGGGATTTCTCCCACTATATGTGGGCATTCTATAAATATTGAGCCTGATGCAAAGCCAGTTGTTGAACATCAACGTCGTTTAATTCCTAAGATGAAGGAAGTGGTAAGAAACGAGGTATTAAAACTCCTTGATGCTGGTATTATTTTTCCTATTGCTGATAGTAGATGGGTAAGCCCTGTGCATTGTGTCCCTACGAAAGGTGGAATGACTGTTGTGCCTAATGAAAATAATGAGCTTATTCCACAACCAGTAGTAGTTGGTTATAGAATGTGCATTTTTTTAGAAAGGTTAATAAAGTCACTAAGAAAGATCATTATCATTTACCCTTTATTGATCAAATGCTAGAGAGGTTGTATAAGAAAACTCATTTGTTTCCTTGATGGTTATTCTGGGTTTTCTCAAATTGCTGTTAGGAAGAAAGATCAAGAGAAAACAACCTTTACTTGTCCTTATGGGACTTATGCTTATAGACGTATGCCTTTCGGTTTGTGCGATGCTCCTACTACATTTCAAAGATGCATGTCTGCTATTTTTCATGGTTTTTGTGAAGAGATTGCGGAAGTATTCATGGACGATTTCTCCGTCTATGGAACTTCTTTTGATAATTGTTTGTACAACCTTGATAAAGTTTTGGAGAGATGTGAGGAAACTAATCTTGTTCTTAATTGGAAAAAATGCCACTTTATGGTTAATGAAGGAATTGTTCTTGGACGTAAAATTTCTGAAAGAGGTATTGAAGTTGACAGAGCTAAATTGGAAGCAATAGAGAAAATAGTGTGCACGTGTTTATTTAAATCTTGTGCAGGAAGTAGATTCTTATTCGATTAAAATTGTTCCATGGTTGCGAGTGATTACATCACACGTAGTTTCTTTGTCCATGTGTGCCAGTGGAAGAAACAGCTGGCCTGAAGGAAGGGTAGAAGGGGAGCTGTGTAGACTGTAGTAGACTGTAGAGGCTAGACGGCGATCGGTGATCGAGGCCACCACAATAGAAGTGGTAGCCCTTCAGTTGAGATAGAGTGTGGAATACATCATCAAACCCTAACGTGCAATATGGAGAGTCAAGTCGACGCCTATAAATACTAGAAGACCATGCTACAAGAAGACATGTTTGCATGTACACCCAAGTTGAGGCCCTATCCTTCATAGTCTCCGTAGTCATCAACCCTAGATTCACATACTCTTATTCTTGGGTGCATGTAAACCCGGAGAGATCCATCTTGTAAATTCTTGTATGATCTTGTGATCACACCATGAATAAATCCCGTGGAACTACATCACCATTGACTTGATCCCTACCGGTTAGCCCTTGCCCCTTACCAAACAAATAAATTCTCTTTTGATCACTGGAAATGAGATTACCATAAGGAAAAAATGATCCTTCGAGAGGCTCCTCTATCACATAAAAAATATTTTATAGATTTAATATTATGCTTAAAATAATATAACATGATAGTGGTAAATCCAGAACCCCCAAGAATAATTTTAGTCATGTTGGTCATCACACTCTTGTTCATATTTACAATTTTAATATATAATTTACTCTCACTTACAGCACTCTATAATTTCAAAATTGACAATGCTAGTTTTTTTTAGAATCAAAAGTAACTTGCCTACATTCTGCATAAAGCTTTGCAAGAGGCTAACAACCATTTTCAAATATCTTCATTGGACCGATACTCTTACCGCTAAAGCACCTACAATAATCATGTGCACTTGCACACAAGATGGAATGTGGGGAGTTGTCATCCTCCGCCTACGGTGGCACGAGGTTGGCAACATCCACTACAACAAAAACATATTGTGGAGACATTTTCATAGAGGCATTCTTCATTGAGTCTCTTAAAACCTGACCCAGTTTTTTACAGAGGATTTATCACACACACTTTAGGTATTTCCTTATCGGTAGAGATATATACCTAGATACATCATCCATGGTGTCACTTAGTCTGCATGTAAAGATAGTGTAAAAGATATTTTTTATAATGTCTTAACAAGTGAGATGTCTCATTACAGAGACTCTTCATAATGTCTCTTATCATTTCTTTATAGACGTTAAGAGAGACAACTTTGTGGATGCCTCAACGGTACCATCATTCTCTAAAGACACTAGGTGTGTCGATTTTACTATAAGAGATAAACTAAAGAACCCCTTCAAAGTGATATATGTAACACCATCATTATAAGACAATCAAGAAGATAAAGTCAGAGTTTCAAAATATATTATCCTTGTTCACTTAAGCACTCTCAGTTATTTGAGACTAGTCATAATACATCATATATTACTAAGCACACAATTAAAATAACATCTAACATGACATGCCAAAGTCTAATCCACAGTCAAACAAGCTTCATATTGCACCACTATAAGCATGAAATATTTTACTCTTCTCCAACACCAATCAACTTATTTGAAACATCTCTCAAAGAAAATAATAATTAAAGATCAGAGAGCTAATCATACATAATTGAAGCAAACCAACTTGCTCTGAACGAAATTCAAGTGAAACATAAGAGCTAAATGTAAACTAGCAAAAACTAAACACTCACAGAACAATAAGTGTGAAAACTAGAGTGTTCTAAACAATGAAAACGGGGCGTGTTTCTCTCCAATCTAAAATTGTAGTATCCAACCATTTATTACAGGAAAAAAAACAAAAAAAATGATGCTCAAAGAATAAAAGCAAACTGATATTTTTGTTGATGAAGAATGGATGCCTTGGGCATCGGCAAGCTTTGAGGCTTCTAATTCTTGGATATTTATTGGGATGACATGGGCATCCCCAAGCTTGAGCTTTTGTCCATTCTTCATCTTCTCATATCATCCTTCTCTCCGTGCACTTGAAAACTTCCTCCACCTAAAATTCCTCACAGTCTTCATTAGCAACGTTAATACATCAAAACAATAAATACAATTGGTTCAGTTTAAACACATGGCAAGCACTCCATTTGAAACATTAGATACTGTTAGAACTTCTTTTAAGGCACTTCCTCCAAATGAACACAAAAGAAAAAGATTAAGAGGCAAATACAAATATTGGCGGAAATCATTCAAAACAGAACGGCTGGTAAAGATGATTTTTTTTCTAGTCACTTCTATAGCTCAAATCAAAAGGTGAAAAACTAATGAAACGTAGATAACAAACTCGGGCAGGTTCCCAGAAAATATAAAAAATTACTCGCGTTATGTCCGAGAGAACCAAGGTTTTTGGTGAAGCGCAAAAAACTGGACAGAAAACAGGAAGCTGATCTTTCTTTCAAATAGAGGTTATTCTTGGCACAATAACGAAATAAAAAGGATAAGGAGAGGTTAATACGGATGTAAAAACTTCCAAGACTCAGACAAAAAAGATAAAGCAGAAGAAAACATAAAAAATAACATACGAAAACAAAGTGGGTTGCCTCTCACGAGCGTTTTTCTTTAACATGTTTTTAGGTTGGAAAAGTGATTTAAATAATGCTCACATAAGAAGAAGAATAGCATAATAGTATAGAGTATTAAGAAGAAAATATAAAGCAAATTTAAATCTAACCCACTTCCTATGCAAAATAATATTGTAAATAAATAACTCACTCAAGCACAAAGGAACTTGGGATCATCATTAGATAAAGTCGCGGTCTTTCCAAAACCACTTTTTACAATATTACCATAAGATTGAACCACTCTTGGGATTAATACTACCTAAATTCATGGAATCTCCAAACCCACTTTCATCATTGTAATCATCATTAATAGGTGCCATATTATAATCATACAAAATTTTCTCCTCCAAGCTAGGTGACATAAGAAGTTCATTTCCAGTTATTATATATCATCATAAGCACTAGGATAATTATAATTTATAGAAAAAACAATTTTCAAACATCGCATTATTAATAGCAAAGGTATTTTCAAACTCATCATCCCCAAGCTTAAAGATTTCCAAACCATAATTAGAAGGAACATGGGTAAAACTAAAACATATCAATTGTTAATATCATCATTTTCAAAATTGGTGCCAAAAATAGTTTCAAGATTATAAGTAGTATCATCATTGTCCCAATCATGATCATCAAATTCAGTAGTAGGCATAAGATAATCATCTTCAATAGTGCCTCCAGACTTATCATCACGAAAAGAACCAATATAACAGTCATGTATATCATCTTCAATATTAATTTTCGAATCATACTCACTAGGGATAACATTGAGAGGAGCAACATGCTTAGGCGAAGGTACCATATCCTCTCCATGTTTCCTCCTCCTCTTCTTCTTCTCCTTAGTCGCCTTAAGCGAGGGTGGTGGGAAAGGAAGCTTCTCCATCTACTGTGATTTATAATTAGAAACAATAGGAGAAACTTGGGAGATTTTCTCCCTTCCTTAGTGGCAATAAAATGGAAAATTCTTACTTTCATAATTTGGTAAAGTTCCATTGTTTAATATTTTTTCTATGTAAAAATGTTTATGGCAATTTTCAACACAATATGAGTCGCATCAGTGCAGAATGTTCTTTATTCCCAAAGTATTCATGTCTAGCTTAGAGGTTTTTCCTAATAACTCTTCGCACCCAAAAAATAATTTAATTTCATCATAAATATCACAGGTTATCATGTCATAACAAAGGGGATTGATGATTCTATCACAAAATTACATGCATTGGAAATTAAAATGGCCCACTTCATTGCAAAGTTCACAGATAGAAGGATAGTGATCTTGCACTTTTTCAGCAAATTCAATTAGGTCATTACACCATATGCTAGTTTTTTATGCTTATGTTGCTTACAATAATTATCTTCTTAAACTCGGCTACTTTCGCAATGTCTATGTGCTCCACAAAAATTAACATGCTTATAGAACATTATTTTCAGAAATTGGATCATATCTATTGCAATTATTATCAACTATTTCATTTTCTATGCAAACGTCTTTAAAAGGATCATGATACTTGGTACAAATATATTTAGGAACATTTATATGAGAGGAAAAATATTTACAACAATTAACTACTATTTGAGAATAATTTCAAACTTAGCACTAAGCTTATTAAAACTATCAGTTTCAACAAAGGACCTAATGCAATCATACTCATAATTTATACTTGATTCTTTACCTTTGTCGACCTCCCAATCTTCAGTGTTGAGTTTAATCCTTTCAATAAGGTTCCATTTAACATCAACTTTCTGGATCATAAAAGAACCCATATAAGAAGCATCAAGCATATCTTTGTCCTAACGAGAAAGCCTTGCATAAAAATTATTAACAATAATTTCATTTGAAAAGTTCCGATTGGGGCTTTTAAGTATTAATGATTTCAGTCTTGCCCAAGCTTGAGCAATTCCCTCTATGTGACGCGGCCAAAATTTATATATATAATCCCTATCTTTATGCATTTCATGAAGAGGATAAAATTTAGAGTAAAAGAGATACATAATATCCTTATAATCTAATAAGTGAGAATCGTATAGTAGTAAATACCAATGTCGTGCCTTATCTTTAAGTTATAAGGCAAATATTTTCCCATGATTACTTCACTTGGTACACCTGCAATCTTAAACAACTCGCAAAATTCTTTAATATAAAGCAGATGCACACTATGATGGACAGATCCATCTCCTGCATAACGATAATTCATAACATGGTGGATTATCCCCATAGGCATTGTAAAAGTAACAATTTAAGTAGGTGGAGGACCTTTCTCTACCACATGAGTGGTTGAGGGGTCATTCCTAAACAGCCAACTCATAGTAGAGGCTTCCATAATAAAGCAAAGTAACAAATAAAAATAAAAATAAACAACACGGAAGATAAAATAGGAAACAAGTAAAAATGAGCCTAACTAGTGAAAATAAAAAAAAGAAACAAAAAGACAAAATTGCAAAATCTAAAGATATACCTTCAAGCGCTAACCACCCCAGCGATGGCGCCGGAAAAGAGCTTGATGTCTACTACATGTTACTGCTCTTGTAGACTATGTTGGGCCTCCAAGGGTAGAGGTTTGTAGGACAACAGCAAATTTCCCTCAAGTGAGTAACCCAAGGTTTATCGAACTTAGGAAGGTATAGTGTGAATGTGTGTCTCTCAAGCAACCATGCAATTAAGATACAAGAAGTCTCTTGTGTCCACAACACACACAATACAACTGTCAGTTGTATAGGTGCACTAGTTTGGCGAAAATATAGTGAAATACGGGTGATGTGGATGGTAAATCAAGGTATTGTAAATATGTAATAAAAATGGCTGCAAGCATACAAGTAGTAAAACTAAAAGCAAGAGGTCTTACAATGGTGGAAAATAAGTCCTAGATATTATACTTTCACTAGTGGAAACTCTCAACAATATTAACATAATTAAACACATGATATTTCCTCTCACAACATGCAATGGTAAACGTAACTCCAAAAATGCTCGATGGATCCAATAGGATCAAACTCACGTAGGGCTACACAAGCACTCCTTAAAGTTCTTATTCCACACTTTTAGATACCGCAACGCTGTCACTTTGGGCATCTAAAGATAGTACTAACAAACACCACAAATTCCATCATTCAATCCATTAAATTGAACAAGGTCATGATAAGTATCCCTCCAATCTATAATCCATAGAATCACACACGCCCCCTCCCCCCCCCCCCCCACTATCATCGTGGCAACCAAGGTGACTCCGATAGATTATACTAGATAAAATCAATTGAGCAACATATTCATTACATAATGATGGGTAAACATCATGGATTCAACTATAGTAACATATCTCACGATCACAATGAATATCACATCATGGGAGAGAGATAATCACATAGTTACTAGTACAAGCCCTCAACCCCGAGGAGGGAATACTCCCGCATCATAGTGGGAGGCAGAAACGTCGATGAAGATGGCTCCGGGGGTACTTCCCCATCCCGGCAGAGTGCTAGAACAGAGAAATTTCTTCCCCGAATTAAGGTTTTGGATAGCGGTGGAACTCGGATGTGTTTCTAGAAAAATACTCCGGTCTTTCTCGTTTTTTTGGTCAAGAGTGAACTTATAGGCGAAGAGGCAGGGCGAGGAGGTGTCGAGGGCCGCCAAGGGATCCCTAGGCGCGTGCTAGGGGGTGGCTGCGTCTGGCACCCCTGGGGGCTATGGGCCCAAACTTGGGCTGTGGGCCCAAACTTGGGCTGCCCTTATGGCTCATAGAGTTTTTCGGGGAGTTGGGCCTACTGGAATTTTTTCGGAAATTTCTGAGAACTTTGATTTTTTTACCTTTTCTCCAATTCACAAACAAAACACACAGAAACTATCAGTGGGAATCTTGTTAATAGATCAGTCCAATAAATGATAGAAAACATAGAAAACATAGGGAAAACATGTAGAAAACAAGCATGGAGCATAAAAAATTATAGATATGTTTTCCACTTATTCCTCATTTCCAAATATGAATCGGCATTAAACTCTCTCCAGCTCTTTCACCAGAAATCCTTCATCCCTAGAGAGATTAGAGAGAACCTGGGAGTGTGAAGTTAACCCTGGACAAGATTCAAGATTCCACCTCTCTTTGACGAATCACTTTAGAGATTTGAGAACAATGTTGAGCATCCCCTTTGATATTGTTACTCTTGGTAGATCCTAATACGTCCATTTTGCATCACTATTTTATGTCATTATTTTCTGTTATTCATCGATATATTTCATGTTATGATACATTACTTATGTTTTTCATCTTATTTTGCATGTTTAATAATTATGGGAGAAGAAACACCGGAACTAGAAATCTAATGGAAAAAGCACCGTCAGGGCACCCTATTTCAGAAGATCAGAAGAAGAGGGGGAACAATGGAGGAGTCTTAGAAGTCCTGAGGATGAAGCTATCCATAAGGGCACTCGGAGGGGGTCACCTAGAGCCCACACCACCAGGCGCCCCCCCCCCCCCCCCCCCGGCCGCTCCTGGGGTGGTTGGGCCCCCCTGGCCAACTCCTCGGCGCCCCCTTTTGCGTACTTGACCCCCAGGGAACCCTAAGCCCTAGGGGATCGTCAAAGAATTATTCCGCCGCCGCCTCGGGCGGAAAACACCAGAGAGAGAAAAGCTCTCCAGCAGGGAGAAATCTGCCGGGGAAATTCCTCCCCGGAGAGGGGAAATCGTCGCCATCGTCACCGTCATCACTTCGGGCTTCATCGAGATCATCATCATCATCCTCATCACCAGCACCATCACCGTCACCATCCACCTTCATCCTTTTGTAACAATTAGGGGTCTTTATCGTTGCTCTTCAGTAGATCTCTCTCTCGGTGTGGATTACTTGTTAGTAGTTGATGCTTGTGAGATTTATCGGTGTTTACACTTTATGACCAGATTGTTATTATCCATTATATCTCCTCTGATTATGATCCATATGATGTCTCATGAGTATTTTGTTTAGTTCTTGAGGACATGGGAGAAGTCATGATATTAGTAGTGAAGTTATGTTGAAGTAATATCTCTCGGTTTGGTATTTAAGTTGTGGTGCTATTCTTCTAGTGGTGTCATGTGAACATCGACTACATGATACTTCACTGTCTTAGTGAATCCCGATTCGACATTAAAAGTATATTGATTCTTTCCCAATAAACGAAGACTTTTTTCCGTAAATACTGCGTATTTGATCTAGGGGCCTAGGAGGATGCATTGTGTATTTGGATACTAAGTGTGGGGTTGCCGGAGTGACAGAAACCTAAACCCCCGGTAGGAAACCAATGCACGAGGGAGTATAGGATCCCGAAGTTTTAAGGATGTGGTTAGATTTCTCTTAATTACTTTCCTGTATTTGCGGATGCTTCTGAGGGGTATAATCACAAGTATGTATTAGTCCTAGTTGGGCGGTGCATTAGCATAGGTTCACCCACACAACACTTAACTAACCAATAAATATTAATCAACTATATGAAGTGAAAGCACTTGACGAAATTCCCATGTGTCCTCGAGAACGTTTGGTAATCATAAGTAGAACAACCGGCTTGTCCTTTGGACTCAAAAGGATTGGGCCACTCGCTGCAATTATTATTACTTTTATTTATTTACTTGCACTTTATTTATCTACTATATCCAAAACAACCAAAAACATGGTTGCTAGTGTTTACAGTGAATCCTCTATCAAACCTGCTTGTCAACACCTTCTGCTCCTCGTTGGGTTCAACACTCTTATTTATCGAAAGTACTACGATACACCCCCTATACTTGTGGGTCATCAAGACTATTTTTTGGCGCCGTTGCCGGGGAGTGAAGTGCTATTGGTAAGTGGAATTGGTAAGACAAACTTTTACTGTGAGTATTATTTTATTTCTGTCTGCTGTTTTATTACATTATGGAGAATAATTTTGATTCTCTGTTTACAGGTACTACTACTATCACTACTAGGGTAGTAGGTGAACCGTTATCTCCTGAATTAGATCCTTATAAAATACCTATGAAAAAGTTTGGGCGTGTTATGGATAACTGCTATTACGGAGATGGAACTGTCTATCCCGGTGATCATTTGCTCTTTATACATGAATTATGCGAGTTATTCAGGTGTGCAGGTATTACTATGGATCAAGTTAAAAGGAAATTATTTTCGTTATCGCTGAAAGGAAGAGCCGCTGAATGGTTCAAATTACTAAAGAATGGTGAATCTATTGGATGGGAGGAAATTGTTCCTCTCTTTTATTCTAAATTATATCCTCCTAGTGAGATTCATCAAGACTGGAATCAAATATATAATTTCTAGCCTCGTGATGGAAAGTGTATTTCCCAAGCTTGGGGGAGAATGAAGTTATTAATGATCAAATGTCCCATTCATGAGCTCCCGCGTAATATTGTTATCAATAATTTTTATGCGAGGCTTTTCTTCATGATAAGGATTTATTGGATGCCTCTTGTTCTGGATCATTCACACGTATGAAGGAAGAAGCTAAATGGGATCTTCTTGACCGTATTCAAGAGAACACCGGAGGATGGGAGAATGACAAAGGTAGAAAGTCAGTACAAATTATGATTATAAATGCATTAAATCTTTTATGGGAACTCATGACTTCTATAATGTTAGTGTTGTTTGTAGTCTTGATTCTCAAATCTTTGCAAACTGTCTTACAGATTTTGCCTCCTATCTTGATATTCATAAAAAGGATTATCACAAATATCATGCACCTTATAAAGATATTGTTCCTGCTAGTAATATAGAAGTGCATGTTGTTAATCCTGCTATTCCTAAGCCTTATATTGAAAAAATGTCTTTCCCTGCTAAGGTGAAAGAACACTCTATTGTAGCTAGTGTGGTTAATAAGAGCATTAAGGAATCTATTGAACCTGATGAACAAATAACAGTTGAGCCTGCAGTAGCAATAGTAAAAGATCTTGTTTGTGGAAATGTTGAGGATGAACACATTGTCCTTTGTGAGGATGCTTCTAATATTGTTTCCCATCCTCATAGACCTAAGAAAATTAGTGTTCATGTGCTTTCTGCTAAGATTGGTGATCATTTATATTATGGTTTATGTGACATTGGTGCTAGTTCTAGTGTTATACCTTATGAGATTTATAAAGAAATTATGCATGAAATTGGTTCTTGTGAGCTTGAGGATATTGATGTGGCTATTCATCTTGCTAATAGAGAAATTGTCTTTCCGATTGCTATTGTTAGGGATGTGGATATTTTATGTGGTAAAACTAAATATCCCACTGATTTTCTAGTACTTGGTAAAGCTGCTAGTAAATATTGTCCTATTATTTTTGGTAGACCTTTCTTGAACACTTGTGGTGCTATTATAGATTCTAAGAGAGAAAAGATATTGACTAAATTTGATGGGAAATCTTATGAGTTAAATTTCCCCAAATTTTCTAGAGCACCTTATGAATCTAAATTTCCTGATGAGAATTTTAAAGTTGAACAACTTGCTTCTATTTCCCTTGCTCTAACAATGCTTTGCAACAATTTATGGAGGACCATGAAATTAAGGTCTTTATGGAAGAGAGAAATGAGATTGACGATATTCTTCTTCGTCAAACGGTGATACTAAAACATAATTTACCTGTGGAAGACTTAGGTACCACACTGCCACCCAAGGAAGATCCTGTCTTTGATTTAAAACCTTTGCCTGATGATCTTAAATATACTTATATTGATGATAAGAAAATATATCATGTTATTATTAGTGCTAAACTTGTAGGTGAAGAAGAGGAAATATTATTGGGAATTTTGAAGAAACACCGTGGAGCTATTGGTAATACTCTTGATGATTTGAAGGGGATTTCTCCCACTATATGTGGGCATTCTATAAATATTGAGCCTGATGCAAAGCCAGTTGTTGAACATCAACGTCGTTTAATTCCTAAGATGAAGGAAGTGGTAAGAAACGAGGTATTAAAACTCCTTGATGCTGGTATTATTTTTCCTATTGCTGATAGTAGATGGGTAAGCCCTGTGCATTGTGTCCCTACGAAAGGTGGAATGACTGTTGTGCCTAATGAAAATAATGAGCTTATTCCACAACCAGTAGTAGTTGGTTATAGAATGTGCATTGTTTTTAGAAAGGTTAATAAAGTCACTAAGAAAGATCATTATCATTTACCCTTTATTGATCAAATGCTAGAGAGGTTGTATAAGAAAACTCATTTGTATCCTTGATGGTTATTCTGGGTTTTCTCAAATTGCTGTTAGGAAGCAAGATCAAGAGAAAACAACCTTTACTTGTCCTTATGGGACTTATGCTTATAGACGTATGCCTTTCGGTTTGTGCAATGCTCCTACTACATTTCAAAGATGCATGTCTGCTATTTTTCATGGTTTTTGTGAAGAGATTGCGGAAGTATTCATGGACGATTTCTCCGTCTATGGAACTTCTTTTGATAATTGTTTGTACAACCTTGATAAAGTTTTGGAGAGATGTGAGGAAACTAATCTTGTTCTTAATTGGAAAAAATGCCACTTTATGGTTAATGAAGGAATTGTTCTTGGACGTAAAACTTCTGAAAGAGGTATTGAAGTTGACAGAGCTAAATTGGAAGCAATAGAGAAAATGCCTTGTCCTAGGGATGTTAAAGACATTCGTAGTGTTCTTGGTCATGCTAGTTTTTGTAGGAGGTTTATTAAAGATTTTTCTAAAATATCAAAACCTCTTACAAATATTCTTCAAAAATATGTACCTTTTGTTTTCCATGATGATTGCAAGGAAGGTTTTGAAACTTTAAATAAGGCTTTAACTACTGCTCCTATTGTTCAACCACCTGATTGGAATTTACCTTTTGAAATTATGTGTGATGCTAGTGATTTTGCTGTAGGTGATGTTCTTGGACAGCGAGTAGATAAGAAATTGAATTTTATTTTGCTAGTAAGACCCTTGATGATGCTCAAAAGAATTATACTACTACTGAAAAAGAGTTCTTAGCTGTAGTTTGTACATGTGATAAGTTTATACCTTATATTGTTGATTCAAAGGTTACTATTCATACTGATCATGCTACTATTAGATACCTTATGGACAAGAAAGAGGCTAAGCCTATGCTTATTACATGGGTGTTGCTTTTAAAAGAGTTTGATTTGCATATAGTGGATAGGAAGGGTGCTGAAAATCATGTTGCTGATAACTTGTCTAGAATGGAAAACTTTGTTTTTTATCCTATTCATGTTAACGATAGTTTTCCAAATGAACAACTAGCTGTAATAAAAGTAAAATCCCAGGATAGTCCATGGTATACTGATTATGCTAACTTTATTGTTTCCATGTATTTGCCTCCAACATTTACAGCTCAATAAAGAAGAAAATTCTTGTATGATTTGAGGCATTATTTTTTGGATGACCCACACATATATAAATAAGGAGTAGATGGTATTATGAGAAGATGTGTTCCACATCATGAATAACGTGAAATATTGAAAAAGTGCCATGGTAGTGCTTATGGAGGACATCACGCTGGAGACAGAACTGCATAAAAGGTTCTACAATGAGGTTTCTATTGGCCTACTCTCTTTAAAGATGCACATAAATTTATTTTGTCTTGTGATGAATGTCAAATAGTTGGTAATATTTCTAGATTTAATGAAATGCCTATGAGTTATTCTCTTGCTATTGACCCTTTTGATTGTTGGGGATTTGACTTTATGGGTCCTTTTCCTCCTTCAAATGGTTATGCACATATTCTTGGTTCTGTTGTTTACGTTACTAAATGGGTAGAAGCTATACCTACTAAAAGTGTTGATGGTGAGACCTCTTTAAAAATGCTTAAAGATGTTATTTTCCCTAGGTTTGGTGTGCCTAGATATCTTATGACTGATGGAGGTTGTCACTTTATTTATGGTGATTTTAGAAAAAATATTGCTAAATATGATGTTAATCATAGAATTGCCTCAGCTTCTCATGCTCAAACCAGTGGGCAAGTAGAATTAAAAAATAGAGTAATTAAATCTATCTTGCAAAAGACTGTTAATAAATCTAGGAAGAATTGGTCTGATAAGTTGAATGATGCTTTATGGGCTTATAGAACTGCTTATAAAAATTCTATGGGTATCTCTCCTTACAAAATGGTTTATGTAAAAGCTTTTCACTTGCTTTTAGAATTAGAACACAAAGCTTATTTGGCAGTAAAAGAACTAAATCAAGATTTTAAACTTGCTGGTAAGAAAAGAATGCTTGATTTGAATCATTTAGATGAATGGATATGTGAAGCTTATGAAAATGCTAAACTCTTTAAAGAGAAAGTTAAACAATGGCATGATAGAAGAAAACTTAAAAGAAAGTTTCATGTTGGTGAGAAAGTTCTATTGTAACGGTCTCGTCTCAGATTTTTTGCAGGAAAATTACTCTCCATATGGGAAGGACCATATATTATTGAAGAAGTGTATCGTTCGGGTGCAATCAAAATTGCTTCCCTCAAAGATAACACTACACAAGTGGTAAATGGGCAAAGACTCAAACATTATATTTCTGGGGATTCTTATGATGAAGATGTTGATGTTATTCAAGTAATGACTCTAGAGAAGTTCATTAGAGAGAAGATTCTAGAATCTGCATAGTCCGTTTTTAAATAGGTAACGGTTCTATTAAGAAAAAGTTTGCTGGATATATTTTGAGTTATAAATTATTGATTTTTGGAAAATATGAAAAATAACGTGACGAAGAGGAGTTCGAGACGGTGCCCGAGGGCACCATACCATGCCTGGGCGCGGGCCCACCCTTGGCCGCTCCTGGCTATGGTGTGGGCGCCCCGGAGCCCCTCTCCGACTCATTTTTGACCTGGACTTTCCTTTCGTTGTGTATCTTTTTGCTATATAACCCCCCGGATCCCCCAAGGTCTGTATATCATTTTCTCATCGTGTTTCTGTTTCGACCTGTTTCATACAGGATCTGGAGCAACGATGTCCTCTTCCAGACCTCCCAAAGACAGTTACTTTGCGAACGTCGGCAACCCGTACATGAACGAGTTGAAGATGCGTCCCAAGGAGTTGCTGCTAAAGGATGGGGTGGTGCAGATAGAAGATGTTCGGGGCCCTAAAGGAGAAGGCAGTATGGAAGCTAGGATGGAAGAGCTGGAGCAAGAAGTATTTAAGTACAAGAAGATGGCGGAGATTGAAGTTGACATCATCCACATGATAAAGACAGAACTGATCGCTGAGCACAAGAAAGAGATTTCAGAGCTTTGGGAGGAGATTTTCTCACTCACCAAGACCACCAACAAATTACAAGCCCAACTCTACAATGTGCATAACCAGAACTATGAGTATGAGAACAGGTTTAAACATATAAGCTCTGCTACTAGTTTCAGGATATTGGAGACCAAGACATCATTTATTGATGGGGAGCCTCTACCTTGGAAGTCTGATGATGAGAAGGATTCACCACCGCCACCGAAGAATTAATTCATCATGGGTATTGGCATCCCCTTGTCTTGTTCCAAGCTTGGAGGAGTGCAGCGGTATCACATCTCTATCTTTTACCTTTTTACCTTTTAGTAGATTCATATCATGATTAGAGGAAATATCATATAGTATGGTTTGCGGTATGGAAGTATCGCTCTTTATTTGGTTATCGTTGTATCCCTTGGTTTGAGTTGTCGTAATGGGATATTAATGAGAAATTGCATCATCTTCTACACCTTGTTTTAGCTTGCAATTTCTGTTATTTGGTTGATCTTGTTATGAATATTGGAGCATCAAGTTAATCTAGTTGGTTTTGGCAAACTTACCATTGGTCAGTAGCAACAATAATTTGATACTTAAGTAGAAAAGAGGTAGTTTTCATGTAGATATATTGTTCCATGATCTTTCTTTCTTGTTATCCTATAAGCTTAGTATTCTCAAGTAAGATTGTTTGCACTTCTCAAAGAATATTGCATGATTGGTTTTATCGTGTATATGGTTGTTTGTTTTCCCTCAATTCTTATGCTTGCTACCCAACCTTGCTAGCCAAAAACCTGTACTGAGAGGGAATGCTTCCCGTGCATCCAAACCTTGAACCCAAAACCATGCCATTTGTATCCACCATACCTACCTATATATGGTATTTAACCGCCACTCCAAGTAAATTGCTTGTGTGCTACCTTTAAAACCTTAAAAATTATTCCTGTTTTGTGTTCCTGTTTTAGCTCATGAGGATGCAAATAGAGATTATTTATCTCACTTGTTGATTGGACTTTACACACCTGGACTAGTGGCTTCATCCTCTTATTCAAATGTTAGAAGAGCTGGCAGCGGGATGCCCAGCCCGAAACTAATACAAAAAATTCTTTTCACTATTTTTGCCCCTAATTTATCACTCAAAGCATAATTGTGTACACAAAAGAGAAACAGGGATGACCTTCTACACCAGTTGCGTCCTTCAATGGGAGCCGCTCTTGTGAAGTCTAGTTGGCTTGTGACGTACTGTATTTTTTGTTTTCCATTTGTTTACATAGACATACACACCTCTCTAAAAATTAGACACTCCTCCATGGTATCTCATTTTTGGCAGGCACCAGAGGATTCAGTTAGCCATGGTATGTGTAAGATGGTTGGGAGGAGTGTCAAACTTTTTTTTACCTCTGTTTTTTGAATAAAAGCTCTAGCACATGAGTTAATACCCACTTCCCTCTGCGAAGGGCCTATCTTTTACCTTTATGTTGAGTCATTAACCTATTTCCTTCTGTCTTTAGCAAGAATTTGAGTTGTTGTGACTCATCCATCTATATGTTGATTTACTCAATCATGTTCCTTATTCTCCCTTGTTTAGTACAAATGTTTTATCTGTTTGAATACCACTTTAAAAGTTATCAATGATTGCAAATAAACTGTTATGATTGAGCATGTTAAACTTTGCAAATATAAGCTCTAATATATAAAGACTCAGATTGAAACATGGGTACATTGTTAATTGTTCTTTGACCAAGAACGAAGTTTGCCTTCACCAATTTTGATTTCCTTTTTGCACCTTTATTGTGACTCCATTTACTGGTTTCAAGTTAAATTATATGAGAGGGGGTTACTTGGTAGAATTACTAGTGTATTGATAGTTGTGATGCTTCTTTTCCGTATTTTATTTATCGATACCTCACTCCATAAACCTGTGGTCATGTTTACTGAGTTCAGTTTCGCTTGGGGACAAGTGAGGTCTAAGCTTGGGGGGATTTGATACGTCCATTTTGCATCACTATTTTATGTCGTTATTTTCTGTTATTCATCGATATATTTCATGTTATGATACATTACTTATGTTATTTCATATTATTTTGAATGTTTAATAATTATGGGAGAAGAAACACCGGAACCAGAAATCTGGTGGAAAAAAGCACCATCAGGTTACCCTATTTCAGAAGATTGGCAGAAGAGGGGGAAGACCGGAGGAGTCTTAGAAGTCCCGAGGAGGAAGCTAGCCAGAAGGGCACCCGGAGGGGGGCCACCTGGGGCCCACACCACCAGGCGGCGCCCCCTGGCCGCGCCTACGGGTGGTCAGGCCCCCTGGCCCACTCCTAGGCGCCCCCTTTCGCGTACTTGACCCCCAGGGAACCATAAGCCCTTGGGGATCATCGAAGAATTATTTTGCCGCCGCCTCGGGGCGGAAAACACCAGAGAGAAAAGCTCTCCGGTAGGGAGAAAATTGCTGAGGAAATTCCTCCCCGGAGAGAGGAATTCGTCGCCATCGTCACCGTCAGCACTCCGGGCTTCGTCGATATCATCATCCTCATCACCAGCACCATCACCGTCACCATCCACCTTCATCCCGATGTAACAATTAATGGTCTTTATCGTTTCTCTTCACTAGATCTCTCACCCAGTGTGGATTACTTGTTAGTAGTTGATGCTTGTGAGATTTATCGGTGTTTACACTTTATGACCACATTGTTATTATCCATTATATCACCTATGATTATGACCCATATGATGTCTCGTGAGTAGTTCATTTAGTTCTTGAGGACATGGGAGTCATGATGTTAGTAGTGAAGTTATGTTGAAGTTATATCTCTCGATTCGGTATTTAAGTTGTGGTGCTATTCTTCTAGTGGTGTCATGTGAATGTTGACTACATGATACTTCACCTCTATGGTCCTAGGAGGATGCATTGTGTATTTGGATACTAATTGTGGGGTTTCCGGAGTTACAGAAACCTAAACCCCCTTTAGGAAACCAATGCACGAGAGAGTGTAGGATCCCGGAGTTTTAAGGTTGTGGTTAGATTTATCTTAATTACTTGCTTGTATTTGCGGGTGCTTATGAGGGGTATAATCACAAGTATGTATTAGTCCTAGTTGGTGGTGCATTATCATAGGTTCACCCACACAACACTTGACGAACTAATAAATATTAATCAACTATATGAAGCGAAATAACTTGACGAAATTCCCATGTGTCCTCGAGAATGTTCGGTAATCATAAGTAGAACAACCGGGTTTTCCTTTGCACTCAAAAGGATTGGTCCAATCGCTGCAATTATTATTACTCTTATTTATTTAATCGCACTTTATTTATCTGCTATATCTAAAACAACCAAAATCATGTTTGCTAGTGTTTAAAGTGAATCCTCTATCCAACCTGCTTGTCAACACCTTCTACTCCTCGTTGGGTTCGACACTCTTCTTTATCGAAAGTACGATACACCCCCTATACTTGTGGGTCATCAATCCTAGGCAGAAGGTGTCGCCCGTAAGCATCTATCTTGTGGATTTGTTACTTCGGGAAAGTTTGTAAAGGTTTAGAGGTCGCCCCAAGACCTACCAATAATGGATTTAGCTCTTTCTTCATGGAAGAGACTCAAAGAGAAGGAGGTGAGCCTTTGTGGAGTATGGGTGTCCTTCGTGGTATCTCACACCTCACCAACGTAATGTAGTTCTCTCTCAATAGAAGGAACACAGGAATACATCTTATTCTCCCCATGCCTCGGTTATTCCTATTTGAGCTCTTTAATTATTGTTATCTACTTGTGATATCGCATCATATAGGGTGTTTCATATATTTGTTAGTCTCACCTTGCTATCAACATAGGCTAAACCTTGTGAAAATGAATGAAAATTTGTAGAAACCAATTCACCCCCCTCCCTAGGTTACCATCTATATCCTTTCAATTGGCATCAGAGCCGAGGAATCTTTTTAAGGGCTTCACCGCCTTATGAGTGAGATAGTTGACGATGGGGAGGGCAAGCACACAGATGCGAAACTTTAACGCAAGTTGGAAGACCGCGATTTTTCTTGGAAAAATAAAAAGAATGAAACTATAGAACGAGTTGTGGCCGACGCGCTAGCGGGGAAATTGGTTCTTGATCTTTCCTCAAATGTTAAGGAGAGCATTGATGTAAGGTCCCCAGAACCACTGTTCAAGGACACCTCCGATATGCATACATTCACGATCCCAGATCACACCAGTCGTGAACAACATATCAAGTTGGTACACAGATACAATATCCATTACACGATTGCACACACACTTACAAAAGAGACAAGGTCACGTGAACAAGTCCACACAGCTGCCACGCAAGGCAAACACACAACACACACGGCGGAAGACTAAACACACACAAACGTAGTAGAGACTAAGTCATGCCTTAACCTACAGGCTGCTGACCGGGAGACGATCCTAGTTCGCAAAGCCATAAGCTCCGTACTCCTCTTCGTAGATCTCCTTCTGAGATTCCTTCTCGATGTCTGGCAAGTAAATACCAGGGACGAAACCAATATGAGTACATTTGAATGTACTCAGCAAGACACCCATCATGTAGCTTACCAAAATGCAAGTATGCGTTTACGGTGTAATAGGATGCTATGCATAGGGTTCACTATCCATGATATATGAAAGATATATCATAGTTGATTTTGAAAATCTTTGTATCTTTGTTGAAGAAGATACTTCAAACAAAAATAATATAGTTTTCTTTCTCTTGTAGATATCACATGTACCAGAGGTTTTGTAAAGCTTTGTTAAAAGGAAGTTTTCTCTTTGCAAAACTTCTTGAAATCAACTTCTAGTTTTTGTTTCAAACAGAAAGGTTTTCTTTGCAAAACTCCTTGTAAAACAACTTCTGGCTTTTCATTAATGGTACCTCCACAGTACAAGATTTCCTCCTTTCGGTACTTCATAAGTCCAACACCTTTTTGAAAACTCCTTTTTGAAAACATTGACACAATTCTAGCTACATGGCCATTCAACTGTCCATATCCGAGGACGCGGCTATTCCGAATAGTTTGACTTTGCAGCGGTGTATACAATCCACCAGATCCAGTACATCCGCCGTGAACAACCACGGACTGTAACAACAGTATGTGAATATCAGATAACTAATCCTAAACATCCGCTATGATCAAGCTAGAATATGTCTATCTCTTCAGTTGAGTATGTGCTCCCCGGCATCAGGTCCCACCTCGCCAAGACGGGAGCCCCAACTTATGCACCCGGAGGAGAACTTAATACATCATTGTGTATGTCACATGTTTCATAACTTGGCGACAATTCAGTTCGAGGGAGTCTATCCCCTTATATCAAATTGAGATAGAACACACGCTAACAAGAACAAACTTCCAGTTAAGCCCCGTGCCCATGTTGAGGTAGGGTGGCAGTACGGTAAAGGTTGTCCGGCGAAGACTAGGTTATGTGTCATTTTTGTAAAACACCATTTTCTCAAAAAGGACCACTTCCACGTTCCTCTGGTGGATAAGGCTTCACCTTTCCACCGGGTTTTCCATCAAGCCTTTGTTTTGCAAAAACATATTTTTAGGATGTCCATTAGGGGCTTATATTTTTGGTGGTAATAAATACCATATGGTGGCTATGGGCTTGGTAACACCAAGTATCAGCTACTGGCATAATAATGATATATAAAATTAATAGTAGTAATAGTCACTCAAAAATAGTTTTTGGTAATCAAAGTTTTGTAAAACTTTTCAGAAGTAAATCATGCATGATAGATAATGATAAGTGTAGTAACAGCAAGCATCAGGATGGCTTGCCTTAAAACTCTTAGTGTCCCTGGCCTTGAAGTAACTTGAACTTGACGCACAGCTCCACAACTGCTTCTTCTTCTTCTTTGTTTTCTATCGTCGTAAAAGAATAAAAGACACACACTCAGAACTAAAGGACAAAGAACCAAACAAAGCAATACATACAGAAAGCAAACTCATACTAGCGCAAACACTCAAACGTTATCGAGAAAACTATCTCACCAACTCTCATGGTACAAAACTATCGTCAAACGACATATGGTTGAGAAACCATATCCGACATCTTACCTACCATATATGGAGTGGTGTACCACTCTCATAATAAGATATCCAAGAAGCTAAAATATAGCGTGTGGGTACAAAAGGTGAGGCTGCTAAGATAAAAACAAACAGTCAAGGCAATACCCATGGCAGTGGGTATTAACAACACACAAGCAACATCACCAAACAAGTTCATGATTAAAACAATGCATAGATCACAAGATACTAATAAACACAACAACAACACTAGCACAACAATAACATAGTGCAATACTCATGCTAAGGCAACCACTCAGACAATTTCCAAACAACAATCAAACACACCACAGATGAATAGGCTAGTTATAGCTAGACTATGCTTATGCCTACTCAAAGTTATGGAATCCATCAATCGTGAAAATAAACAAAACAAACCAGTAGATCAACCAATGGTAACAAGTCATAAAACATAATATAAAACAAAATCATGACAAAGATAATAAGGCTAGAACATACATAACAACATGAGTCCACTAACAGCCTATTAGTATGAGAATTCTACACAAGCATGCTATAAGAGATAATTATATTTTACAACTATAACAACAAGCAACTCCACAGTTCATGTTATAATAACAGAAATAATAACATCCTAAAAATGTTAGAATAATCATTCACTCATGAAATATAAAGGACCACAATACTAGAGCAACTCAAACAATCTAGTGGTGACACTAGTTCATCACTAGGGAAGCAAACATCAATACAAGGATGCATGACTCTAATAAAGAAAGGTATGAAGGTAAAAAACTACTAACAACACCCAACACCTTACACATGCTAGTAAGATAAATACACTAAACTAATTCTGAAACATCTACTAAGCAAGCATTAATCCAATCTAATAATACATGCTTTTGCTAATCAATTATATAGCAAGCAACAAGGTACAAGCTACACAACCAGTAGCTATGCACTTAACACAAGGTTATCTAAACACTTTCAAAATTACAAACACTCAATGAAATCCATTCATAAATAATTTATCACTCACTAGGAAAATAATCTTATTTGCAAACAATATTCTATTTACACAAAACAATAGTGAGACACCTCTTAAAATGATATTCCTAAGCGAACATTATGTTAAAAAATGCACCACACCTAATCTAACTAGGATTGACAAAGAAAACTAGACGCCTCACTTACATAAGTGAAATGACAACCATTTTCCTTGGTGGAAAATATTAAACTACAGTATAGAAAATACATGCTAATCACACATAAGTGCATGGTTGGGGATTTGCATCCCTAACCAAAATGAAATGGGACCAATGGGTTATGGTCCCACTAATACCAAGACATCTAGAGGTAACAAAGCCTCTGGTCACACATGACAAAATTAGTATAACAAAGCAATCATACAAGGCTACTCATACTAGTGAAAACAAATAAAAAAGTTACACATGCTTTGCTATAAAATATAGTGCAAGCTAACAGAGATAGTAACATCAAAATAACAGTACCAAAATGGTACTGGACTCATAACAACCACATCATATCTTAGGTAAAAGAAACATACAAAGATTGGTTCACACAATACATCAAATAATAAAACTACGAAAATAAGAAATGTCATTTCTATTTCTATTTGACTTTCCAAACATGCACACACTTTCTAAGGTAGTTCTATTGCAATAAAACAACCTAATAACAAGGGGTAACACTTCTATACATGCTAGGAAATAAGTCTCACACAATCAAGCACTTTAAATGAAATAAGTACACATATAAATGAGAAAACAGAAAAGGTGTTGTTTCTAGTTCTGCTCACCAAATTTAATCTAGGTCTCCAAAACTTAATCCAAACAAGGATTAGATAGATCTAGACATAAGCAAACTCATCCAATTGGATTCACTTCAGAAATCATTTTCAAACTCATTCTAAAAATCCTAGAAAAGCATAGTGGCCTTTTACCAAAATGGATAGCATTTCCATTTGGTAACACACCTTGATGTGAGGCCAATTCCTAGTGATAGATCTATTCACAAGCTATCCACAACAATTTTATTTATCCAAAATGGTTACAGATCCAAGAATTTATGCTAAAAACATGTTTACAGACACTCTGTGGCAAAACACATATTGTGACAAAATTATATACCAAAACTTGGATCTACCAATTTTAAATGGTTAAGAATACACATTACTAGTGCCAGGATTTTTGGTTGATTTTATTTTGCACTCTAAGTATTTTTTCCCAAGCTCAAAGCAACAAGAAAACTCTCTTCACATATTAAAAAAGAAAAGAAAAACACTCAACGGGTCGGCTTCTTCGAGCGCGTCCCAGCTAGGCGGCGGACGTGGCCCAGCGCGTGCGGCCATCGTGGGAACGGCGCGATTCAACCGGGGCTGTCGATCGCAGATCTAATGGTGCCCCGATCGTCTCCTTTCCCCGCGCTCTCTCTCTCGCGCGGATACGGCCGGCGGCGGGTTTGCACGGTGGCTCACCGTGGGAGGCTCGGGGGAGGTGCAGGGGGTCGAGGGGCACGGGTTTGGGCGTCGGGCACGGCTCCAAGTGGCGGCGCGTGGCAGGTGCCCGTGGCGGCGACCATGGACGGGGGAGGAATTTCCTGCGGGGCAGAGGGCAAAGGAGAGGTCAGCAAGTGCCGTGGGGGTGCACGGAGCTCATCCCGGGCGGTGAGAAGGTACCGGATGGCACAGGGAGGAGGAGATCACCTCGGACTGCTGGGAGGTGATCGTCGGGGTCTAGGGCTCGTGCCCGTTCACAGGAGCCAAGGCAGGGCCTGCCTTTGCTAGGGGAGGGTGTGGGAATGTGTGGGAGGGTAGTGGCGCAAGGGTATCGCAAGAGATGGCTTTGAGCCATGGGCAAGAACAAAATGGCAAGGGTGGCCTCGGAGTCATGGCATTGGGGTGCTCTAGGGCTGTTTTGGTCATAGCACAAGCAAGGCAAAGTGACCAAGGGGCAAGACCACCAAGGGGCAAGTCAAAGGTGACCTTTGGGGGGAAGGTGAGCCAAGGACAAGGCCACGACCAAAGAAGTCAAAGTATGGAGACCCATACCTAGCCACCTCACCATGTCCCCACTCTCTTCTCTCATATGATTCCTTCTCCCACAAGGCTTCTAGAAGATAAGCAAAGCATCCAAGATGGAGTACAAACAGCAAGGATTCGGAATGGCAAAGTGGTGTTTCCAAATTTGAAAAAAAAACTCAAAGAAAACATCTGTTCAAAAGTGTAGCTGCCACTGTTCCAAAAAAATTCATAAAATTCAGTATAGGGACTTAGTGAAATTTCTAAGTGTTGGAAACAGTGAAAAGAGCAAAACGTTTGGACTGTTTTCAGAGACCAAATGGATTCCAATTTTTGTTTTCCAAGTTGGAACTTGTTAAACATGTTATAAACTTTCAGAAACATCTTTTTAAAACAAATTTGAAATATTTTAAGGCCATGAAAACAATATGGGAAAAGGTGTACTTTCTGTTTTTCTTTGTTTTCCAAAAATGCCTTTTTCTGCCTTATTTTTATTCCACAAAAACAACAAGAAAAGTTAATTTTTATTAATACAAAAATAAAACCAAGCTTATGGATGTGTAGTTCATATAACAAGGAACAAATAAAAGTCAAGAAAACATAAAATAACATTTTATAGTCTAGTGAAAACAAAGGTAGAAAACTTTAAAAAAAACTTCCATAAATCATTTTGAAATTTTTTTTCTTGGATCCAACAAAGCTAAAAGTTTATTTTGAGATTCAAACAAGAATGATCCAAGCCTTGTAAAATTCACTCAAGTAATCGAAAATGAAAACAACAGGGAAAATATTATAAAAGTGTTTTCAGAAAAATTTGATATTGGTTTTTATCAAGAAACAAAACTTGTGTTAGAAATATGGGTAATATCATAAACACATGTTAGTTCATACAATCATGTTGTTAGAAAAAAAATTGGCCCTAATTTTTGCCTCCTTGAACTACAGTACAAGGTTCCAAAAACTGGGGTGTGACAATTGAGGATCCTCTAACGGATGGTGCCTCTCCTAGATAAGAAAAAGGCACCTCATTTTGGCGCCGTTGGTATCAACTACCCTTTAACACCTATCAAAATGCCGCATATGACAGCATAGGGTCTTCCACCCATTTTTTATGGAACTCACTTTTCCTTTTGGAAATCATCTATGGCATCTTATCTTTGCAGCATTTGCGAGGAGCTTTGGTCCATGGTGGAGAAAGGCTACAAGACCATGGATCCGAGTAGCTTGAAACATCGTGAATGTGTGTCATGCCAACTCAACTTCACGGCTTGTGACAACATTCGCACTACTCTCCCACGGTCCCTCTTCGACCAAGCCCGCCGCATAGACTCTACCAAGGAGCTTTGGCATTTTATAATCATTATCTAAGGAGTAAACTCTCTCATTCAAATAACCAACTATTAAAATGCCAAAAGAAAATGGGTATGTGCATACTTCGTGATGGAGAGTCACTCCAAAGTGCTTACTCAAGACTTGATGCTCTTCATATGAAGATTCAAGGCCTTGGTGCTGACAAATACAATGGTTGCTTTTATGTGAATGAAGAATTCATCAAGTGCAACATCATTTATCATCACCCCCTCTACTTTAAGCAATCCGCCCTCAGCTTGCAATTCATGGATACCCGAAACACCATGACCCCAGATGATCGCATCTCTTACATCATTGGCCATGAGAGCAAAGTTGAGAAGGAAATTAAAACAAGATAAATTATCTGTGCTATGAACTATCCAAACCTTTCCTTGAAGTTCAAAGGTATTCGTGTCGACGAAGAAGACTAGAAGGTTGTTGAGGATGATCAAGAAGAAGATATGACATCAACACTTGACTAGATGTGGATATTTCCTTCTTCACCAAGGAATGGAGAATATGCTTCATGAGGAAGGGTGGAAACTTCTCCAAGAATATGAGAAGAAACTGCTACAATTGTGATCAACGGGGACACTTCTTCGACAATTGTCCCTATGATAGGAGAAAATATAAACCCAAGTATGACAAGGATGAAAAGAAGAATCTATTGCCTATTCCCATCAACAAGAGAGTAAATTTTGTCAAGAACAAGATAAGGGATGGAAAGGCCTCTGTGGGCACTGAGTACACCTCCGATAATGAAGAGGAGGAGGTGGCCTCCATAGTAGGATTTTTTGGTTTCGCTTTTGGTGAACCCGGCTCACTCTTCACATATGACTACACTAAAGACTATACATCCACTTCCAAGAAGACCTCGCACAAATTCCTAATGGCAAAGGGAGCCATGGTGATTACTATTTGCAATCATACTTTCTTCAATACTAGTCCATGTGTTCCTTCTATTGAGGAGGATGACAAAATTGATGAGAATGGAAATGCCATAATGATTAAATTCCTTAGGGTTATGAATTCTTTACATGGTGAGCCTCGAGCCCAATTCAATTACTTAATGGATTATATCTCTTCATGAGATGATACCATCGAGGAACTTGGAACCCACATTGAGGATGGGAGACGGAGATTCAATCTTCTGAAGCAAGAGCTCACCAACAAAAAGCATAACTCCTTCATACTCTCTCAACAAATAGAAACTTGTGAACTTGATAAAACTAAGGACTTGGACTCTATAGATAGGGAACTTGAAATGTCTCAAGTTCTTGATGCTTCTAATAAGGAACTTGAGTTTGTCATGTCTCTCTCACCAAAGACCTTGGGCATCTTGATAATGCTCACCAGCTTCTCAACAATGAACTCACAAAACTTGAAGAGAAGTATGACCAACTTAGATCTACTCATGAGAAGTTTCTTGGTTCCTCAAGTGATCCAATTAATGATGATAATATTTATGGTACCTTTAACTCTCTGTATACGCAAGAATATCTCCTTGAACAGAATAAGAAGTTGAAATAACAACTTGAGAAGGAGTGTCTCAGATCCACTCAAAGTAAGAAGTCTCTCAATGAGATTCTTTGTCAACAAATAGTGAGACCAGCAAAGCAATGACTTTGATTTAATCCAAGAAACGACAACACGAAAGCCAATCCTTCCAAGAAGATAGACTTTGTGCAACAAGGAAAAAGAAGGATGACAGTAGAAAGAAGAACGTGGGGGTAGGGAATGGCACTAGGGGCAACCCTAACCACCACTCTGCGGGAAAGTTTAATCCATCATATGTTCTATGTAAGGGAACAGGAGGGGATGTTTATGCTAAATATGTTGGCCTTGTGATGTTTATGCTTATAGATGGTATTTTTTATGTTCGTAATACCCTTATTACTAATGCCAAGGGGGCCATTTTCAAATGGGTTCGTAAACCAAAGAATTAATTTTGTGTAGGGTTCTGTCTCTAGTGGTCCCAAATTTTTGTTTGGTAGTGGATGCACCAATCTTATGAATTGTGCAAATGAAATGCTTGACCAATTCACTAATGACGTCAACCGCAAGTCAAGCATCACCTTTGGGGATAACTCATAAGTGAAGGTATTCGGATACGGCAATGTGGTAATCATGAAAAACTTGTCTCTCGAGAATGTCATGCTTGTTGAATCCCTCGGTTATAAATTTCTTTGCATTAATCATCTTGCTCACATCGGTACAATTTCTATTTTATTAAACATGATATGATGGTGTTTAGAAGTGATAACCTAAAATTGGTCTTTGTTGGACATGTTGAGGTCGGTCTTTATGTGGCCGATTTCTCAAAAGGGAATCTATCTCCTTCAATGTGTCCAATGTCCAAAGTTGACAAGTGATAGCTTTGGCATTGTCAGCGAGGCCATGTCAACATGAGCAATCTCAAACTGCTCCTAAAATATGATCATGTTATTGGACTAACAGATGTTGACTCTAAAAGAGATTGTGTATGTCGTGCATGTATTGCCAGGAAGAAAACGTGAAAAGCTCACCCCTCCAAGAGGATTGTCACATCTTTTAGGTCTTTTGATTCTGTTCGCATGGATCTCTTTGGGCCCTCTAACTATGATACTCTTGGCGGGAAAAAGGTTGGTCTTGTTATTGTGGATGAATTCTCAAGGTACACTTGGGTATTCCTCCTCAAGTCCAAGGATGAGACCCAAAAAATGCTTCATCGACTTTGCCAAGCAAGCTCAACGCACTTATAATGAAGTAATAAAGGAAATTCGCACTGACAATGGCTCTGAGTTCAATAACTACACCATGCAAGACTTGAATGGGAAGGCATGAAGCATCATTTCTCCAGCCCGTATACACCCCAACAAAATGGTGTTATGGAGAGGAAGAACTGTATAGTTATTGAGATGGCAAGAACTATGTTGAATGAATTCAAGTCCCCATATAATTTTTGGGGAGAAGCCATCTCCACTATCGTTCATGCTACGAACCGGATATTCCTCCACTCCTTCCACAACAAGATTGCTTATGAGCTTCTCACTAGGAATAAGCCAATGTCAACTACATATATGTCTTCGGCTGTAGGTGCTTCCTCAAGAACAAGAAATATAGGCTTGGTAAATTCGAAACTAGAACTATTGAGGGTATTTTTGTTGGAATATCATTGGATTCCCACTCCTATAGATTCTACAGGAAGTCCTACGAGCAGGTTGAAGAATCTTGTGACATGGAGTTACATGAGAATAATGGCTCCCAAGTGAGCAATTTGTTCCAACTGATCTGGGTGATGGAGACCCTTCTCAACTCATACAGGTCATGGGCATTGGTCATATCTTCCCTTGTGAGACTCATCAAGTTTTTGATGAAGCACAAGGTGGAGAATGATCAATTTCAACTCAAGTAGATCCAAGCTCAACCCAAGAAGAGTCCACCACTACATCTCGAGATGAACACACTCCTCAAGAGGAGAATCCTATCCAAGAAGAAGCATCAATCTCTCGCTCCATTGAGAAAGTTCAAGAACGACAACAAGGTGGTCCTACTTTTCAAGAACAAGCTCAAGTGTATCCTCAAGAACAAGCTCAAATGAATCGAGTGCAAGATCATTCACCAAGAGAGTTTGTTAATTACAAGGGCATCACAAGAAGAATTAAAGGAACCAAGAAATCAAGCGGGGTGGAAGTCAACAAAATACTTGGGAGTATTTCTAAGGACATACTCACTCATTGAAAAATGAATCATCTAGCTAACTTTAGCAAGGATCACTCTTTTAGCTCTCGCATTGAACCTCTTAAGGTGATCAAGGATTTTCAAGACCTCGATTTGATCTTGGCTATCCAAGAAGATCTAGAGTATTTAAACTGCAATGAAGTATGGTCCCTTGTGGAGAAGCCCAAGGATCAACATCATTGGGACCAAATGAGTTTTGAAGAACAAGCATGATGATAATGGATTTTTCATTCAAAACAAGGCAAGGTTAGTGGCGCAAGGGTTCGCTCGAATAGAAGCTATGGATTATGAGGATACCTTTGTGCATGTGGCCATACTTTAAGGTATTCATCTATTGCTTGCATTTGCATGTTTTCCTGTCTTCAAACTTTATAAAATGGATGTGAAAACTGCATTTCTTAATGGTCCGATTTTCGAGGATCCCAAATTTCCCAACCATGTGTATAAAGTCCATAAGGGGCTCTATGGACTCAAGCAAGAACCGCAAGCTTGGTATGGGCACATTAGGGATTTTCTACTCAGGGATGGGTTTGAGATTGAAAATTTTATTCTACGCTTCTTCCCAAGAGTTTTAAAGGGGGATATTCATATGCCAAATCTATGTTGATGGTACAATTATTGGTGGTTTCCTTTGAACGACATAACAAAGCTTTCTCTGAGTTTATGACTATGAAATTAGAGATCTCTGTGATGGGGAGTTGAAGTATTTCCTTGGGTTCAAAGTGAGGCAACTTTAAGAACATTCATCTCCCAAGAGAAATATGTGAAGTACATAATCAAGAAGTTCGATATGTTAAATGCCTCCATCGCCAAAACGCCCATGCAAGTGAATGGGTAATTAGGTTCATGCAAGAAGGTAAAAAGATGTGGGTATAAAGGTATACTATTCTATGATTGGCTCTTTGCTTTATCTTTGCGCATCTAGGACGGACATCATGTTTAGTGTTGGATTGTGTGCTTGTTTTCAATCCGCTCTGAAGGAGACCCACCGTGTCGTTGTCAAACGGATTCTAAGGTACCTCTCTGTCACTCCATGTCTCGGGCTATGGTATCCAAAGGGTTCTACCTACATACTTCATGGCTACTCGGATTTTGTCTCGGGCTATGGTATCCAAAGGGTTCTACCTACATACTTCATGGCTACTCGGATTTCGATTGGGCTGGTGATAGGGTGGACCTCAATTCGACCTTCATGGCTTGCCAATTTATTTTCAGTCATTGGTGAGTTGGTCATCAAAGAAACAAAACTCAGTTTCCCTATCCATTGCTGAAGCCAAATATATTAATGTGGCATCCTGTTGCGCTCAATTGTAATGGATGAGGCAAACCTTGAATATTATGGTGTGTGTCTCTTGGTCCGGTGCCTCTTCTATATGATAATGAAAGCGCAATAAAGATCCCTAATAACCTCGTCCAACATTGTCGCACCAAACACATTGACATCTCCATCACTTCCTACGTGATCGTGTCTAAAATGGTGAAATTTCCCTCATTATGTGGGAACTAACCACCAATTGTCCGACATCCTCACCTAACCTCTTTGAATGAATCTAATTTTGTTGAGTTAAGAGGAGAACTTGGTATTCTTGATCCTAAAAAATTGGATTGATATTTGCACTACTTCCATGTACTACTCATGTTACCTTGTTTCGATGCGCATAATTTGTAGGGATGGCATCTTGCCATGTCTTGGCATGATTCATACATATGAATGCTACATCATAAAGATCTAATTCCTAAAGGAACCAAGCATATCTCTTCGCGGTTCCTTGGCATTTGTGCTTAACATAGAGGGAGAAATGCTCCGCCATGTTGCCTCTCAGATTTGGTCCATTTTCAATCCTTGGATTTTTGTTTCCTTGGCTCTTTTAAAAACCAAATTCAAACCACAATTGCTTGAAATATTATGGTTTAATTTTTAACAAGTATGGGTGGAACATACTTATGAGACTTTTGCTCCTATTTTTCTTGGCTAGTAAAACTTTCCCCCTCCATTTGCATTTGGCATTTTTGTTCTTCGGGGGTTCCTAAGGATCTTTTCATCCATAGACTATCTTTACCTAAGCCCCTCCTCATCTCATAAGCCATTTCAAAACTATATACACACTTCATTGATCTTCGAATTCTCGATCGGTTCCTTCCCTTTCTAAAAACATGCCACTTTCTTCCATGGAATCAGTTGTCAGATCATCTTGCGATTTCGTGTTGGATGATCTGGCGCGTCAAAACTTACGCAAAATCTGGGCCAATTTCGTCTCAGAGGTAAGATCATTCAGTTTTTTGCGTAGGACCGTCAAGCGACTGGGGTCACGTGCAAAAGTTTCACTTTGGTTCGGTCAGGCTCCAGGACGAGGTCCGTTCGGCTCCTTTTCGCCAGATCTTCCCACGGGGCTGCTTCGCGTCAAAACCTGGGGAGCCCGTGGGAAGAGTTATTCTCTCCCGCACCCCCCCCCCCCGCCGCCCGCACACACACACATCCGACTAACCACCGCCGCCCCTCCCTGCCCTCCGGCCGGCCTCCTTCGCCTCATGTACTCCCTCACCCCCGATCTACTACTCCACCAACCGATTTCTCCCGTATTGGAGGGATAGCTCTTTTTTGGTGCACTTTCCTCGCTACTTCGAAATTGCCATTGAAGAGCAACGTAGCCCATCTCTTTCCCGTGTTGGGTGGTTATGGGACGAACAAAGGAGACCGGGCAGAAGGACGCGAGCGACGGGTATCCACTTTGTCGCGGTATGATCTCCTTTTGATCATCTTTGTTGTATGCTTTGCTCCTTTCAATCTTACGGCATTATATCATTGATTGATCTGGCCCTAAGTAATTTTAGAACCTAGGTTGTCTATTCAACTTGTTATGTCGTGGATTTATGCAATAAAATTTTGTCCCGTTGTGTAATTTGTAGAAATTGTCATCTAACCACACAATGGGCTCAATGGTTATTGTTGTTCCATGAATTTGTGACTTCCTATGGATGTGTGTACACTTATCTGTTCTTTCGTCCTCTCCATTTCGCAGCCCGCACATTTTTTGATGATAGTGATCATCAAGCAAGGTTGTTCAAAAGGTCCGTTGGTGGTGAGTTTGGCAAAGATGGGAGCAATGTTGTTCTGGAGAGGTCTGAGTCTAACAGTTTGGCCGAGGAGTTTTCACATGATTTCGATGAGCCATCTCCCTCACCCCCGAGGCGTAGTTCTCGTGCCAATTTGGGCACCTCCAAGAAGCCAAAGAAAGTGGTCCAGGGGGGCTCTACTAGCACGGTCCAGAGACCCTTTCCTGAAAAGGAAGGCCTTGTGCTTGTGAATAAGATTCCAAAGCATGTTCGTGGATATAATCCCAACAATTGGTGCAAGTTTTCTGAATCCATGTTTCTTGAGTTAAGGATGGATGTGGATCACTATGCTCGTCCTAGAGATTCCATGGATCCTCGTTTCCACTCTCGTGTGAATCAAGATATCTATGAGAGCATCCTCATGAAGAAGCTCACATCCTCTCCCTTTTTCCAACAAAAGTATGTGAACATGAAGTTTCTGAAAGAGCAACCGGATAAGGCTCAGTCCACCTTGGATATTATTTAGGGATTGGTTCTACATAACTTTGTGCAATTTAAATATGATTGGAATGAGGTGGTCGTCATGCAATTATTTTGTTGGAACGCGTAAATATAAACAGAAACTTTTCTACGCGGTACTTCCAAGATCTAGCCGAGGTAGAAGGCCACGAGGATTACTATAACTTTGTGCAATTTAAATATGATTGGAATGAGGAGGTCTTCATGCAATTATTTTGTTGGAACGCGTAGAGATAAACTGAAACTTTTCTATGCGGTACTTCCAAGATCTAGCCGAGGTAGAAGGCCACTAGGATTACCACTAGATGCGCAGGTGCGGATTATCGATGAAGCGCGTTGATGCAGTATAGTCCCACGATCCAATCCAGCTGATCCAATCTCGTGATCGTCGAAGTGTTGATCGTACAGCACCTCTGCCGGTATCCACACGTGCGAGGAGGAGCTCTGACGGCGGACTGCTAGGTCCGGTGCGACGGCTGGACTGAGTGGGGCTAGGGTTCCCAAGGCATGGGAGTCAAAACTTGTGCCCGTTGGGAAACCTGCGCCCCTCTTTATATAGCGAGTGGGAGTGGGCCTCGCAACGCTTGTGGCCCATTCCCTCTATGAGTCCAACTCACTAACTCAGTCCATTTCCGGTTCGGGTCCAACCCGACCAATACATTTGCTCCCGCTCTAAAGTGTGCGACCCTGCAGACTCATGGCGACTTGGACACGATTTTAGTCCGACTCGCAATCGATCAATCGGTAGTGGCTCTTAGCAGAACGTGTTGACTCCCAAGTGCCATAGATTCATGACGACATACCTTCCAATTTGACTTTCATCTGAGTCCGTTTTTCCTCACGATATATCTTGTCGAACTATAGGCGAATTATCGTCATCCCTTAAATAGCTCAAGTCTCTTCTCGCTCGGTGATATATGATTCATCTGACTAATTCTTAGTCAATAGACCTAGTTAACACTTAACTGAGTCACACAGGGCCATGCTTCCGTAATCATATCACTCGAGAGGGCCCAAAGAATATCTCTCCATTCGGAGGGGCAAAATCCCATCTTGATTATCCACACCACGCAGCTTGCTTCTCATTCGACCCGAATTCTGCCTTTATAACTGCCTTGTCACATAACAGCGTTTGACAGAACCTAAGTCGGTGATCCACAACTCGGATTGTGCGACAACCTCAGGTCTAAGGATTACATTGATTGAGACATGCAAATGACAATTTACTCGTTGCATCTCAATATGGGTCAGTCCGACTTGCTAAACTCTTTAGCTGAGTCTGTGAACGTTGGAATGGCATCGCCATGCCCATGACAAGTGGAACCGAGTCATTAGCCAACACTCACCTTAGTCTAGGGTGTGTGTCCAGCACAACCTTAATGACCAAGAACAATTTAGCATGAACATCATGAATACATAGTTCCACAATCGAATCACATATTCAATGAGATATATCAAATGTTCAAAACAAGGACGACTTAATAAATTTATGAATACTTTGGGAATTATATCATACATGATTTCCTCTAGGGCATATTCCCTACATATTTGTCACTTGTGAATTTAGGAAGGATGGTCCGAGGAGAGTTGAGTCGATGACGAATGGAGTTCGTTGTTTGCCAATCTTCTTGAGATCGTTCATGGTGATGAGCTCCCCAACATTCATGGCGCCTCTCAAACTAGTAGTTCCATGCATTACATTGAGCTTGCTCCCATCCATGCTAGAGAGGATGCCAAACTTTTTGTTGAGGAGGCTATGAAAAATGTGACCTTTTTCAAAGATCCATATCCATTTTTGTTCAAGATCATTTCTAAATCTCTTATTCACAAAGGCGATGATTACGGAACCTTGAGGAGATTTGTTGTTGATCGCATAGTGTTCTTGTATAGTCGGCTGCATAATCAGTTTGATGCGGCTGATTTCATCTACAACAAGATTTGTGTTTCCTCGTACTCTCAAGGGGAGAGGGATTTCCCTTATTCCCCTCTTATTCGGTGCCTCGTTGATCATGTGACTGAGATAAATTTTCACTAGGAGTCTCCCCATCGTCCTTGGACCGCTCACTTGGATGGTGTGGATTAATAAAAATGATCTTTTTCTTGTTGTCTTTGTGGAATAAAAATAAGGCAGAAAAAGGCATTTTTAGAAAACAGAGAAAAACAGAAAGTACACTTTTTCCCACAATGTTTTCAAGCCTTAAATGATTTCAAATTTGTTTTCAAAAGATGTTTCTGAAATTTTATAACATGTTTAACAAACTCCAACCTTGAAAAAAAAATTGGAAACAATTTGGTCCTTGCAAAGAATCCAAACTTTTTGTTCTTTTCACTCATTCCAACACTTAGAAAAATTCCTAACTCTTAACTCAATTTTGTGAATTATGGAACAGTGCTAGATACAATTTTGGGTAGATGTTTTCTTTGCTTTTCATTGCAAGTTTTGAAGTGAGGTGTTGTCTAGTGTGTTGAGTAGGGTATGCACTCGACCTAGGAGGCTTTGTTTTTCTTCTAGAAGCCTTGTGGAGGAAGGTATCATGTGAGAGAAGAGAGTGGAGGCAAGAAGATGTGGCTAGGTATGGGCCTCCATACCTTGCCCTTTGGTTTCCTGGCCTTGACCCCCATAGCTCCCAAGAGTCACCCTTGACTTGTCCATTGGCCCTTGACCCCAATTTTTGGCAATACCAACCCTAGGCATGCTTTTGGACTCCCCAATGCCAACCTTGGCATGCACACGAGGGCACTATGGACATTTCAGTCCATACCCGTGGCTATAAGCCTACACATCCCTGTCTCCTTCGCCACTCACCTCCCACAGACACCCTCACCCTTCCCCAAGCCGTGGCAGCAGTGCTCGAGCTCTGTGAGCTCGCCCCGAGCTCGAGACGGCCGCCGGCCACCGAGCCATAGCCCGAGGTAGAACGTCTCCTGCACGCACTCCCACGCCCCGTGCTCGTTTTCTTTGGACTCCCCGTGCACCCGTGATGCTCCTGGACCCCTCCTTTTCCCTATGCTCCCCGCAGGGAACGCCGCCGCCGTCCACGGTCGCCGCCGCGGGCGCCCGTCGTGCCCCACCGCCTGGAGCAGCACCCGGCACCCAAGCCTGCGTCCCTCGACCCCGCCTACCTCCCTAAGCCTCCCCGAGTCTGCGCCACCGCACCCCGAGCCCCCACGGTGAGCCACGGTGCAAATCCCGCGGCCGGCCATTTCCGTAGGAGAGAGAGAGATGCGTGAGGAAGGAGAGAGAGCCGGGGGCATCGATCTGAGGATCAACGGCCCCTGTTGAATCGGGCGCTTCCCCGCCGCGCGCGCGCACCCCCTCCTGCGCTGGGCCGTGTTGCCTGCCGTGTTGGGCCGCGCCGTGCGGAATGAGCCCGTTGCCTATTATTTCTTTTCTAGGACAAACCCATTAACGCTAAATCTCGCTGGAAGGTGCAAGTTGTTCACTCAAAGGAAGGTCCTCCTTCCAAGTTTGAAAATTGTATGTCTTCAGTTGTTAGCTTTGTTTTTGGAATGTGCAAGGGAAATTATGATGATATTCGTGAGCTCAAGAGTGAGAGTAGGTCACAGTCCAACAAGCTCAAGGGGAGGCTTTGTGTGAAACAGGTTGATGTGAGTGATGATGAGCCTATTCTTCCTCAAGATGGTGTCTATCTGTACGACTTTCCTCTTCATGGTTTTGAATATTTCCCCAATGATGAAGACAATCATGGTGATGAAGGCGGATCCGGGTGATATTTGGGTTGGACGTTAGTCTCTTTTACCTTTTTGGTACGTGTTTCCAAATGGGGAGAAGCGGTATATTAGGTTGCTTGCGGGGTCCTATGGATTTAAGTTGCGTTTCCTCGTTCTTGCTTTGATTCCTTTGGGCATGTGAAACTTTCCTCTATGTTATTTGTGTGAGACTATGCTTATTTTCTATTTGGATCTTATTACTCGTATGGTTATGAGAATCTATGGTTATGCTTTGAGTTATTTGTTTATCTCATATTCATGTGTTTATTATTTGTGCAATTCATTTCAAATAATCGTTCTATGATTTAGGGGGATTTCTTCCTAATGGTTAACACTAGATATGTGCTCACATTTAGGGGGAGCTAGCCCACGTAGATCATAGATATGATGATCTTGTGGGATTACTTCTTATATATTTTGTGTTTTAATCTCATTGTAACCAACTTTCAAAAAGGGGGGTATTGAAAGGGCATTTATGCCCTTATTTTGGTGGTTGTTGATGATAAGATTAAATTGGGGAGTAATATTTTTTTCTAAGTAAATTCACATGTTTTAGTCCTTCTTGTTGAAGTATTGTGGATCGTAGATCTTAAAAATGGAAAAATACTCATCAAGCGATGTAAAACAATGAATAGCGATAGCCTTTTCGTTTTCTCTTGAGTATTAGGGATCCTGCACTATTAAGAGGGGATGAAAAGGTTGGTTCAATTATGCGCTCAAAACTCACTTCATAAATTCATTCATCTTCCGTTTAAGACAAGTTTGTTTCGAATGATTTTCTACTATGCTCCTGTGCGGATCGTCCGGCGATTTTATTGCTGGATCGCCGGCGCCCTATGCTCCTGTGCGGAAGGAACCCAAGGACAATCGAACTTCTTATGGTCTATACCGGAAGCCTACCAACACCTGGGGTCTGCTTGCCATATGGTCTGACGCCTTCTGCCAAATCATCCCGAGTAGTTTGCCAACGCATTCACCAGATGCCTACCGGTCTATACCAGCAATTCTGCAGCGGCTCTATGTTAGGTCGCCGGATGGACCAGTGGTTTTCTCCGTATCGCCTAGCGCCCGACACAAATCAAGGTTGTTTTTTTTGTAAATCTCGTGGGGGGGGCATCGTCGGATCGTCCGGAAAAAATATTTTTTCCGGATCGTCCGGCTCATGGACTTCCTGTCTAAAATGGCTAGTTTCTTCCCACCTTATAAAACGGGACTTACCCCTTCCTTGTAGGTCATCCACTCATTCCTCATTCCAGATCGGAATCGCCACTACACTCTATCAAGATCCTTCGGCCCTAGAGGGCTTTGAGAGAACCGGGGAGTGTGAAGCTAACCCTAGACAAGATTCATGCTTCCACCTCTCGTGAACCAACGATATTTGAGCATTGTGTCGAGTTTCCCCTTTGATCTTGTTGCTCTTGGAGCTCTTGGGAGCTCATAGGTGAAAGGTGTCGCTTGTAAGCATTGAGCTTGTGGATTTGTTTATTTGGTAAAGTTTTTAAAGGTTCGGAGGTCGCCTCAAAACCTACCAATAGTGGATTAAGCTCTTTCTTTGTGGAAGAGGCTCGCGGAGAAGAAGGTGAGCCTTTCTGGCGTACAGGTGTCTTTTGTGGTATCCAGCACCTCTCCAACGTGACTTAATTCTCTCCCAAGAGAAGGAACACGGAAATACATCTTCATATTCGTGTGCCTCGGTTATTCCTATCCGAGCTCTTCATTATTGTTATCCACTTGTGATATCGCAACATATAGGGTGTTTCATCTAGTTGTTAGGCTCACCTTGTTATCCGCATAGCCTAAAACTTGTGAAAATAAAAGAAAATTCGTAGAAACCTATTCACCCCCCCCCCCCCCCTCTAGGTTACCATCTCTATCCTTTCATAAGTGCCACGACAAAAGTCGACGTGTCTTAGATTCACACAGAGACAGTGCTATGCCCATGGGACACGTCAGATGGGTGCTTACATGGTCGAAAAATAGTGCCCATTCATGTTCTACTGAGAAGAGGTCTCGTGTTGCAAAATCCGGGAAGGCCGCTCCTGGCGGGACGCAATGGTCAACCCCGGCTGCGATCAATACACCCCATCTCGGGATCATGGGCCCAAAGCTAAGTTTCCTAGCCAATGTGTGTTATCTATCTGGCGGAATCCAAAACCTTCTACATGCGCATGTTAGCTCGTTACATTGGCACCCTAGATGTGTCATTTCCCCGGCGAAAGTTATAGCTACATGTTGTTAACCTAGCATGCAAGACTGAAGTACGCAGACTCGAAAGGCGCATAATCCTTGGGAGGTAATGATAACATGGCAGCGCCTCATTCTCCGTCCTGATGACACACGACATGACATTACTTAGCGACCCAAGGACCCTTTTCGAGAACGAACTGGCGCAAAGTGCAAAGGATATACATGGATATGATCCTGGTGCAAAAAAAAAATAGGATGCATACATGCACATTAAAAAAAATGCATTGTGTTTGAGCATCCTGCTATTACACTTCTAAGCTTAGACTTGCCTTTGAAGGCAAGATGATTGCATGTGTCTCTATAAAAGACCTGTAAAGGGGATACCTTGCAGCACATTTGCGCACTGCGAAGAGGCATCTCTTCCCGGGGATGCCTGGTCGAGGATAAGTTGTGTGTGTGCAAGATTTAGAAGCTTTCGGATGGAGAACATCCTCCTCTCCCGACTTCTAGGTGACAGAAGTGCGCCACCACCTTGGATATCAAGGCAACGAGTTATTTCAGCTCTTCCTGGCAAGAAACATCGTGGTGGTGTAAACATAAACTGAAGATGACCAGTAACCCCGTAGCTCAGAGGCTTTGCTCTCGAAAAGGGACAATACTCACATGAACAACTCTGCTCAAGTTGTTGGGTGTATGCCCAAAAGGTAATAATATTTATATATTTGTTTCATAATTATGATTCATTTTACTATGTTATAACTGAAGTAACTCTTAAATATGAGATTCAGAGGAAAACTCACGACCACGTGTAGTAACATGGACAAGTTTTTCATTCCATAGTATTGCCTTTCATACCAGTGTCTTTTTTTGCTTGATGACCGCGTTTTTCTGGTCATGGCCATAGTTTATGTGAGCATCAATGAAAAGCATATTGTTGAAAGGGAACAATATGGCTGGGTAGACCCCCAAGTAGTTGATGTGCTAAGAGATTCCAGTGTATTTTGTCCTTAGTGACAATATCACAACAAGGTTATAGTACGACATATCCTTAGACCATGAGGTTATCGGGGTTGTGCATTCTTAAGGTTTTACTTTGATACAATAAAGTGTCACACTGTAAACTAGGTGAACAAAAAGATGTGTATTGATCTCGATGTTCTGAAATGGTTTTAGTTACTCCTCTGTAAAAACAGAGGTACAACATGTGCCCACTTGGTATGAATGATATCCATATGTTCTGCAGACAATGTGTGATGGTGATACATTTTGTGGGATATCATAATACGGGAAAGAGTAGAAGGAAGCTTACCAGTTAACGAGATAAACTAAGGTATAGTGAACCAATGATTATTTTATGGCAATACCAGGAATTCTTAATCTCGGGTAAGTTTGGTATCGCGAGTAATGAATATATTATACAATAGCCAACAGGTTCAACAGAGCGTCTTTTGCATAGTGTGTGGGAGTCTATATGGGCTTCCATGTCCCTGCTATTGACCATTGAGCCGGAAATAGTTTTTCTATGTCAGGTCCACTCATTATCGAACTTGTAGGGGTCACACACTTAATTTTGATTTTTGTATGTGTGTATATTAGTAGGTCCGGAGCACCAAGGACTGTCATCGGAACAATTTTTTCACGTGATAGATATAGTGTACTAGTTGAATGCCCGTGCGTTGCTACGGATTTAGTCATTATCTTGTAAAGTTAATTGTAAGATAATTGTGTAGAACTACTATTGTAGCGGCGGCGACCGGTAGTCTCAGCAACAGTGGCCTTCGTTGGTAGCATCCGGCGTGTGGTGTTGGACCTTTGAAGCTCCCCGAAGACGATCGTAGCGTGCGCATACAGGAGGTCGAAGCGGCAGCATGCGCCGACGAGGTTCGCCGGAGGTTGGAGAAGAAGACGCATGAGATGAGGATCCACGGACGGTGGTGAGGTGGTTCTGGGAGGTCACCGGCGGTGCAGGTATCTGCGTGGATCGTGGCGACATGATGGATAGCCTGAGCATGTCGCAAGCGATGCGAGAGAGACGAGGTAGCAAATAAGCGTGGAATAGGAAAAAAGATGAGTGGACAGAAGTGTCCGACGATAGGTGTAGACCAAACGTGGGCGAGATCCTCCGGGGGGAACAATAGCATTTCCCTATTTGTAAGCACATAAAAAACAAATGGAGATCAATATGTCTAATTTTTTTCTTCTTTATGCGAGGGTGTCTAAATTAGGGGGCTCCTATTTCCCGCCCCGTGGCGGCACTTCGTTGTCACTCCAGTTAGCCTCTCCCTCCCCTTTTTCAGTAAAAAAGAGTTTTGAACAAAAATAAAAGTAAGCAGAAATGAAATTAGACAAAAAAAAGTTGAACAAAAAAGTTCCCAACAAAAGAAATTTTGAAGAAAAAAAATTGAACAATTTTTTTTTGAAAAAAATAAACTTGAGCAAAACTTTTTTTTTTGAAAAAAAAAACAAAAAATGCATCGGAAGAGTGCCAACTATTGGCTAGTGCAGCTAAAAAAATCAAGGGAATAAAAAAAGTGCACAGTTTCTAAAAGGAAGTATTCTATGCTGAAGCAACTAAAAACGAGACATGTCCCTTTGCCTGTACAAAAAAAAAAAAAATACAAGCATAACTCTCTGGCTCATCGTTGACCATGGTAGCAAACCCAATCCCGATTCCTCACTCTACGTCTCTACTTAGCTCTCATCTTCTTCCACACCCCAATCCCCAATTCGTCACTCCTCACAGTGGAGTGCCGCAGCACCACAATCCCAAACCACCGATTCTCCTCCTCCTCTCCACCTCTGCGGCGCTTGACCGGCCGCCTGCCATGGCCTCGCTAGTGCCGCGAACCTCCTATCCCCATCCTTCTCTCCACCCCTGTCGGCGCTCGACCGGCCGGCCGCCATGGCCAGGTGGACGAGAAGCGGGAGGAGACCTTCCTCCTCCTGCCCGGACCCCCGGCGCTCGCCCTCGCGTCCTTCTCCCGTGTCATCACCGAGCGCGTCTCCCTCGCCTGCGCAGCCCTTGGAAGTCGGTCAGATCCTTACTGCCGGCTGCTCTCCCATGGTCGGCGATGGTGCACATCGAGAGTGACACCGCCCGCTGCCTTCCCCGCTGATGCAATCCCCCATGTGCCTTGCTACGCTGCATCGGCAAACGCCGATCCCAGAACAACATTGGCAGAGGGAATCGATGGCGGCAGAGGCCTTCCTGAGGGATCAATCCTTGTTGCCGATTTGTTGTGGTGCCAGATTGACGCTGCTGGTGAAGATTGATGAGCGCGGAAACAGGTAATCTCCATTTCTATCGGTACTTGAATAGGAACATGATTTCGTGTTTTAGTTAGGTTTATTTGGTAGGAGTAGTTTTATTTGGCAAGTGTGGATCACAGAATATCTCTTGACGAGGTAGGAACTATTGCCACGGGCAGTGGATATTCTTTTCCGTGTATTTGGTAAGTCTTGGCCAAGTTAGATTATTATATGGCAAATTTTGAAATCAGAGAACTACAGATTTAAGCAAAAAAGAAACTCCCCGAGATACTAAGCCTGACTCTCCAGGCAAACCTGAACTCCAAAACAGGGCCATAAATTCGATATTGTGTGGAAGAAAGTAAAGCAAAAATTCCTTTAATAATAATATATATCTAACTTATTAATCAAGACATCCTTTATTAGTAGAGATAAGGGCCCTCAACCGTATAGTGTACTTATGCAAAGTCTGTCGTTCCTTGCAACCCTGCTCCTCAATTCAATGGCCTCTCTGACTTGGTACAGTAAGGACACTTGAGCTGCAAAAGTAGTCGAATTGCTGATGCACCAAATAATTTTATGTGATTCCGGGGTTTTTTTTTTTTTTTGTGGTCTGCATGAGAAAAGTTGATTTTATTGTTTATCTAGCCTAAAATCAATTCATGTATTTTCACTATACATTTTTTGTAAAGTGGCAAAGACAACTTAGTTAATACACACTTATTCAGAAATATATGTATCCAGACTGGAGAAGACAGAAATATACATTTTCTTGCTCTACCTCTTTTCTTTTCCATTCTAGAGTATGTTGTAGCAACTAATTGATTGCATCGGTGACCTTTAGCTTCTTCACTTCCTGTTCGTAGATTACTGGCAATGGTATTACAGTTTCACAACTGAGACATTAGTCGTACCATATTACAGGTCTGTTCATAGATTAGTGCAGACCATAAGGAAAGGGAAAACTAAACAGTAAAATATTCAGAGCTGTGATTTCTCTGCTAGCACCTAGATTAGTAGAGATTGAGCTGAGAGATTAATCATTTGATTGAGTAAAAAAATTAATGGCATTTCGACCCTCTACTTGTCAACAAAGACAAGATCCGCCTGATGACTGAACATTGTACGATCCTGATTGTGCAGGAGCTTCTGCACATATGAAGAAAGGAAGTGAAAACTGAACGTATATTTTTCATAGATAACTGGCTGAACTGCTAGGCGAACATCTGAGGAGGTCTATTAGGTCTATCAGCTCTCTGTTGGTTGATACATCGATGAGGTATAATGCTTGGTCTGGGTGGTTCCCTTTAATTGCAGGAAACTGTGTAACGTTGCTGATGCCTGTTGAATTACCAGTTTTTTTCTTTTCAGATTATAATCCTGCCTATCCCTTATTGCTGGTGTTTCTGCGCTGACAAGACCAAGTCCAAGAGGAACTTGTTCGACAATGCCAGCAACCTTCTCACTAATTTGGTCGCTGGTGGCAACCTCAAGAATATGCCGGTTGCCGAAGGTGTTGTCACTGATCTGTTCGACCAGCCCCTTTTCTATTCGCTCTATGATTGGTCCTAGAGGTGCTTATCCTGCTCTGTCTCTTGTTACTTAATACTTTACTACAGTGATTTGTTCTGCTCACTGGAAGCATGCGGTAGTTGCACTCTGAACATTGGATACACCTTTGCATGAATATTTGAATACACGCTGGATCATTCTTACTTAAAGATAATATTCCGTGATCTCTTCATCCGGGAAAAGGTATCTTTCTGACTGAACTTTCCCCTATTCACGAATCTGTTAAATATGTTCTCTCTTTCGTTTCTTTTTTGTCATTACACAGTGTCTCATGTGTTAACATAAAATGCACATAAGTATTTAAAATGTTAAATCTATCTACAAGCGTTATGCACATAAGTATTTAAAATGTTAAATCTATCTACAAGCGTTACTTCTTCAAAGACGTCAATAATGCTACATATAATAAAATTTAAAATATGTTTGCATCCATTACATTTTGAAATGTGGTCTAGCGAGTTCAATTGCTAAGGACTTCCTTGTATACTATGTTCATCGTGGTCGTTAGTAAGGACTCGGTTCTTTTTCTCTTCTTTGAATTCTTGATCTTGTCCTTTCCATTGGCCTTGATGGCGAGTATCTTGATGTTCCTTTTCGCGGTGGCTCTGGACAACGCGACGTACAACTGTCCGTGAGAGAATACCGGTTCTGGTAGGTACACGCCTACAATTGGTATGGTTTGTCCTTGCGCCTTGTTGATCGTCATAGCAAAGCTAAGCCTGATCGGGAACTGTTTTCTCTTGAACCTGAACGGGAATATGTCACTGTCGGACGGACATAGAGGTATCCTAGGGAGAAACACCCTCTGCCCAGCATGCTGTCCCACCACGATCTCCGCATCGATTGCGTTCCTCTGGAACCCACGGATGACAAGCCTTGTGCCGTTACACAACCCATTAGCTGGGTCAATGTTCCTCAGCAATATAATGGGGCAGTTCATCTTCAGTTTAAGCGCGTGCGGGGGCATCCCAGTAGGAGTCAGCGAGTTGAGAAACTCTTGAGTATAGTAGCCATGCGGATCGTCCTCCGCACTATCAAAGCTATGGTAGATGACCTCGTCGCCCTGAAAACGCTCTATCATGCGCATGTTTATTCCATCGACATTGTCGTTCTTTGTGGAGAGAATTGCTCGGGAGGTCATGTAATCTGGATTTTCCATGTTTTGGTCTAGGGCAGGAAACACATGGTCAATCAACTTCTCTATGTCAGACGCGTCGCCTGTAGATGGCACGCAAATATCTTCTGGAAGCTGGATGTTTCCTTCGTCGTCACTTTCCTCGGTGCCGTTACCTACCCTCAACAAGTAATCCGCGAACCACTTGTCGTTTTGCGCCCTCATGTTCTTTACAAGCCTTAGTTTGCGCATGCCCTTCCATAGTTTCGAACTCCGTAGACTCGCATCGATTATCTGACCTCGTGACCCTTTCCTCACTACCGGAAGCACCTGCCTGAAGTCTCCACCGAACACGACAGTCTTGCCCCCAAAAGGTTTGTCAATATTGCCACTGAAAGGTTTGTCCGGGCTTTTCATGATGTCGCGCATGCTTTTGTCCAATGCCTCTACCGCCTGTCGTTTCGTCATGGTGGCTTCGTCCCATAGTATGAGTTTAGCTTTCTCCAGTAGCTTGGCAGTCCCACTCTGCTTAGTGAAGCTACATGATGCCCCTTCTTCAAGGTTTAGTGGGATTTTGAACCTTGAGTGGGCTGTCCTGCCTCCAGGCATGATTGAAGCTGCGACACCGGATGTCGCTGTAGCCACTGCGATATCCCCTTGTCCACGAACCCTTGCGAGCAGTGCCCGGTAAAGGTATGTCTTCCCAGTGCCTCCCGGACCATCGACGAAGAATACACCTCCTTTTTCGCCATCAACAGCCTTTAGTATCTCGTTGTAGGCTAGCCTCTGCTCGGTGTTTAATAAGTCTGCCAAAGAAGCGTCTTCCTCGTCAACCTTGATGTTGGTTTCTTCAATTACCTCCCTAAACTCGCCTCCAGTGTTATCATACGTCTCGTCAATGTGCGGAAGAGGTAATGATTTTATGTCTTTGCCCATTGATTGTAGCATGCCCCTGATATCAAGCAACACCATTTGCTCCACCGCTTTTTGACACGTGTTGTTTCGCCGATAGTCGTCTGACATCGCCTCAAGGTGTCGATCCCAAAGACCACGCACATCGCTAGGTTCACAGAATACCAAGATTGTTGCAAAGAGCCTCCTAAGTGAGGCTGGCATGGCGAACTGCTCCGACTCAGTAAGACACTCGTCGAGCGTGTTGTCGGCCTCGATTAGACCCCTCCTCTCCGCGGCTTCACGGAAGGTATCACATAGCACACCATCAACGGTTTTTAGGTCTTCGAAGGACGTCGATCCTGGTACGTGGTTTAGAAGCACCCTAAGAAAGTACCGTTCTCCCTCGGCGGGATTGGCCGTCACGATTCGGCCTACTTGGTGATCCCTTTTCCTTTCCTTCCAGTACTTTGATGGCTGCCATGTGAACCTTCCTGGAAAGTTCCTATAGAGAATATCTCGAGCCCACTCGTGCTTTTGGTTAGCCATGAAATACTCGGTTAGCATGGATCTGTGCTCTTGGGCAGCAACATCGTTCAAGTTGTCTCCCTCTTTGAACGTGACTCTTTGCATATTTGGGAGATGAAGCGGCAGCTGTAGTACAGACGGGTGGCACTCACATAGTTTGAAGCCAAATATCCTCCACATGGCTTCGGGTGGAGTAATCCACCTCGCATCAATATATCTCTTGATCTCGTCAATGTTACCATCGGCGTCAGGCTTGTCGATATTGAATGAAGTCTGATCGTTTCCCTTGTAGATGTACTTATATAGGTACTTGACAGCCTTTATGCTCGAGCACACTTCCACATTGATGTGGCAGTTGAACATCCGCAAGAGGAAAGGGTTGTAAGGAACAACCCATCTATTGTCGAGCATGGCACTGCGGACCTTCGCCGAGCGGCCATCCTTCCGTCTCCGATAAATGGGGTATGAGTCCTTTCCCTGTATAGTGGTCTCGTTGAACGCCCGTGGGTACCTACACTTGCATGACCCATCTTGCATGCACACGTTGTCTCGCTTTAGGACACCGCATGGGCCGTGCATCATATGTTTGACGACCATGGCGTATAGCTCTGGGTATTTATCTTTGTCCGGGAGCTCAGCGGATATGAGGTGGTCATACTGTTCTGGCACAACGAGCTTATAATTGGAATCCATTATCAATAGGAAATGGGCATGCGGTAGGCCCCTTTTCTGGAACTCGACCACATAGACGTACGCCTTCACAATGCCTAGGATGTTCTTCTTGGTCAACATCTCCTTCATCTTCTCGAGTTTGGCCTTAAACACTCGGGCCACAATATCGGGCCGGTCTTGCGGGGTTTGCCCTGGAAGCAGGGCATCTTGTATCTCCTGCCAGTTTGGGTTGCATGTCATTGTCAGGAATATGTCAGGCTTGCCGTATGTCTGCACCAATGCCATGGCGTCCATATGCCTCCGCTTCATGTCTCGGAAGCACCCTTGGAAATTCCAGGGTAGAACAATCCTTGTTCCAATAGCGCTTGCTCGAGTCTCTCCAGCCGTAATGCTATCGACAATGCCTTTATATAGATCAGCGCGTATCTCTGGCTGGTGCTTTCTAAACCAATTCAGCCTGCAACCCTCGATCTTTATGTACATGTCCACTGCCCATTGCTGTAACAGTCTCCCTCCATGTAGTATGGGGTTGAATATGGAAGGACGTGTTTGTAGACGATAACAGTAGTAGTCCCTGACGGAGACGCATAAATTTCCACCCCCCTCTGCGTGAAGGACAATAAAAAGAATAACATTACGAAACATAAGCGAGAAGATATAAGTACCGCAAGTAGAAAAAAAAGTATTGCAAGTATCAGAACCTGGATCGTTGTCACGGTCTGCTCTTGGTAGCTGTGCAAGGTTCCAAGGTTTATTACGTTTAGGAATATTTGGATGCCAACCGAGTTCCCCCTTCGGAAAGAAGAGGGGATACGAGAGCGGGTCATAGCATCCTTGCGTGGCTTGTATACTGTGTCTCTCATTATTGTTACCATAGAGTATAATGCTGCGCTTGAACCTGTTTTCTGGGTTGCTGCCCTCGACCCAGATCGCAGCCACCTCAGACGATGCTGGTGTGTTATATCTCCGTTGGTCTAGCTTTTTGTCGGTGTTCAGTTCTATACGGTAGTCCTCAAGGTTATCCTTATGGGCGCCCAAACTCCTAAACTGATGGGAGTAAGGGTTTGCTCTCATTATGTTCACAACCTTACGAACGACCTCTTGGTCTAGTTCCTTCGTGGCATCCTTGCGATGGATCAGACTGGGATCGTCGTCGTAGAAGTAGAGTTGTAGATGTTCCGGGCGAGATCCTGGACCGAACGAATGCAGCTTGTGGTACAAGGAGCCTTGTGCTCGGAATGTGTAGACTCCGGACCTCATGTTCGTGCAGTCATTGTCGAGATTGACGCCAAGGGTTGTAAACGAGAAGTGGCCATTGAAGAATCGTATGCTCTCCCGAAAATGTCGACAATCCGCATCCATGCTAGACCATAGCCTTGTCAGCTCCGGGATAGGCTCTGGTTCAGCCAGCTCGATCTGTCCGTTTCGACAGCAGAAACCGGGTGTCTCATGTTGAAACTTCTTGGCATGGCAGTGTTCGCAGTCGGGGACTTGCTCGAGGATGTGTGTGCTTTCTGGGAGGTTTGAGTACACAAATTCAAATGGATCAGTATATCCCTTGTCGGATGAATCTATAGCTTTATCGAGGTCCATGTCATCAGTGTCGAAACCTACATGCATAGGATGTCACATCAATATGTTCCCTAATAGATAGGGTCGATGGAAAGGCTGGCATACATACCGTCACGTGCATACGTGTAGCACTCATCGTCCGTGAGATCATTTGCTATGTTATTCTCGTCCATGATACTGCTGATGAAGTCCTCCATGTCGTCTGCAAAATTCTCGATTTGATAAGTATGATACTTTAATGTGCCATGACATAAATAAAGGGAGTAAGATTGATGTTTTACTGTTTGTCCTGATGGTAAACTCCGGCGTTCCTTCTGTGATGGGTGATCCGTGGGTGCTTGTTGCCAGTTTTACCGTTGGCAAAGTTGCTGCATTTGGGCAAGGCATGGCGATGGATTCAGCGCACGGGGTGTTCCTTCTAGTCGCAGCATTTGTACTACGTCGCGCCCGTAGTTTGGCCCTCTGCTCTTCAGTTATTGTATGTGTAGACGTGCGTCGCGGGGCTGCTCTTCGACGTGCATTGATCTCCTCCCTTTGCTCGGCCGTTAAACTACTTCGTCGAGCTCTATCACTTTCACGTCTTGCTAGATTATTCTTACCCGATCCTGCTCTTCTACGTGTATTAATCTCCTCCCTTTCTTCGGTCGTCAAACTATTTCGTCGAGCTCTATCAATTTCACGTCTTGCTAGATTATCCCTGCCTGATCCTGCTCTTCTATGTGCATTAATCTCTTCCCTTTGCTCGTCCGTCAAACTATTTCGTCGAGCTCTATCACGTTCACGTCTTGCTTGATTTCTTTCTTGATTTTTATCTTCTGAAATGTTTGCCTTTGGTTGGTTTTGATCTTCCATTAGCGAAGATCAAATTCTCTGGTGCGTGATCTTGTAGGAGTTTTCTGTAAAAATAAAACTTAAGCATCCAGTACTAAAACAACCTGTGACACATACATGAGGATTAGGATGTGTGATACAGATGGAATCCACCCGTAGCTTCAGGATTAGAATGATATTTTTTTGCTTCCTGTAGCTGTGTGTGTTGTTTTGACTTTAGTTAACATGGAGGTCTGGACTTCTTAAGTAGTAGAATGACAAGTAATTATGATAGTAGTATGAAACATAATTAAACACTATAGCGAGGCAACTAAAAAAAAGAATCTGTAACATCAAGATTACTTACCAGGCGGGTGCTGACTACGGATAGGTAGCTCCGTATCTCAGATTCTATGACTCTAAGCAATGAGTAAACACTGACTATGTGCTTCCTTTCAAGTTGGCAAGCAATATTCAGAAATTGGTGTCTAGCAAGCTGATTAACCAAGTGGTTGATGAACTGCAAATTGTTTCATGTTTGTATGCAAGAGAATCAGCTGCTGGTATCTATTGAGAATTTACAGCCACCCGGTTATTCTGGTAGCTTTTATTTCATTTTGCTTGTTTAGTTATGCGATGTTGCATATAATGGTTTGATTACAAACCTGATAGAAATTTCATATGCATGAACTGTTGGTTGGGAGAAACAACATCCTGAATTTCACATTGTTGCCTTTTCTTCCTCTAGGTGCAGGCTCACATAGCCAAGCTGAGAAGGCAATTAAGCATGATAGAGGGAATGCCCCAGCAATCAAGAGGTATTTCTGGTCAGTAAAGTTAATAGTTTTTTGTTCTGATTTTCAGTGTTCACATCTGTAAATTATGCTCAAGGGTTTGAACTGATGATGAACTTCACCATCTTCTGTGTCCAGTTCCCGACCAACACTATGGGCACAACTAATTTGACGATAGCTGGTGTAATGAAGATGTTGGAAGCTGGTAACAACTCTAACAGAATGTGATGAGTGTATCACTGTATCCCTATCGAAGCTGCTGCCAGTGTGTATGATCTACAGACTGTACTGCCTTTGTGCATCTTAAGGGAACAGTACTTGCTTCTCCTCCTTTTCTATGTCTCTGTTGTGTCCCTCCACACCAAAAAAGTTAATATGTACTGTTTATCTTTCTTGTTCTTTTATCGTTTTGCTATACGATGATATGGGTATGATGTGGTGAAACTTAGTTAGGACAGCTTCATAGATTATATTCTACCCTGCTATTTCATGTCGATCTAGAAATTAGGGTTGTTTTTTAGTTTAGTTAGCAAGGTTTTGTGGACTTCTTAAGTGGCAATTTTTTCATGGTTGTATGCAGCACAATGAGCTGGTAGATTGAACACAATCACAATCAGCTGGTGGACTGAATAGATAAATTGCTTATACCTTGTGCTTGCTTATACCTTCTGATTGTTTCAGAAATTGGTGTCTAGCAAGCTGATTAACCAAGTGGTTGATGAACTGCAAATTGTTTCATGTTTGTATGCAAGAGAATCAGCTGCTGGTATCTATTCAGGATTTATATTGATCTAGAAATTAGGGTTGTTTTTTAGTTTAGATTGCAAGGTTTTGTGGACTTCTTAAGTGGCAATTTTTTCATGGTTGTATGCAGCACAGTGATCTGGTAGATTGAACACAATCACAATCAGCTGGTGGACTGAATAGATAAATTGCTTATACCTTGTGCTTGCTTATACCTTCTGATTGTTTCATGTTATATGCAACTTTCTAGTGCATTGCATCGTCAAATGACTATTGGTTATATGCAGAGCTTATACCTTCTCATTTGTACCATTTAAATCACATACCTTGGGTGAAGAACGGCGAGCAGGGGTTCCGGCAAAGTGTGCAGATCAACTTTGGTGTATTCACGGCGAGCTGGGGGTCCGGGCGAGCCGGTGTTTGGCAAAGTCTGCAGATCAACTTGGCAAATCTGAAGGGGCAAAGTCTGAAGAAATTTGATCTGTGGTTTTCGGTGGATAAACTTAGGAGTCTTTTTATGAGTGTGTAGAACAGTTGTCCGTATCGGAGCTGAGTTAAGATTTGTATCGGAGCTGAGTTAATATTTCCTTTTTATAGTTGTAGAGTTCCCGTATGGGAGCAGAGTTTAGATCTGTATCGCAGCAGAGTTAAGATTTCCTTTATTTTAGTTGCAAAGTTACCGTATTGGAGCAGAGCTATGATGGGCCACGTCCGATACAGGGCCGCCCACTCAGTTTTAAGTTTTCGTGAAGTATAATTGGTGGGCTTTTTTCTGGATCGCGCGATGGAGGCTGGGTCCGCTTTTGTCTCCACTTTTTGTTAGCGATCCTAATCGTGCGGAAGCGAGGATGCTAGCGGACGTATCGTGCGGAAGCGAGGATGCTAGCGGACGTACGACGTACGACGTACCAAGTCGCTAAGAGAAACTATATAGTAGAGATATATCAGAGTTAAATTATATAAAGAGGGAGAGAAAATAATGTTGCACGCTTTTGGTACATACGCAGGCGGGCATGAGAGGTCTTAGAATGTTAAAGTGTTTATACACGTTGTATAGAATCGATGATTTTATCTTAAAGGTATATAGGGTTTCAGAAGAGTTTCTGAGAAAACTCGATAAAGGGGGAGCACCGGAGGGGCAGAAATGTTCCAGGGTTGTACTCAAATATAGGGTGGCATCCAAGTGGGCTCTAGGTCCACTAAGCAAGGTGCAACACCTTCCCTAGATCATTCCATGTTTGAATTTTGGTGAAATAAATAAATGCCAAAAATTAAAGTAACAAATGTGGAAGATAAAGTGGGAAGGGAAATGACTCCTGAATGGTCACTCCAACCCGAGTCGGGGCAGGGGAAGGGTGCGGCCAACCTAGGCCCACGAAAAATCAAATTTTCCCTATGGCAGGTGCCACGTGCGTCCCACTACCCGTGCCTTCTCTCTTTATTTAGAGATTCTAATGGAATAAACAGCTTATAGTTGAATTAAAGTTTCTTCTAATTGAGTTTTTGAGGTGTCCTCTCCCGATTAGATCTAGCTCTAATTTCTCTCTCTCTCTCATCTGTTGAGAAATCCACCTACGGAGTCACAGCTCTGGACAACGAAACTCTGCACAACCGGATCCGATGTACATGCGCGAGATCTCATAGGGGTAACACGTTAGACCCTCGTTCTGTTAGATCGAGGAGCTGGATGCGGGAAGCCGGCAACATTTTCACCCACAGGCTTATGCGTGAGAATCTTCCACATGCTTCATCGACATAGTCATCAACATCTCTCCGCTATAACGGTGTTGGTAAACGATCTCAATCTAGATCATTAAGTTGTTATTCATTCGTATCTTCATAGATAGGTCTTGATGGTTGTGTATCTTGCATGGAAAATAAATACATCCCCGTACACACAACCCAGTAGTCGTCTAGGAGGTTGTTACAATGAAGGTATGTGCCTTCTGCCTCCCTCAACATCTCTAGATCGCCCAGCAATCGACCACCTTGAGAGATGGAGTCGGGCCTAATCTCCCTCTCACCCACGCCAACCGCGGAAGGGGCGGCGGGGACAGAAAGGTTGTTGGATGCGTAGAAATCCCCCGAGATGACGTTGTTCCCCTCATCTATCAATGGCTCCGCCCTCGCTCCCTTTGGCTTCCCTGAGCGAGCCACGATGACACTTGAACAAGGCACAGTCAAAGCAGCTTGCTCCCTCGAGTTCGACACCGGCAAGAAACGGGGAAATGTCAGAAGGCTCACACGAAGACGATTGAGGATGAAGATGCTAGCCATCGCAGCGGCTAATTATAGATCAAGGGCAAAGCAGGGCGCCCCTAGCTCCATCGGTTTAGCGAGCCCAACTTTAATATGGCTCTACTACCAACGGTCACAGGTGTAATGATCGGGCCGTTCTTCTGCCACTACGGCGCGAGCTCCAAGGCATCAACCTCAATAGAGGTGCACGATAAGGAGAATTTTCATCCGCCAAGCCTCTACCATGAATGCATCCGCTCAAAGTTTGTTGCCACTTCAGCTGCATGTCAGGGCAAGATTCGAGGGGATGCGCACTTCCAAACACAAGACTTCACTTCGATAACGCATCAAGGAGGAGAGCACTCTTCCCCTTCCCGGGTGAGGCAAAAGTGCCCGAGATGGGAAGGATCTGCTCTGCCTCTTCCTCCAACCGTGGCTCGCTAGCACCCTGGAACAAACTTCTAGCCATACTCTGATTCTATGAATACCACCAATCGAGGATGTAGGGCTATTAGCCTCGGGGGAGCTGAACCTAGGTCAAATTACCATTGTGTCTCTATGTTCACCGTTGACGGGCGAGAGAGGCGATCAATATCTCGTGGCGCCTCGTGCCAGACTTAAAAGGGGTGCCTCGCACTCCAGATGTCCCTGATCCAAGGACGACACTTCACGCTTTTGACTTGCGTGTCATTCTACTAAATCTGGGTTGGTTTTGCTTTGTTATCTAGTGGACTGCAACTAGATCTCGCTCATCCTGACCAGAGTTTGGGCATGCTCATGACCTCCGAGTGAGCCAATTGGGTTGACCGAAAGAGCAGCCAACCAGCATAAGGAAATGTGAGATTAAGAGCACACGCAAACATCAAGGCATAACCCCACCAATCGAGGATGTAGGACTACAACTAGATCTCGATCATACTGTACACAGCGAGCACCAGAGTTTTGGCATGCTCATGATGGCAAAACATTTCACCCATTTAGCATGCTCGTGAGCTCCGACAGGGCGAACCCCCCGATCGCACCACGCATTCTTGTGGCAGACGTTCTAAGCTGGCATCCCAGAATATCTCCATCAATTCAGCATGTCATCGTCTAACAATGTTCAGGAACAAATGCTTGCAAGTTACAACTTCGCGAGCCAATTAGGCAGACGAAAAGAGCAGCCAAACAGCATAAGAAAATGTGAGATTAAGAGCACACGCAAACATCAGAGCATACACCCCACAGGTTAAATAAACCATTAAGATGTCTAGGTATGTTTGAACAAAAGCAAAACCAACTTCCAGGTCTACAATAGCCATCGCATTGGCTTTCTTTTCCATCCAGTACCATGCGGTACCTATCATCACCAACTATAGTATAGTCACCTTGTATCCCCAGTCGCGGTGCGCCTCTGGGAGGAAACATGGTGTAGCATACTTGCTGCTTATAACCAACCGCTTGCTCTAATGGGGGAATGGGGGAAAAAAGGGGGAATGGGGGAGCCTGCAGATTTCCACAGGAACGGTAGCGGATTCTATGCGGTTTGCTTAGGTGGCCAGCGCTGCTTTTTTACAGATCGGGCATGTGTTCTTGATAACCAGCCATTGCTTGATGCACGCGGTGTGGAAGTAATGCCCACACTCCACCCTGCCCATGTCCTCGCCGTCAGCATAGTCTTCCTGCAAAAAGGCCAAGGTAAAATATATACTCAGGTGAAGAACAATTTAAAAAAACTAGGGACATAGTAGTCTTATAAGAACCATATGTCACAGCAAGCAAAGGAAACACAATCTTTTTATTTACCTGGCAAATACAACATGGTTCAACACCTGTCGTTGGAGGTTCCTCCAATGGTATGTGGAGATATTTCCACTGCTTCAAGCCACTCATTATTTTCTCCTCGGTAAGCCCCGTGCTTACATGCCCTATGCGTTCACCGAGTGCTAGCAGTTCCTGGAAAAATTGCAGTAATTTAACACTAATTCAACCACATGTCATATAATTGGTAGCACTCAAGCTAAACTTTCCCGTCACGGACTAGTGACAATATACCACTCAGCACCAGCTCCAAGCATGTATGCCAACAGGTATCGGTGACAGAAAACTAGAGAAGCCCAGGGCCGACCGGTACAGCACTGGCTATCAAATTTAAGAAAGAAAATTTTACTTTGGTTGGATCTTGCACAGAAGAATGATTCCACCTGGAATTAGTATTCACCGATTTAAATTCCAAAGAAAAAAAAATCTAAATAGTTCCGCATTGTCAGTTCTTGTCACTAGTTCCAAGTCAAGCCAGTTTCATCCCAAACGACATTTTACCAGAGCATGTCATTCTTTAAGAAAAGAAATGCACCAAGCTTAACTGAAAAAGGCTTGGCATGAGCATACTTAAGACAAAATCAAGCAGCCAGTGAAAGGATCTCAGGTTATGATATGGATATGTGGGAAAGTGCTGCTTCTAGCTCATTACCTCATATGACATATTATCCACATCAAGCCGCATCTCACGGTGCCTATCAATCAAACTGGCTCTCCTGATAAGTGAGCGATCAGCAAGAAACTCCTGTCCAAAATTTAATACCATAATTATATTGCTATACTCCAATAACACAATATAATATTAGCAGTAACATATACATCACCTGACGTGGACGATCCTCAGTACACTCGAAATTATGGAACATTATACAAGGATTTAAATCTTTAATTATAGTCCACCAGTCTTTTACCTTCTAAAAAATATTCATGGTGGAAGGATACAGGTGTGCAGCTTAAAATTAGGGTACTTGTGTTGAAAGCGAGGATATAGTTAGTTCAAGATACACGGGTTCATAGTACATGAAATGCAAATAAGAAGTTATACCCAAACACGGCCTCCTTTCAGAGGGAAAAGTCAACAGCTTTTGGACTGTACTTTAAGGAACTTGAACTATAACAGTTGGCACTGTAGATTTATTATTTGAAATTTAATGTCAATATTGTTAAGCGACAATCAATAGCTAGGAACATGACTATCTGGTTAAGAATTGGTACTTAGATGAAGACAATTTGTATAGCCTTGTTAAAAAAAAATTGCATGGCACTACCTAGTTAGAACTTAGGACTTCGAGATTGGTTGCTAACAAAATTAGTTGCTTAGAAAGTTCAAACTTGCGTTCAGCATCCAGTAAAAAATGACATTTCTAAAATTGTTGTTGAAGAGAGAATTAAACACAATATACTTCACCAAATTAAAGTTTAAGTTGCAGAATTCACTCCCGATCCAGAAGAAAGTAAACAACCGTCTGAAATGTGGCAGGGTCTGTAAAAGAAATCACTCTCACCTCCAGTCTAGCAGCAGTTCTACCCTGACGAAGTTGTTCGAACACATTACGAAGCTGTAAAATAAAATATAAATGTTACAAACATAAAAGTAAGTACTTAATTTATTACATTGCTGGAAAATGCTGAATTCAAAGAAATTTGAAGTCATCTCGGCATCAGCTCAGATGTACCCAAGATAAGCCCGATGTGCTCCTACCTAACCACTTGCAACAGGAAAACAGATCTACAGTGGGATATATTTCACATGCATCATAGAGCAAGTAACATTAAATAGATTGGTCAACCAACAATGGAAATGTTTAGCAGCGTTAATCTCAATACAAGGTTTAAAGAACATTGGCAAGATGAGAAATAGCTATTGATTCAAGTGAAATTTGTAAAGCATGAAAACAGAACAGCTCACACAGGCATAACACATGAAAATTGGGGTTTAGTGCGAGTTATTATTCAGCAGACAATAATAACAGCCACTTTGAGATATTTAGTACTGAAGTCACAACCAGAGATAGACAAAGAAACTTGAAGCAAAGGATCGTTTAAGAAAAATATGTAACTATTTATGTACCATATCCGCAACTGGCGAGAACTAAGGACAGCAGAATTAGGTGGAAGAATTAGATGGGATGCATACCTCTGAGACTGACCTGCTTCCTTCTCTTGAAGCAGCTATGCTCTGCATGAAGGAGTGAAGGTCCAAGTAAGCTGGGTTTTGTCTATCAATAGAGGGAGGAACTGCCCTAGAGTAGTGTTGCGGACTTGCACGAGAGCTTGATCCTGGTTGATGGCTCCGAATCTCATGTGATGAAGACAAATGTCCACGATTCTGCAATGCAATGCTTGAACTTCTGGACTGAGAAACACTAGCAGCAAGAGAAGATCTCCTGGTATCAGTTGAATCTCTTGCCGCTGAACTTGGCTGAGGTACATTCAACCCAGGAACCTGTTGGAGTCCTACATTTGCAGCAGCTCGAAGTGTGGAACTGGAGCTGGAATTTTGCTGGTTGCTTCTGCTTCCGGGTGCAGATAGCATGTTTGTTGAGTCGGCAGTAAACATCGACGGGCCTAGCAAGAAATGCTCATGGAGATTGCTTCTAGTCAGGCTCCTACCTGGATCTTGCGAAGCAGATCTCAGATTTATTGTATCCACGGCACCGGAAGAACTCCCTATTCTTGAACCAAAATTACTATTTGATGGAGGTTGGAACAAACTATGCGAGAACTGAGCAACAGCAGGTGCATCAGAACTTGCTGAAGAACCCATTGCTCTAGGTTGGACTGGAGTAAAAGAAGACAGTTGCCGCGCAGGCTGACGAGCTGAACACCTGAAACTTCCCTCATGCAGGAGACTAGGAAGTGACTCATCATACTCATTTGCACTTACTCTCATCCGCGTATTTCTCAGGAATCTTTCACTTTCATGTAGATGACCAGATAGTGTATAAGGACTAGGAAAAATGGCATCCGCAGAGGTATCAGTATCCGGGTCCAACTGTTCTATGGGAGGGAATGAAAAACCATAGTTTGTAGAGGTCGGCATACTTAAGCTATCAGTGCTTTCAGGACTAGATGGCGGAGATAGGAGCACAGTATTATTTTCTCGACGGTTACGTGAACTCCCATTGGCAGAAGATTCTGCATGACTTCCTGCAATATTCTTTCTCTTGATGGATGAACGAAAATGATTCACAGTATGGGAAGAACTTCCACCAGCTTCTTGGTCTGCTGTATCATCAAATAGGTTCCCGGTATGCGAGGAACTTCTTATCACACTGGGAGAAATTTCACGGCGAAGAACATGCTGAGTGGTGGAAAGACCTCTGTTCAGAGGAAAAGCATTCATTCCAGATTGTCCATTACTCTGAACCATATCAACATTCCCGGTCTCAAATTGATCATCCTGATTAAGGTTCAGGTCTATGTTTAAGTGTGAACTACTGCTTTCACGTCTTCTCCCTTCAATAATTAAAGGACCGCCTATAGACAAAGAAGACGCAAAATGTTCCCTTTTAGCCTGTAAAAGGCTATCATGATCGCCCAGGAAGCCCATAGAGCTAGATCCAGCTGAATCCCATAAACTCAGGTTTGTATTTTGCTGACCAATCATGCTTCCGCTCGGCATTCCTACCTCGTGACTGTTGAGCACATAATGCGGGTAGTTCTCACTCTCTAGGGTGTCAGGGAGTAAGTTATGTTCATCGACAGTGGGGTTGCTGCCAAGTAAACTTTGCTGATCAATGACCTGGCTGCTGGAACTAGAACCAAGGTGGCATGTTTCCGAGGAAGACAGCATGGTGCTCCTGTTATGTTGCATCAAAGCCTGTGTCCCTTGTAACTTGATGAGGTACTCAAATGATTTCAGTAGAATAAACAATCAACTGCTAAAAAAACAAACTTTACAACTTGAAGTAGATAATCCTGGCAAATATAACAAAATAGTGAGCAATCAGTATTGTTATTGCACACAGCAAATAGAAAGTGCAGAAATGACAGAAACGGCACTAGCAAAACTATATTCAGACCCGACGCCTACTTTGTCGGGATTTATCGAAGTATGCATTGTGCATGGAACCCACATCGTCAAGGTTAGCTTTTAGAACACAGGAGCAACGAAATGTGCAGTGAGATTGCATTTGCTTAGATTGTTAAGGAACAGGTCGTACAAAAAAATTGTTGAATTAAGTAGGACTAAACTCATTATTTAGTGTATGTTGAATACCGATAAGTACAAACCTTTAATTTAGGATGCATAGACCAAATCACTTTTACTGGTCAACATTGCAGTAAACTTATGGTTTCAGCATAGCAAATATGAGAAGACGGTGTGCATGGTACATCGAAGTTACATAAATCACCAGGTTTCTCTAAATCAAGTATCACCATTGTACTCCAGGGAACACAATAAACCAACACCCCTCCAAATTCATCGCCATTAGAACCAAAAGGAGCAATGTGGGATTGTAGGTGGCATACATACCTCAAGTGCTAAGAGCAGCAGAGACAAATGGTGGGAACCCCTGCAGACTCCGGAACCCAGGTGGGTAAATGCTACGGAATCGCTTCCCTAGCTTCAGCCAAGAAAAGAGTATCGCAAGTTAGTCAGTCTCTGTCAGCCAAGAAAAAGCAAAATCTAACAGAAGAAACAATAGTCAGCAGTCAGTATTGTTATTTCACACAGCAAATGTAGAAATAACAGAAACAGCACTACAAAAAATATATTAAGACTGTATGCTTACTTTGTTGAGATTTATCGAAGCATGTACATTACGCATGCAATGTGCCAGGAACCCACAGCATTACGGTTGGCATTTGCTTAGATTGCTAGTGGTCTAAGGGCCAGGTGGTACAAAATAAAATGTTGAATTAAGTAGGAGCAAACTCATCGTTTACTGTATGCTGAATAATAGTACAGATAAAAGTTGAAACCTTTGATTTAGGATGCACGGACCTAATCACTTTTACTGCTCAAAATTACAGCAAACATATGGTTTCGGCATTAGCCAATATGAGAAGACCGCATACATAAGTAAGTACATCAACGCCGTAGAACTAAACTGCCAATCAAGTATCACCATTATACTCTTCCAAATACATCGCACATTCCAACCAGCAGGAGCAATGTGGTATTGTAGTACGTACCTCAAAGTGCCAAGTGTAGCAACTGAATTATCGAGACAAATGGTGGAGACCTTTGCACAGACTGCAGCATCCAGCAGGAAACGCTATGGAACCCCCTCCCTACCTTCAGCGAAGCAATGAGTATCATGAGTTAGTTTTTTTCTGTCTGAAATGCAGTCACAATAACAGTCATGATAAGGTAAACCATTCAAATAGAAAATTCTACTAATTTGGATGTTGGTGAGCCTCTAACAGGATGCGCTTCTGCCCGCAATTCCCTGCATGTTCCATGCCCATGAGCCCATGACATGCATCCCCGTTTCTAGACCTCCGGGCAGGGTTCCATCCCAAACAAGCTACGTGCATCGATGGAGAAGAACATAGCATAGGGTGTTGGAAGAAGAAAGAACATGAGTGAACAACCTTATCCTATCCCGTCTACCCAAGCCAAAAGATGCAATTTTTCACCACGGAATGCTTCACGAAATTTACTCCTGCGAGAAGCGGGGCCCGAATCGGCGGAATTCCGGGCAATCCAGCCACGAGCCCCCGAGAAATGGGCGCCTCCAGATCCGCCCCACGCAGATCTCAGCACCCCGCCCCCGAATCGACCCCGTCCGCACCCAACCCAGCCCTCCCCCTCCAAGAACCGCCGCATCCCTCCACCCTAGCACACCATCTCCTAGAAGCTAAAACCGAAAGCGAGAGAGACATGAACCAAGAAACATACGGACGAAGAACTGCCCGCCCGCCCGGCGCGCCTCCCGATCGGCTCCCTTCCTGCCTTCCACCGGAGTCCCGGCGGCCCGATCGACCGGGCTCGCGCCGATCGGCGGCGGGGGAGGAAGGTGGGATGGGCCGCCTGCCTGGTTCCTCCCGTGCGCTGCTGCCTCGCGTGGCTCGAGGTGGAGGAGGAAAATAGGGGGGTGGAGGATGATGGGGGTGGGTTGCGGCGGTTTTCGGGGTGGGTATGTGTGTGGGGGGAAAGTGAGAGCCGAGCCCACGGGCACGGGCTGTCGGCGTGGACGCACCCAGGCCGTCCGGTGGACCGGATCGACGGCGGCGGAGCGAGTGTGCGTGTGTGGGCGGATGAGTGTGAACAGCAAATGCAGAAAGAAATCCGTGGATTTAAAACTCACCCTCTCGGTTAACGTGGGGTAGTATGGCTTGGGGATCTTTGATGGATTCTCGTTAGATTTGGGCACCCATGGGCACGGGCCCGGCCCACATGGGCTTGGAGCTAGGAGTGTATTGACCTAGGTTGGGGCGGGCCGGACTAGGGTATGGAATAGAGAAGCTCTAGGGTAAGGCACATTGGTCTTCTCATGGATGATGGCTTCTGGTTGGATATGTGTGGGCTATAGGTAATGGAGCTGGGATGATATGGGTGATAGGGTCGGGTCGGGCCGAGTTAGGGCATGAAATCCAGCAGGGGCTTCCTTCACTGTTTTTTCTTTGAATAAGGATAATCGTGGTTCGCGCCATTTTTCTTTTTGAAGGGGTGTTTGAATGCGCCAGCACATACATACACGTGTAGTGCGCACAGTGGTATTTGGTTTGTATTTATTCGTTCCATATATGAGCCGCGCTAACTTGTTTTCCGTATAGTTGATGCGTTTCAGTAAGGGTCCGCCACCGGCGAGGATGTCGTTTCCTAGAGCTGACGCCATTCATTGGGGCGGGAGAATGTGATTTCAAATTTGTCATTTTATGGACAAATGTAATAGTTTTTCTATTGTTCTTTTTCCAGCAAGTGTTCTAGGTTTGAATGCAAATAGATAAAAGAGGGTCGTCGTTTATCGACTAGTTTGTTTAAGGAAGCAATCGTAAATGATACTTTGAGGAAAATAGGTTGAACGGTATTGGTGTCCTAAGTAAGGATCTTTTCAGTAAATGTTGCTTGGACTTGGGCTCCTACTTGAAATTGAGTGAGCTATAGGCAGCCCTAACCTTGCTCAGTATTGGAGCCACGAGCAAAAAAAAACTAGCTGGGGCTTTCTTTAAAAAAATCTTTGAATAAAAATAATTGGGTTTCGCGCCATTTTGCTTTTTGAAGGAGTGTCTGAATGCGCCAACACATACATACACATATAGTGCGCACTGTGGTATTTGGTTTGCATTTATTCATTCCATATCTAAGCCGCACTAACTTGTTTTGTAGCAAATGTCGTATAGCTGATGTGTTTCTGTAAGTGTCCGCTATTGGCGAGCATGTCGTTTCTTATAGCCGACGACATTGATTGGGGCGGGAGAACGTGATTTCAAATTTGTCGTTTCATGGACAGTTGTAATGAATTTTCTGTTCTTTTCTACAAGTGTTCTAAGTTTGAATGCTACTAGATAAAGAGGGTTGTCGTTTACGACTACTTTGTTTAACGAACTAATCAGACCTAATACTTCGAGGAAAGTAGGTTGAGAGGTATTGGTGTCCACTTTTTATCTGCTCATATGCCTAGGGTGCTCTAAGTTAGGATCTTTCCATAGATGTTAGTTGTACTTGGCCTCCTACTTGAAATTGAGTGAGCTATAGGCCGCCCTAACCTTGCATGGTATTGGAACCATGAGGAAAGAAATCGAGATGGGCTTTCTTTAAAAAAAATCTTTCAATAAGGATAATTGTGTTTCGCGATATTTTGCTTTTTGAAGGAGTATCTGAATGCGCCAACACATATATACACATGTATTGCCCACTGTGGTATTTGGTTTGCATTTATTTGTTCCATATTTGAGCCACACTAATTTGTTTTGTAGTGAATGTTGTATACCTGATGTGTTATGGTAAGTGTCCGCCACCGTCGAGCATGTCGTTTCCTAGAGTCAATGTCACTGATTGAGGGGAGAATGTGATTTCGAATTTTTCGTTTCATGATCAGCTATAACAGATTTTGTGTTCTTTTCTTCAATTTTTGTAGGTTTTAATACTACTGGATAAATAGGGTTGTCGTTTGCGACTACTATGTTTAGGGAAGTAATCAGGCGCGGTACTTTGAGGCAACCCTAGGTTGAACGATATTGGTGCCCACTTTGTATCTGCTCCCATGTCTGAGATACCCTAAGTTGGGAGATTTCGGTAGATGTTAGCTGGACTTGGGCCCCTACTTGAAACTAAGTGAGCTATAGGCAACCCTAACCTTGCTCGCTATTGGATCAACGGGGCAAGATACCGAACAGTAGTTTTCTTTTAAAAAATCTTTGAATAAGGATAATTGTGGTTGGCACCATTTTGTTTTTTGAAAGAGTATTTGAGTGTGCCAACACGTACATACACATATAGTGCCGACTATGGTATTTGGTTTTTATGTATTTGTTCCATGTCTGATCCACACTAACTTTTTGTGTAGTGAACTACACACAAATTCTCTCTTGTCTCCAACTTTTCGAGAAGGTTGTCAATCTTCCGGTCTTGCTAAAAACTAGAGAATCAAACGTATAGAGTCTTGAAAAGTAATCAAAGTAAAAAAAAAGATCAGCAAGGAAACAATGATGAAAGTGTTTGAAAGAATGTTGTGATTATAAGGAAAATATGACCGGGGGCCATAGGTTCACTAGTGGTGTCTCTTCAAAGAAAATAAACATGTTGGGTGAACAAATTACATTTGGGCAATTGACAAATCATGAAGCATAAGAATACTATTATGACGGAATATAGTTCACGGGTTCTAACATTTAGGCATTACCTCAAAGCATATGGACCGCTATCCAACATGCATCCATATCTAAAAGTCCACCTCAAGAAAACTATCCAGCAAATCTCTCTCATATTCAGCCGCGGCAACGAAGTGATTGCTTTTTATGCAACAGACAAATGCATTAAGAACAATACATAATGTAAGCAGTGAATGCTGACCTGATCACACACTCGTTGGGACACCCCAAGCGGAAGGTATGATGTAGTTTAGAGTAAGTTTTCACCTAGTATAGAACCAGAGTTTATCGAACCAGTAGGACTTCGTAGTCTTGAAGAAGGTTGCTTGTATCAACGGTGTCGTTTATCGATGTTGACCAAGCGTGGAACCTGCACACAAGCACAAACTCTCTCTTGCTCCCAACTTTCCGGAAGTTTGTCAATCTTCTAGTCTTGCTGAAAATAGGAAAATTAAACGTATACAGTCTTGGAAAACAATAAAAGTAAAAACAGAACAGCAAGGAAACAATTATGAAAGTGTTTAAAAGAAGGTTTGCAATATGAGGAAAATAGGACCGGGGGCCATAGGTTCACTAGTGGTGTCTCTCCAAAGAAAACAAACATGATGAATGAAGAAATTACAGCTAGGCAATTGACAAACATGATGAGTGAACAAATTACAATTAGGCAATTGACAAATTACAGCTAGCAACCTTCTTCAAGACTACGAAGTCCTACTGGTTCGATAACTCTGGTTCTTTACTAGGGGAAAACTTACTCTAGATTGCATCATACCTTCCGCTTGGGGTCTCCCAACGAGCGTGTGATCACGTCCTCGAGCACCGTTACCGGGGGAGTCTCACACTTCCACTCTGTTTCTTTTGTTTTGTTCTTGCTTAGTTTCCTTTTGTTCGGTCTTGTTTTCTCTTTATCAAAAACCCCAAAATAAATTAGTTCTCTAGTTTCCAGTATTTTATTTGTGTTATCTTGCAATCATGTCTACCAATGATAACACCAATCTTTGTGACTTTACTAGTACCAATAATAGTGATTTCATATGCACACAAATTGCCTCACCTAGTATAGAACCAGAGTTTATCGAACCAGTAGGACTTCGTAGTCTTGAAGAAGGTTGCTTGTATCAACGGTGTCGTTTATCGATGTTGACCAAGCGTGGAACCTGCACACAAGCACAAACTCTCTCTTGCTCCCAACTTTCCGGAAGTTTGTCAATCTTCCAGTCTTGCTGAAAATAAGAAAAATTAAACGTATACAGTCTTGGAAAACAATAAAAGTAAAAAACGGAACAGCAAGGAAACAATTATGAAAGTGTTTAAAAGAAGGTTTGCAATATGAGGAAAATAGGACCATGGGCCATAGGTTCACTAGTGGTGTCTCTCCAAAGAAAACAGACATGATGAATGAACAAATTACAGCTAGGCAATTGACAAACATGATGAGTGAACAAATTACAGTTAGGCAATTGACAAATTACAGCTAGCAACCTTCTTCAAGACTACGAAGTCCTACTGGTTCGATAACTCTGGTTCTTTACTAGGGGAAAACTTACTCTAGATTGCATCATACCTTCCGCTTGGGGTCTCCCAACGAGCGTGTGATCACGTCCTCGAGCACCGTTACAGGGGGAGTCTCACACTTCCACTATGTTTCTTTTGTTTTGTTCTTGCTTAGTTTCCTTTTGTTCGGTCTTGTTTTCTCTTTATCAAAAACCCCAAAATAAATTAGTTCTCTAGTTTCCAGTATTTTATTTGTGTTATCTTTCAATCATGTCTACCAATGATAACACCAATCTTTGTGACTTTACTAGTACCAATAATAATGATTTCATATGCACACAAATTGCTCCACCTGCTACTACAGCAGACTCTTATGAGATTAAACCTGCTTTGTTGAATATTTTCATGAAAGATCAATTTTCTAGTATTGGAGAAGATGGTGCCTCTCATCTAAATAACTTTGTTGAGTTATGTGACATGCAATATAAAGAGGTAGATGGTGATATTGTGAAATTAAGATTGTTCCCTTTCTCTTTAAGAGGAAGAGCTAAGGAATAGTTATTGTCTTTGCCTAAAAATAGCATTGACAATTGGACTAAATGCAAAGATGCTTTTATTGGGAAGTATTATCCACCTACAAAAATTATACAACTGAGGAGTAACATTGTGAACTTTAGAGAATTTAATAATGAACATGTTGCTCAAGTTTAGGAAAGAATGTTGCTCAAGTTTAGTAAATAAATTAGTTCTCTAGTTTCTAGTATTTTATTTGTGTTATCTTGAGGTTGCCCTCCGTGGCCGCACCCCCCACCCCCGTTGAGAGTCGTATGTGAGGTCCTCCCGGCGAGCTCCCGCTCGGTCTCCGGCGGCGCGGCCGGCCGGCGTCGAGAGGGAAGCTACGCGCGGGCTGTACAGAGTAGATGTAGGTTGCTTTTCTTCCTCGTTGTTGTTCTGTTTGTTGCCGTCGACGCGATGTTGCCGAGGTGGTGTTTGTGCGGGTGCCCGAGCCACTCTGCCAAACCTTCGGCCGTGCTTCTTTCACCATCGAAGCTCCGGTGGACGGAGCCGTTGGAGAAGAGTCACGGCGCAGCCTCCTTCCCGCATAAGCTCGAGGACTGGCCTCTGAATCTGGAAGCCAGGGCGTGCTTCTCTGCATCTGCATCAAGACTGGTGGTGGCTCTTCTTCCGGCCGGCCGAGGTGGCGAGGGGAGGAGGAGAAGCTTCAAGTTCTTGATTTCTTTTGCAGGGAGGCGAATCCAGCTGCAGCTCTGCTCGAATCAAGCTGAGTCCAAGATGTACTCAACCATCCGTGGCCGGCATGGCGGCCCAACTAGCTCCTCCTTTGTGGAGGTCTTGCACCTCGGACGCCGGAGCTCGGCGACGTGCAGCGACCAAGTGGTTTGTCCCTGATCAAAGCGCGGATGCCGGCGTCTGTGGGTTATCGCCGGAGGACTTCGTCCAAGAGAGATCCTGGGCGCTCCCCTCTTCGATCTTGGCGTTCTTTGCGCCTTGAGGTCGCCGGCGGTTCATCGTGGCAGAGGAACAAGAACACTAGGACCGGATTGCTTTTCTTCTATTAGTTCTAGGGTGTTCTTTGTAAAAGTGAGGGCCCTCTCTTCGAATTACAGGTCTTTTAGGGCAAGTGATGAAGAGGGACCTCTTTGTAATTGTTACCTGCCACAGGTTCCTTCGTAATGCAGCTTCGGGGCCTGGCCCCAACTCTTGTTCAAAAAAAAAATTGTGTTATCTTGCAATCATGTCTACCAATGATAACACCAATCTTTGTGACTTTACTAGTACCAATAATAATGATTCCATATGCACACAAATTGCTCCACCTGCTACTACAGCACACTCTTATTAGATTAAACCTGCTTTGTTGAATCTTGTCATGAAAGATCAATTTTCTGGTATTGGAGAAGATGGTGCCTCTCATCTAAATAACTTTGTTGAGTTATGTGACATGCAAAAAATATAAAGAGTTAGATGGTGATATTGTGAAATTAAGATTGTTCCCTTTCTCTTTAAGAGAAAGAGCTAAGGAATGGTTATTGTCTTTGCCAAAAATAGCATTGACAATTGGACTAAATGCAAAGATGCTTTTATTGGGAAGTATTATCCACCTACAAAAATTATACGACTGAGGAGTAACATTGTGAACTTTAGATAATTTAATAATGAGCATGTTGCTCAAGTTTAGGAAAGAATAAAAACGTCCCACACACGGATTAACTACATGAATGGTTGTCCAAACCTTTTATGTAGGATTAAATTTTCTTCAAGGAATTTGTTGGATTCAGCTGCAGGACAAACCTTCATGATGTTATGATTAGCGGAATAATCAACTTGTATTCCACGGGGCCAAAAGGCTACAATATATATACATGTACATGTGTGGCAAATATGCAGGAAACTCCCTAGCTAATAGGAGATCTACAAATATAGACTAATCCCTCTAACACCCCCCCCCCCTCAAACTCATGGTGGATCTACAACACTGATTTTGGAGAGAAAGAAACTATGATGTGCTCTATTATGGGCCTTCGTATAGAAGTTCGCCAACTGTAACTCTGAAGGCACATACTGGAGCGCAATAATCTGATCCTACACACTAGCACGAACAAAAGAAGCATCAACACCAATATGCTTGGTAAGCTCATGCTTCACCGGATCACGTGCAATACTGATAGCACTTGTACTGTCAGACAACAGGTCAGTGGGTGTCGTAACGGAAACTCCAAAGTCTGCAAGTAACCACCGTAACCAAGTCACCTCAGCAGTCAAAAGAGCCATCGCTCGCAACTCAGCCTCTACACTTGAACTGGAAACTGTGGTCTGCTTCTTCGTCTTCCACACAATGAGAGAACCACCAAGAAAAACACGGTAAGCAGACAGGGAACGACGATCCATGGGATCACTAACCCACGTAGCATCAGAGTAGGACTAGAGCTGTAACGAGCTAGAACGAGGGAAGAAGAGACAAAGAGAGATCGTCCCGCGAAGATAGCGTAGAACACGAAGAAGGTGACTATAGTGAACTGAGGTAGGAGCAGAAACAAACTGACTCAAGATATGAACAGAATAAGAAATATCTGGGAGAGTGATAGCTAGATAGACAAGACTGACAAGATGTCGATAACGAGTCGGATCAGAGAGTGGATCACCATCTGAAGCACGAAGAGAAATATTAAGCTCCATAGGAGTCTTAGCAGTACGCTCATCAGTAAGGGCAGCACGAGTAAGAAGATCATGAATATACCGTTATTGGGATATAAAGAAACCATCAGAGGTGGATGAAACTTCAATCCCAAGAAAGTAACAAAGCGGACCGAGATCCGACATAAGAAACTGCTCACTCAGACGTTCCTTAACAAAGGCAATATACTCAGGGTCGTCACTAGTGATAATCATGTCATCAACGTATAGAAGAAGAAGAGTGCGACCACGAGGAGAGCAGTGAACAAACAACGCGGTAGCATGCGTACTAGGAGAAAATCCAGCAGCCATGACCACAGAAACAAAGCGCTCAAACCATGCACGAGAGGCTTGCTTAAGGCCATAGAGAGAGCGACGGAGACGGCAGACCATGCCATCATAAACAGAATATCGAGGTGGTGGTCGCATATAGACCTCCTCACGCAACTCACCATTAAGAAAGGCATTCTTAACATCAAGCTGAGACACAGACCAATGACGAACAGATGCAACAGCAAGAAGAGTACGAACAGTGGTCATGTGAGCAACAGGAGAAAAAGTCTCATCGTAATCGCGGTCATGCTCCTGCTGAAAGCCACGAGCAACCAGACGAGCTTTGTAACGCTCAAGGGACCCATCAGAACGGGTCTTCACCTTATAAACCCACTTACAGGTTATGGGACGAATAGAAGGTGGAAGAGGAACAATCTCCCATGTACTAGTGCGCTCAAGTGCAGCAAGCTCCTCGGTCATTGCAAGCTGCCATTCAGGATGAACAACAGCCTCACGATACGTAGTCGGCTCCGGGATAGCAGTAACACTGTAACTAGCGGGGTTATAGAAATCAGGCGCATTACAAGGCCGATTGCAAAAGAGAATAAGTCGACTGAGACGGTGCACCAGAAGTAGAGGGTGCATCAGATGACTCGTCCACAACACGCGGACGACGAGTATAGTAGAAAGGAAAAGTTGGATGAGAGGTAACAATAGGAGGAGACAGAGAGGGAGAAGACACCGGTGAGGAGGGTGAAGAAGGCGGTGACGAAGGAGGAGAAGAAGGCGGCAGAGTAGACAACACCGGATCAACATGAAGAGAAGGAGGAGAAGAAATAGAAGGAACCAATGGAGGAGAATCAGGAAGAGTAAGAAAAGAGAGATCCTCCATAGTGGAAGTCGAGGAGGTCGATCGCGGGTAGAAAGGTCAAGACTCATCAGAAGTCACATCCCGTGAAATACGCATCCGACGAGCCATAGGATCCCAACAACGATAGCCCTTATGCTCATCACTATGTCCAAGAAAAACACACTCAACATACTGAGCGATTAGTTTGGTGCGTTCACGAGGAGCGAGAAGAACGTATCAAACGCAGCCAAACAAACATATCATAGAATAGTCAGGAGAACGTTGACAAAGTTGCTCAAGAGGAATAGCACCCTGAAGGGCGGCAGAAGGATGGATATTAATGAGATAAGACGAGGTAGAGACAGCCTCAGCCCAAAAATGAGGCGGGAGAGAAGAAATGATCATCATCGCACGAGTAGTCTCAAGAATATTACGATGCTTACGGTCAGCAACGCCATTCTGAGCATGTGCACCGGAACAAGAGAACTGAGCGAGAGTGTCCTGCTCAGCAAGAAAACCACGTAGATGCTTGGAGATATACTCACCCGCAGAATCAGCACGGAACACACAAATAGGTGTAGAGAACTGAGTGTGGACCATGGCAGCAAAACGCTTATAGATAGAGAGAACCTCACTACGAGAGGACATAAAATAAATCCAAGTGTAACGAGAGTAATCATCTATAAAAATAATGTAGTACCAATAACCCCCCTTTCGAAGTGAAGGGAGCTGGACCCCAAACATCTGAATGAATCAGATCAAAAGGATGCTCAAACACAGAGTCACTATGAGGATATGGTAGCTGAATCTGCTTACCAATCTTACAACCCATACAATCCAAAGAAGCAGTTCCGGAGACAGACCCCCAGAACACCACGATGAACAAGAGACGAGAAACGAGAAGCACATAAGTGACCAAGAGGATGATGTCACTGCTGAAAAGAGCTGGTGGCTGCGACAATAGGGACCGAGAGAATGGCGGTGGTGGCAGCGGAAGGAAGACGAAGCCAGTCAAGCTCCCATAGGCCATCATGGTGTCGAGGGCCAGCACCAAGCAAAGCGCCTGTGAAACGATCCTGAACAGAACATGAATCAAAATCTAGAGTGACCCTACAACGAGAATCGACAATCTAACTACCAGAGAAAAGCTGCATGGTGAGTCGAGGAATATGAGCAACAGAAGGAACATGAAAGGCGGAACTGCTAAGAGTGCCTCGACTAGCAACAGGGATGGGAGTACCATCAGCTGTACGAACAGAGACATGAGACTCGACAGGTCGGATAGAGATCAAAGCGGAATGATCGTAAGTAATATGAAAAGATGCTCCGGTATCAAGAATCCAAGAAGATGTACCTGAATGAGAAGAAGGTGGTCTCTCAATGCCAGAAAAATCAGCCGCAGAGCCGGCAATACCTTTCGGTGAAGAGTCCCAAGTAGCAAGCAGGCATCGGAGTCGGGCAATCTCATGCGCGGTCAAAGACGCAACTGAAGAGGTCGAGGTAGGCGCGTCAACCAAGGAGGACCAATCACCAGAACGCGTGATAGTCATGCGAGGAGTCGACGAAGAGCGGTCACAAGTGCGTGCACAAGCCACGCGAGGAGTCGACAAAAAGCGACCCGAACCGTGTGCAGACGTCGCAAGAGTTGACGTAGTGTGGCGAGTCGGCGTAGACGGAGTAGACGTAGAGCGACGAGTCGGCGTAGACGGAATCAACGTAGAACATCCACAACCTTGGGCGGAAGCTGCGAGAGTCGACGTAGAGTGGCGAGTCGACATATACGGGGTCGACGTAGAGCGGCCACACCCACGGGCAAAATCCGCGAGAGTCAGCGTACAGCGGCATGCGGATGTCATCTCAGGCAGCGACGAAACCGGTAACACGTAACGTGGAGGAGCACCAAGCAGACATGGAATCCCAGGACAACCATGTATGGGATCAGCACACAACGACATTTTTTTTTGGAGGCGGAACCAATCAAGTCCAAAGAGATCACGTTATGGACCTCTACTCTTGGACAGAAACAGATCACACGACGGAAGCAGCCCTCGATACAGACTACGGTGGCGGCCTGGAACGCAGAAGGCAGCTGAAAGTGCATGGTGCCCCATATGTGGTTTTGGTAATTACTGACAATCCCTATGGACTAATGTTTGCATTGAGTTATCCTTGTAGTTCTTGTTCATAGGAAATAATGGAGTTCATGTGTTGAACTCTATTAGCTTCCTTGATGGCCATTGTTATATTCAAGGATTTATATGAAGAATGGTCATGGTTTGAGTTGAGGTTATTGCTAGTGTGTCTTGAAGAAAAGTATTATGTTATCCTTCATGGTTATCTTCAAGACATCATCATTTGAAGTGAGAAGAAAAGGTTGATCAAGCTAGTGATCAACACACAAAGCTACACGATGTACCAAGTGGGATTGTGTATCTCATGGTATGGTAAGAAATTGTCAATATAGCTTTGTGATCTAACCCATATATGTGTGTGTGGCATCTCTATGTGTGGTTAGGTATCTTTCCATGGGCATGAACAAAAAGGTAGATTTCATATAGCCCATGGTCTATGTCATCGTCGAGCGATGTTCGTCACCTAGCTTGACGTGGAAGCTCAAGTGAAGCATCTAGAAGAAATCCTATGCTTGAATCTTTCCACCCATATGGAGATTATGGTCAAGTGAAGATGTTCATGTGATATGCTCTCTCATATTAGCTTATGGGGGAGCAATTCACAATCTTCACGAAGCGAAGCGCAATCAAGAAAGGTGGTCCAACTTGAGGTGATTAAGATCGCCATCATGTAGCTCAATTGGATTGCGCAAGGCAAAGGTATGACTTATATAGGGTTTCTATTTTACCGGTCTCATTATGCTAGTTGGGAGACCGGATTATAGGATAGATAACCGTACTATCAAGAGGGGCTCTTGAATGCATATCTTGATCGTATCTATCGTAGAGAGCTCAAACCTTTGCATACTTGGCATCATCCTTCTTGGTTCTTATTTGGGTTTTCTCCATGCAAGGTTTTAGAGCTTGTCATGTTCTTCATGTCAAGCTCAAGTTCATCAAAAATGGATTTCGTATGAAAAACTTATCGCATTTTTGTTATTGGAGGTTTCTACCGGTTGTCCTTTATTGATAGGCCAAACCTTTCATCATTTGGTTTTATATTCCCATTTGGACTATGATGTTTCTCTGCATATTCTTGTAGTGCTCGTCGTTGCGATTTCAACGAGCCCAAGAACATCGAAAACGGAGTCCGGATGCAAAAGTTATGACCGTTTTCATATAGGGTGTTCTGCAGTTTTTTCCACCAGCGGAGGCTCCGGTGGTAGCTCCGCCGGAAACCCCTTCGGTTTGAAAGTGGCGGAGGTTCCGGTGAAACCACCGGAGGCTCCGGTGGTTGGGGCATTTTTTCAGCCATTTTGATGTCCTAACTCATCCGGGGGGCGGAGGTTCCGGTGGTTTCACCGGAGGTTCCGCCCCTGCGCGAATTTTCCTCCAACGGTTGGATATTTGGGTGACCTATTTAAGGGGCCTTCTTCCCCAATGGTTCCCCAACCTTTTGGGCAAGTTTGACCTCCATTGTTGACCTCCAAAAGCTTGCTCTCTCTCAATCCCTCCAATGATTCTTGCTTCCACTTGAGGGAAAAGAGAGAGGAGATCTAGATCTACCACTTCACCAATCAATCCCACCTCTTTGTGAGGGGAATCTATTGGATCTAGATCTAGGGATTCATTTGTTGTTTTCCTTGTTCTTCCTCCTTCCTCCCTCCATAGCATTAGTTGCTTTGGTGGGATTTGGGAGAGAAGTTCTTGACCACTTTGTGTGTTCTTGCCATTGCATTAGGTGCATCGGTTTGAGTTCCCCACGAGATTCGTGAAAGAGAAGTTCGTGAGCTTGTTACTCTTGGGTGCTTGGTCACCGGAGAGATTGTTCCTCTTGGGTGTATTGAGCACCCTAGACGGTTAGTGCTTGGGGCTTCCACCTTGTTGCAAGAAGCTTCGTTGAGAGCCTCCAATTGAGTTGTGGAGATAGCCTCAACCTCGTGTAAGGTTTGGTCAACGCCTTCAAGTCGACCTCATAGTGGAAACGAGCATCTCCCTCACCGGAGAAGCTCAAGGAGAATAAGGTGTGCACATCCGTGCTATTGAGGAGCGCCTAGGTGGCTCCCCACCTCTCCAACGAAGACGTACTTCCCTTGGGAAGGAACTTCGGTAATCACACCGGTGTCTCCTTGTGCTTCGGTTATCTCTACACTCTAGCTCGTTACTTATGCATTTACCTTTGTGATAGCCATCGTGCTTGAAGTCATCTATCTTGCTATCTCATAGTTGTATATCATGCCTAGCATAAGTTGTTGGTGCACATAGATAAACCTAGCTTGCATAGGTTTTGTGCTTGATAAATTAAACGCTAGTTTTATTCCGCATTTACTCAAGCCTAAACCGTAATTATTTTAAAGCGCCTATTCACCCCCCCTCTAGGCGGCATCCTTCTACTTTCAATTGGTATCAGAGCCAGGGCTCTCATTGTTAGGCTTCACCGCCTTGAGAGTAATGATGTCGCTTAGTGAATTAGTGCAAGATCCCACATTTCATTTTGATGGCACAAACTATGATCTTTGGAAATTTCGCATGCTCATTTATTTCCGGGTCATGGACCCACACATGGAGCAAATTGTAGAGATGGGTTTTTCTCCTCCGAAGGATCCTCAAAATCCAACTTTAGAGGAAGAGAAAAACTTATCTCTCGATGCTCTTGCTATTAATGCGTTTTTCCTTCTTGTGAGCCTTGTAGTTATTAAGCCACTTTTTCCTATTCGGAATGCTCATGAATTATGGACAAAGCTTCAAGATAAATATGGAGTGTCCAATATTATTGTGGATGATTGCTCTCCCTCCATCTCCGGTCGTGATGAGTTCTCAACTTCTTCTACTTCACCAACATGTGGTAAGCCACAAACTAATGAGATGGTGAGTAGTGATAGGTTTTGCAATAATGATAGTGAGATTATTATTGATGATCCTTCATCTCTATCTTATTGCAATGTCTCATCTTTAGACTTAAACACAACTAGCACAAAAAATGTTTTACATGCTTGTGTTGATAGTCTTTGCATATCATGTCGTCATTGCTTGACTAAATCTCATGATGATATGATTGCTTTATCTTGTTCCCATGATAAAAATGATTGTGTTTCCTCTAGTATTTGTATGGCTAACAATTTAAAGGAAACTCAACTCTCTATGGAACAAGATGTGGACTTGAGTGGTGCCTCAAGTAATGATACATCATCATCTACCACATTTTGCCTTATGGCCAAGGATTCAAAGGTATCTTCAACTTTGAACCCCAATATATATTATGATGATAGTAGTGATGATGATGTTGGTAAGGAAGATGATGATGAGTCTAAGAAATTACGCTTATGGTTCGCAAGCCTTGTTGGTGAGACCAAAGAAAATGTGAATGCTCTCCTAGAACAACTTGATGAGGCTAACTCTCTTGTAGATGAAAAGGAGGATATCATCGTGACTTTCGAAAGTCATAGTGGTAGTCATTCTATCAAGGACAAAGAGCTTGAAAAGGCTTTTGAGAAAGAGCGGTCCCTTAGATCTTCTCTTGAAGAGAAACTATATAGTCTAGAAGAAACATATGCTATTAGCGTTTCTAAGCTTAGAAGGGACAATGAGTTATCTCTTTCGCTTGCTAATGAACTCAAAGCTAAAAATGTTGATGCTTGTGCTACTAACTCTATTTCTTGTGAAGCATCCACATTAAAGGAGAATTTTGAGCTACGGGCTCAACTTGAGTTGCTAACTAGTAATTATGGGAAATTGGAAGAAACTCATGAAAAGCTCTCAAGCTCTCATAAGGATCTTCTAGTCTCCCATGAGAGTCTAAAATTAGCTCATAAGGCTATGTTAACTAAGGTAACATCTTGTGAGCCTCATGTGGACAAAGGCACAATATCTACTCTAAATGCTATATTGCCTTGTGCTAGTCCTAGTAATTCATCCTCTCACAATGTTCCCACATCTTATGATGAATTTCTTTCCTTACCTTGTTGCTCTAATAATGATGCATCTACTTCCTCTAGCCCTTGTGTTGATACTAACCATGTAGAGGAAATCAAAGAGCTCAAGGCCCAAGTCACTTCATTGGAGAAAGACTTGGAGAAGTGTCATAAAGGGAAGTCCACACTTGATAATATGTTGAGTGTCCAAAAATCCCCCAATGACAAGAGAGGACTTGGATTCATTTCCAATCACAAGAACAAGTCCAAGGTCGACAAGAAGAAGGGCCATGAACAAGTCAAGAATTTGGCGAATATTGTTTGCTTCAAGTGCAAGGTTGAAGGGCATCATGTTAGATCATGCCCTATGAAGAAGAAGAAACTTAGCGAGAAGCAACAAGGGAAGCGGCCACAAGTTCAACCTCAATCTCAACTTCAAGTTGAAGAAAGGCCTCTTCCTATGAAGACTCAAGCTAATGCTTCTCAAGTTGAGAAATCAACTAAGAAGAATGGAAGGAGTCGTTGTTGCTACTTATGTCGTGAAAAGGGACATCTTGCTTCTTCATGCACTAATGGTACATTATCCAACCCTATCATAATTGATGATGTGTATTCCATTCGGAAGGATGATGTGGGCAATGTGTTTGCCAAATATGTTGGTACTCAAAGTGGTGTCAAGAAAAGAACCATTTGGGTTGCCAAGCCTATTGTGACTAACCTCTTAGGACCCAACTTTGTTGGGGACCAACAAGCTCAAACTTGATCAATAGGTGTTATCGGAGGGCATTGGAGACTTGGCTATATCATGAAGAATTAAGGGATCTTCATCACGTATATTTTCCTTAAGCCAAGTCATTTGGATTATCACGTCTCTATCACATATTCCATGCTCCTTCTTGCGGTAACTTGTGTTATTACATTATATATATACATTGAAAGTTGCTTGCCCCTTTGCATATATTGGTTTTGTACCTTGCTTGTATTTTGTATATTTTGTGCTTAATACTTACTTATCCTTGAGTAATCTAGTATGTGTTTGTCGGTTCGCACAAAATGTATGTATGAGTTTGCTTTGAGCCTAATTGCATCTTGTGTGTATCTTATTTGGCTCTTTTGAGTGATTAATGGACTATCCCATTTTGGGAGAGTTATATGCCTTTGGCACTTCACAATCCCAAAATGTGTGTACATGAGGAATACCACGTAGTGTTGATATTTCAATATTATCTAGTCTCTATGTGGTTTCTCATACTCATGAGAAATTCAAATTCTAATGTCTATTAATTATCTCAAGTTGGTTTTTGTTTGACTCTTGCTAAGAAAATACGGATTATCACATTATGGGGGAGTAATATGTTTGTGCATATTACAAGCCTAAAGAATGTGAACATTTAAGGTTTTGCCACGTAGAATTGATATTGTTAATTATCTTATTCCTATGTGGCATGTGTGCTCAAACTAGTTCCAATTTTCTTAAATGATTTTATTTGCTCATCTTTTGGTATCTTATTCGTGAAAGAGTTTCTTGGTGCGGTTTTCCACAAATTAGCACTAGAATTTACCTTCTCGGGAACCGGTTGCTTCTTGATATATTAATCATTTCTTTGCATGATCATTCGACTATTGAAGCCACCAAGAATCTCTATTTAAGTATGGTGTTTTCATTCCTATCTTTTACCACATACTTATGTTTTGTGAATATGATTGTGAACAAATATACCACCGAGAAATATCTCCATAAATCTCTTGTCTTTGACAAGTTATAATAATTTGTGGTAAGATTATTGATCATATTTACTTTGTCCATTGCTCTAAAATTGCCTTGTTTCTTGCCAAGGATTTGTTTGGTTCAAACTCCTTTGTGTCTTCCTTACTCTACTCAAAATTTGTTTTATGCTTTATTGAGTTAGGAAAAGCAATGATCCCATTCGTGTGCACTCTTATTCAAAGTCATACTTCTTTGTGTTGCATTTCTTGGGAAGCTATCCTACATTGAGTAGAACACAATTCTTTAATTGGTATTGCATCTTATTGCTTTTCTTGAGCTTGACTAGTGTTTGAATAATATATATGGAGAGTAATGATTCCATTGCGTGCATCTTGTATTCAAATGCAATATCATAATTAATGCACTATTATTGGAAGAACTATCCTATACGTGTTTGAACACTTGTTGTCTTGAAATTGGTATTTTATCCCAGTGACTTGTCTCTTTGGAAGACGAACATTTTTCGTCTTGGTACTTTGTGTGCCATCATGAAAAGTGTAGAGGGTTTGTTTATTCGTTGATGTTTTTCTTTTGTTATCTTCTCTATTTGATTTCCTAAATCATGTGTTGATTTGGGGTTTTGATATAACTTGGACACTTTGTTTGATTTTATCTCTTGTGAGTGCCTTCTTTGTTTTAATTGGTATTTTGTCCAATTTATATCTTGTTTGGTTCTTGAAAGTTTTGTGCATGTATATTTACTATGTATATTCTTTGACATGCTTACTTTCGTTGATCCAATATATAGAATAAACTCCATCAAATCCTAAATGGCTAAGATGTGCATAAAATTCAAATTCATATTAATATGCATATACTTATGTGGAGTTTGTCTTATGTATTGTAGTTGTTCTAACTACTTTGGACCCAATAAGTTTGGGAACCATGTTGTACTTGATTTTTGTTTTTAGGTACAATGGAGATACATTGGTTGCTTGCTCCATTCATAAGGAAGGTGTTCTCACCATCATATCATAGGAGTCAAGCTACGATGATTATCAAACTCGCATCCTCTTCATCACAAATGTCGTCTCGGTAACAAGTATCTATTCCATGCATACATTTTTAGCTTTCAATCTTGTGTAGGTTGCATCTTGACATGAATTCCATTTGTTGCATTTCATTTGGCTCTTGCAAATGTCTTATCAAAAACATATTTATTGCAACTATGAGTAAGCCGGGATGATTACATACTAAGGGGATATTTATAATCAATTTCATGATTCACCAATCCCAAGTATATTAATCTAGTAACTTCTACTTTAAGTCTCTCATATGCAATATTTATGAATTCTCAAAAACCATTTGAATCTTTTGTGATATGCGTTACCTTTCTCGAAGCATTCCAACTATCACTTTTCCCTTGTGATATTTGTGATGCTTTGATGAGTTTATTGTTTGTCCATCTATATCCCCTTAAGATTAAACTAATCCTAGTGCTTTGCTTTCAAACAAAAATCTTATTGGTATATTTATGAACCTATCTTGGATATCATGTTCTTTACCCTTGTACCTATTTTTGGGTGTGCATATTTCTTTGTGGATATATATCTTTGTGATTGGTGTCCACTTAGAAACTTATACACACGAGAACAGTTACATCTTTAATTGATATTCTATTTCTTTAGTGACCATGTTTTATTGCTTTATATTACTTGGTGGTTCCTAAAAGGCACAAGCTTTTCTTTTTCTTTTGGTATTCCTTTGGAATCTTATAAAGCTTGTGGACATATGTGTTTTATCATTTGTTGGTTTGTGTGTATGGGAAAGACATGATATGCACTATGTGACTCATATATTTAAAGACTATGATGAAGCATTGCTCATCCTATTAGTCTCCTACAAATGTCCTTCCTTGTCACACTCATCTCTTTCGGTTGAGTAAATCTTTACTTGTCGCTTCTTGATCTTAATTGCTCAACTCTTGTTTGTTTGCAAGTTGCTTTGCTATATTTCCTATCTATTCTCTTGCTCTTGTTTGTGTTCAAAATTATCTAGAAGGGAGTGATGATTCCATGTTGTGCACATTATATAGTAATTCAAATCTAACATTGTGCATGTACCTTGGGGAGTTCCCTCTTGATTTTCTAGAACACTTGGTTGATCTTATCATAATATTGATTTTGGTAAATCGTTTTTTTTTTTGGATCCTTTGGTTGGTTGCTTCTTTATGAAAGTATCCTTCAATTTGACTTTGCTTGTAAATCTTTGGATCCTCAATATAGTTTGATCTCCCTCCATCTATTCCTAGTTGGATACATGCTCTTGATTTCACTCATATCATGAGGAATGCATACACTATGGGGGAGCTCTTATTATATTTGCCTTCTAATCTTTTTTCCCATCTTGGCAATGGATGCCAATGGGGGAGAAGTTTAGAGGGTTTAAGGGAATTTGGTTCTATGCTTTAGTTTCGTTCTTAAGCATTTGCCTTCCATGCTATTGCATCCTTATTCTTTGTTTTGCATGGTTGCTTAATTCATCATATAAACCCTCGTAAAAAGGGATTGTCATCAATTACCAAAATGGGGGAGATTGAAAGTGCATGGTGCCCCATATGTGGTTTTGGTAATTACTGACAATCCCTATGGACTAATGTTTGCATTGAGTTATCCTTGTAGTTCTTGTTCATAGGAAATAATGGAGTTCATGTGTTGAACTCTATTAGCTTCCTTGATGGCCATTGTTATATTCAAGGATTTATATGAAGAATGGTCATGGTTTGAGTTGAGGTTATTGCTAGTGTGTCTTGAAGAAAAGTATTATGTTATCCTTCATGGTTATCTTCAAGACATCATCATTTGAAGTGAGAAGAAAAGGTTGATCAAGCTAGTGATCAACACACAAAGCTACACGATGTACCAAGTGGGATTGTGTATCTCATGGTATGGTAAGAAATTGTCAATATAGCTTTGTGATCTAACCCATATATGTGTGTGTGGCATCTCTATGTGTGGTTAGGTATCTTTCCATGGGCATGAACAAAAAGGTAGATTTCATATAGCCCATGGTCTATGTCATCGTCGAGCGATGTTCGTCACCTAGCTTGACGTGGAAGCTCAAGTGAAGCATCTAGAAGAAATCCTATGCTTGAATCTTTCCACCCATATGGAGATTATGGTCAAGTGAAGATGTTCATGTGATATGCTCTCTCATATTAGCTTATGGGGGAGCAATTCACAATCTTCACGAAGCGAAGCGCAATCAAGAAAGGTGGTCCAACTTGAGGTGATTAAGATCGCCATCATGTAGCTCAATTGGATTGCGCAAGGCAAAGGTATGACTTATATAGGGTTTCTATTTTACCGGTCTCATTATGCTAGTTGGGAGACCGGATTATAGGATAGATAACCGTACTATCAAGAGGGGCTCTTGAATGCATATCTTGATCGTATCTATCGTAGAGAGCTCAAACCTTTGCATACTTGGCATCATCCTTCTTGGTTCTTATTTGGGTTTTCTCCATGCAAGGTTTTAGAGCTTGTCATGTTCTTCATGTCAAGCTCAAGTTCATCAAAAATGGATTTCGTATGAAAAACTTATCGCATTTTTGTTATTGGAGGTTTCTACCGGTTGTCCTTTATTGATAGGCCAAACCTTTCATCATTTGGTTTTATATTCCCATTTGGACTATGATGTTTCTCTGCATATTCTTGTAGTGCTCGTCGTTGCGATTTCAACGAGCCCAAGAACATCGAAAACGGAGTCCGGATGCAAAAGTTATGACCGTTTTCATATAGGGTGTTCTGCAGTTTTTTCCACCAGCGGAGGCTCCGGTGGTAGCTCCGCCGGAAACCCCTTCGGTTTGAAAGTGGCGGAGGTTCCGGTGAAACCACCGGAGGCTCCGGTGGTTGGGGCATTTTTTCAGCCATTTTGATGTCCTAACTCATCCGGGGGGCGGAGGTTCCGGTGGTTTCACCGGAGGTTCCGCCCCTGCGCGAATTTTCCTCCAACGGTTGGATATTTGGGTGACCTATTTAAGGGGCCTTCTTCCCCAATGGTTCCCCAACCTTTTGGGCAAGTTTGACCTCCATTGTTGACCTCCAAAAGCTTGCTCTCTCTCAATCCCTCCAATGATTCTTGCTTCCACTTGAGGGAAAAGAGAGAGGAGATCTAGATCTACCACTTCACCAATCAATCCCACCTCTTTGTGAGGGGAATCTATTGGATCTAGATCTAGGGATTCATTTGTTGTTTTCCTTGTTCTTCCTCCTTCCTCCCTCCATAGCATTAGTTGCTTTGGTGGGATTTGGGAGAGAAGTTCTTGACCACTTTGTGTGTTCTTGCCATTGCATTAGGTGCATCGGTTTGAGTTCCCCACGAGATTCGTGAAAGAGAAGTTCGTGAGCTTGTTACTCTTGGGTGCTTGGTCACCGGAGAGATTGTTCCTCTTGGGTGTATTGAGCACCCTAGACGGTTAGTGCTTGGGGCTTCCACCTTGTTGCAAGAAGCTTCGTTGAGAGCCTCCAATTGAGTTGTGGAGATAGCCTCAACCTCGTGTAAGGTTTGGTCAACGCCTTCAAGTCGACCTCATAGTGGAAACGAGCATCTCCCTCACCGGAGAAGCTCAAGGAGAATAAGGTGTGCACATCCGTGCTATTGAGGAGCGCCTAGGTGGCTCCCCACCTCTCCAACGAAGACGTACTTCCCTTGGGAAGGAACTTCGGTAATCACACCGGTGTCTCCTTGTGCTTCGGTTATCTCTACACTCTAGCTCGTTACTTATGCATTTACCTTTGTGATAGCCATCGTGCTTGAAGTCATCTATCTTGCTATCTCATAGTTGTATATCATGCCTAGCATAAGTTGTTGGTGCACATAGATAAACCTAGCTTGCATAGGTTTTGTGCTTGATAAATTAAACGCTAGTTTTATTCCGCATTTACTCAAGCCTAAACCGTAATTATTTTAAAGCGCCTATTCACCCCCCCTCTAGGCGGCATCCTTCTACTTTCAGCAGCAGCAGCCTAGATGCGGACGAGGCGGCAGCCGGTACCGAGATGGACTGAGCGGCAGCGGCGACCTGACCCTGCAGCAGCCAGAGCGAGACAACGGCCAGAGGGGAGTCGACCCTGGAGAGATGGAGCTGCGGGGGCTTGCTGGATGGCGGACGGGGCGGCGGCCTGCTGGAGAAGCGGCGGCCGGGGCCGGAGCGGCCGGGCAGAATAGAGACAGCGGATGTCCACGCAAAGCGCAAATGGGGCCGGCTGCTGGATGGACGGGACGGAGCAGCGAGCACGTCCGCCCTGTAGAGAGGCTTCGATCGATGGGAGTTCTTTTGGAGGTTGGGCGCAGCAGAGGTCTCCGACCTGTACGAGGCGGCGGCCAAAAAAATGTGTGGAAACCTAAACTTGCTTTGATACCATGTTATGATTAGAGGAATAATCAACTTGTATTCCACTGGTCCAAAAGGCTACAATATATATACATGTACTGGTGTGACAAATATGCAGGAAACCCCCTAGCTAATAGGAAATCTACAAATATAGACTTATATCTCTAACACATGAAACTCACCTTAGGCTTAGAAAACAAGTTATTAGATTATCTAATGACAAACTATTCCCAATGGCACACAGAAAGGGCTCCAACAGGCAAAAATGTAAATTATGTTGAGGAGGTCTCTTCTATGAGTGATAAAATTTATATGCTTGCTTCTTTGCTAGATAAACAAGTGCCAATAGATCCTAATAATGTTCCCTTGAACTCTCTGATTGCTAATGAGAAATTTCTCAAATTGATGTGAATTTTATTGCTAGAAACAACTTCAACAACAGTGCTTACAAGAATAACTTTGGTGGTAAAAACTATAGGCCATATCCTAATAATTATGGTAATCCTTATAGAAATTATTATGGGAACACCTCCAATGACAAAAATATGCCTAGTTACAAAAATATAATAGAGGTTGAAAAGCCCCAAAAAAAATTATGCATTACGGATATGAACAAAATAATGTCTTTACCAAACAATTGGGTGAACATTCTCCAATTTTGAGAGATATAAATGAGCAGCTTGCAGGGTTGACTAGTGAAGTATCTAATCTTAAAAAAAGTCTTGATGCAACTGAAACTTATATTTCAAATATGTCCAATACTCAAGCTAGTTTAATACACCAAATGGTAGCAAACCCTGATGATGTTTCACCTGCTGTACAGTGAGCTTGTCAATCTCACCGGTCTTGCTGAAAACAAAGATTAGACATATAGTGTGGAAAATAGTGTATGATTGCAGTAAATAAATAAAGCAGGAAGTGGTTTGTTTAACAGTGTAGGAAAATGGATCGGGGTTCATAGGTTCACTAGTGGTGTCTCTCCATAAAAGATAGCATGCTGGGTGAACAAATTACAGCTAGGCAATTGACAAATAAAGGTTGCACCGTAGTGCACATTCATGACATGATGACTACTATGATATTTAATGCGGTTATTACAACAATATACATAGACCGTAATCCAACTGCATCTATGACTAATAATCCACCCTCAGGTTATCATCCGAACCCCCTTAGGTATTAAGTTGCAAGCAACAGATAATCGCATTAACCAATGTATGTAATGTAAGCAATGATTGTACACACGGGCACTCACACCGCTGTTTTCTCCCTAGTGGCAACAACACATCCTCCCCTGTCACGTTTCTGTCACTCGAGCACATGCGAAAAGGAGACATGAACCCACTATCGAGCATAAATACTCCCTCTTGGAGTCACTAGCAACTACTTGGTCAGAGCAACCACTAGCAACGGAAAGCATGCAAGATCACAAATAACATATGCAATAAAAGACTATAATCAACTTGGCATAAGTTCAATATTCATCGGATCTCAGCAAACACATCACATAGAATTACATAAGAACAATCTCGATCATGTTAGGCAGATCACGAGATCTAAACATTGAGGCATAGGAGCAGAAGACAACCATCTAGCTACTGCTATGGACCTGTAGTCTAAGGATGAACTACTCACGCATCACTCCGGAGGCAGGCATGGTGATGAAGAGGCCTCCGGTGATGTTCTCCTCCCTCGCAGGGTGCTGGGAGACAGCTTCTCAACCTCCCCTAGCTAGGGTTGACGACGACGGCGGATGCGGAACTTTTTGGGGATATTTGATCAGGTCTCTAGGGTTTTCCATCCGGGAGGAATAAATAGGCGAAAGGGCAAAGGCGGTGGAGCCCTGGGGGCCCCACACCACCACCCGACGTGGCCAAGGAGGGTGTGCCACCCCATGGTGTGGGCCCCCTGGTGCCCGTCTTCGACTCCTCTTCGGTCTTCTGGATGCTTCCAGGAAAAATATGAACTTCAGGATTTGTGGGGTCCAATTCCGAGAATATTTATATAACAACTTTTTTGAAATAAAAAACAACAGAAAACATGGAACTGGCACTTGGCATCTTGTTAATAGATTGGTCACGGAAAACGTGTAGAAATGACATAAAGACGGGAGAAAACATTTAGCAATTGGCATAATATTATCATGGAGCATCAGAAATTATAGATAGGTTGGAGACGTATCAAGCAGCCCCAAGCTTAGTTCCTACTCGTCCTCGAGTAGTTAAACGATAAAACAATAATTTCTGAGGTGACATGCTACTAACATAAACTTGATCATAAAAATGTAAAAGCATATGTAAGCTGAGATCATAGAACTTTTAACACAAGCATGATAAATAGAACTTTAATAATAAAGCATAGCAATCACTTTGCATCATGAGAAGTATCTCAAATAAAAGGTCATGAATAACAATGCAAAGAAAGATATACGTTTGTTTCAAGTATAGAGAAAGCATGACGAAGTGATATTTCGCTAGTCCTTAAGAGTGGGGAAAAACATAAATGCCAGGACACCTTCAAAGTTCACGAGGAAGACTAGAGAAAATAATTTGAGAACAAACAATAACACATCATGAATCAATTAATAATGTTTCTGGCACAAATGCACATAAAACTAAGAATGGAAAAAATGCTCTCTCAACTGTGCATACGGTTAGAAGACGGAGACTCAACATAAAAGTAAAAGAAAGGCCTTTCGTAGAGGGAAGCGGGGATCACTCATGTGCTAGAGCTTTTTATTTTATTAAACAGAGGTATTGAAAGTTTTACACTCCCCCCATCCATCTCTCACAAACCATGGCTAACCGAATCCTCGAGTGCCTGCCAACAATCACATACCATGGAGGAGTGTCTATATTTTGGGAGATGTATGCTAATGTCAATGAATGGTAAACAGAAAATACAGTATGTCACAAGCCAACTGCATTCACAAGAGCGGCTCCCATATGAAGGACGCATCTGGGTAGAAGGTCATCCTTTTTTCTCTTTTGTTTACACAATTATGCTTTGGATGATAAATCGGGGGCAAAAATAGTGAAGAGATTTTGTGTGTATTAATTTGGGGCTAGGCACCCCGCTGCCAGCTCTTCTATCATTTGGATAAGAGGATGAAGCCACTAGTCCAGGGTGTGAAATCCAATCAACAAGTGAGATAAAGATTCTCTATTTACGTCCTCATGAGTAAAAAACAAGAACATAAAGCAGGAGTAATTTTAATGTGTTAAAGGTAACACATGAGAAATTTACTTGGAGTGGCAGTTAAATACCACATGTAGGTAGGTATGGTGGACACAATGGGAAAACTTTGGTTTTAGGGAGTTGGATGCATGATTATAGCTCTGATTGTAAACGTTGATTGTGTGTTGGAAACCCCAAGAGGAGGGTGTGATGAGTAAGCGGCAAGAATTTCCCTCAGTAGGAGGAAGAGGATGTCAGGAAGGTTGATGCCACTGACGGTGGTGCCGGCGCTTCACCGGTGTCACCAACAACGTGGAACCTGCACACAACACAACCAAAATACTTTGTCCCAACAGTACAGTGAGGTTGTCAATCTCACCGGTCTTGCTAAAAACAAAGATTAGACGTATAGTGTGGAAAATGATGTATGCTTGCAGTAAGTAAAGAAATCAGTAAATAGTTGTGGTTTGTTTAAAAGTGTGGAAAAATGGACCGGGGTTCATAGGTTCACTAGTGGTGTCTCTCCATAAAAGATAGCATGATGGGTGAACAAATTACTGCTGGGCAATTGAAAAATAGAGGTTGCACCGTAGTGCACAATATAACATGATGATTACTATGATATTTAGTGCGGGCATTACAACAATATACATAGACCGGAATCCATCTCCATCTATGACCAATAATCCACCCTCAGGTTATCATCTGAACCCCCTTAGGTATTAAGTTGCAAGCAACAGATAACTGCATTAAACAAAGTGTGTAATGTAAGCAATGATAATGCACGCAGGCACTCTCACCGTTGTTTTCTCCCTAATGGCAACACCACATTGTTATGTGTTGTTGGGAATCCCAAGTGGAGGGTGTGATGAGCACAGCGGTAGGAGTTTTCCCTTAGTTAAGAACCAGGGTTATCAATCCAGTAGGAGAAAAAGAATCTTCGAAAGGTTGATGCCACTGACGGTGGTGCTGGCGCTTCACCGGTGTCAGCAACAACGCGGAACCTGCATACAACACAACTAAAATACTTTGCCCCAACGGTACAGTGAGGTTGTCAATCTCACCGGTCTTGCTGAAAACAAAGATTAAACGTATAGTGTGGAAAATAGTGTATGCTTGCAGTAAGTAAAGAAAGCAGGAAAATGTTGTGGTTTGTTTAACAATGTGGAAAAATAGACCGGGGTTCATAGTTTCACTAGTGGCGTATCTCCATAAAAGATAGCATGTTGGGTGAACAAATTACAGATGGGCAATTGACAAATATAGGTTGCACCTTAGTGCACAATATGACATGATGATTAGTATGGTATTTAGTGCGGGCATTACAACAAGATAATAGACCGACATCCATCTGCATCTAGGACTAATAATCCACCCTCAGGTTATCATCCGACCCCCCTTAGGTATTAAGTTGCAAGCAACAGATAATTGCATTAAACAAAATGTGTAATATAAGCAATGATTATGCACGCGGACACTCTCACCGTTGTTTTCTCCGTAATGGCAACATCACATCCTCCCCCTTCACGTTTATATCACTCGAGCAAGGCAACGCGGAGGCATGAACCCACTATCAAGCATAAATACTCCCTCTTGGAGTCACTAGCAACCACTTGGCCAGAGTAACCACTAGCAACGGAAAGCATGCAAGATCACAAATAACATATGCAATAAAGACTATAATCAACTTGGCATAAGGTCAATATTCATCGGATCCCAGCAAACACAACATAAAGAATTACATAAGATCAATCTCGATCATGATAGGCAGCTCACGAGACCTAAACATGGAGGCATATGAGGATAAGACAAACATCTAGCTACAGCTACGAACCCGTAGTCCAAGTATGAACTACTCACGCATCACTCCGGAGGCTGGCATGGTGATGTAGAAGCCTCCGGTGATGATCTCCTCTCTGGCAGCGTGCCGGAAACAGCTTCAGAACCCTTCTGATCTAGGGTTGACGGTGACGGCGTCTGCAAAACTTTTTCGGGGATTTTGATCAGGTGCTTAGGGTTTTCCATCCGGGGTGCTTAAATAGGCGAAATGGCACAGGCGGTGGAGGCCATGGGGCCCCACACCCATAGCTGGCGCGGCCAAGGGGGGGGGTCGCGCCACCCTATGGTGTGGCCCCCTGTTGCCCCTCTCGACTCCTCTTCGGTCTTCTGGATGCTTCTGGGGAAAATAGGACTTCTGGGCTTCGAACTTTCCAATTCTGAGAATATTTCCAGAACAACTTTTCTGAAACTAAAAACAATAGAAAACAAGGAACTGTCTCTGTGGCAACTTGTCAGTAGGTTAGTTCGGAAAATCGATCAAAATGACATAAAGAAGGGAGAAAACATGTAGCAATTGGCATAATATCATCATGGAGCATCAGAAATTAGGGATACGTTTATGACGTATCACACATCCCCAAGCTTAGTTTCTACTTGTCCTCGAGTAGGTAAACGATAAAACACTAATTTCTGAGGCGACATGCTACTAACATAAACTTGATCAATCTAATGTAAAAGCATATGCACGCTGAGATCATAAAACTTTAAACACAGGCATGATAAATACAACTTTAATAATAAAGCATAGCAATTACTTTGCATGACAAAGAGTAACTCAAATAAAGGATCATGAATAATAATGCAAAGAAAGGTAAACGTTTGTTTCAGGTATAGAGAAAGCATGGCAAAGTGATATTTCGATAGTCCTTAAGAGTGGGGCAAAACATAAATGCCAGGACACATTCAAAGTTCATGAGGAAGACTAGAACAAATAGTTTAAGAACAAATGTTATCACATCATGAAGTAATTATTGATGTTCATGGGACAAATGCACATAGAACTCAGAATGGCAAAAATGCTCTCTCAACTGTGCATAAAGTTAGAAGATGGAGACTCAACATAAAAGTAAAAGAAAGGCCCTTCGCAGAGGGAAGTAGGGATCACTCATGTGCTAGAGCTTTTATTTTATTAAACAGGGGTATTAAAAATTTGACATTTGTGGAGAAATGTCTATATTCTGGGAGATGTATGCTAATGTCAACGAATGGTAAACAGAAAATACAGTATGTCACAACCCAACTGGATTCACAAGAGCAGCTCCCATGGTGAAGGACGCAACTAGTATAGAAGGTCATCCCTCTTTCTCTTTTGTTTACACAATTATGCTTTGATTGATAAATCAGGGGCAAAATTAGTGAAGAGAATTTGTTTGCATTAATTTGGGGTTGGGCACCCCGCTGCCAGCTCTTCTATCATTTGGATAAGCGGATGAAGCCACTAGTCCATGGTGTGAAATCCAATCAATAAGTGAGATACAGATTCTCTATTCACGTCCTCATGAGCAAAAACAGGAACATAAATCACGAGTAATTTTGAAGGTTTTAAAGGTAACACATGAGAAATTTACTTTGGAATGGCAGTTAAATACCACATGTAGGTAGGTAGGTATGGTGGACACAATGGGAAAACCTTTGGTTTAAGGGAGTTTGGATGCACGAGTAGAGCTCATACTCAGTACAGGTGGAGGCTAGCAAAAGACTGGGAGCGACAAATCAAGAGAGCATAAGAGCCATAATCATGCATAGCGACATAAGAATCATTAATTAAAACATAAGCCATATCACAAGTTCAAAAACTAAGTGGTCATGGAGGCTATTCCTGACTGGTTTGTAGTCATAAACATGGTGTGAGTATGCGCCAAGTCAACCAAATAAAACATTCGAAAGAGAATACCATATATTGATGCTTTACTATGACAAGAACAACTCATGAAACTTTCAATGCATATTAAACACTCTCAGCTATTTGAGGCTAATCATGCTACTCAATAAACACAAGGCTTTAAAACTAAAATAACATTTATCATGGCATGAAAAAGTTGTAGCCACAGTCTATACAAACTTCTACTAGCACTGTTATAAATTCTACTTCAAGCAGCAATTTCTTTCTCCCAACAAGCACCATACAAAACATGCTTTAACAAAAATACTATTTATGATACAACAAGCAAACATGAGAGTACTCACATAACACTACTAAAACTAACAACTCTTATAAGAGATGCATGCAAAACGGGAGCTAAATAAATACAGCAGCTAGACAGAGATTAAGAATACACCGTATTCTCATGAAAAAGCGGAGCGTGTCACTCTCCAATAAAAGAATGCTGCGGTCCAACCAAGATTATTGAAAAATAAAAAAAAACTGAAATAAAGAACAAAAACAAACTGAAAACAAAAATAAAAGACACTCAAAGTAAAGTACATAAGATGCGACCGAATAAAAATATAGTTTCACTAGAAGCGACCTGATAATTTGTTGATGAAGAAGGGATGCTCCAAGTAAAGCACATAAGACGCTTGATTCTTCTTGGAATTTGCTGGGATGTACCACTGGGGTATCCCCAAGATTAGGCTTTTCACTCTTCGTGGTCACACCATATCATCCTCCTCTCTTGACCCTTGAAAACTTCCTTCACACCAAACTTCTCACAATCTTCATTAGCAACGTTAGTGCAATTGAAATAATAAATTCACATGTTTAGTTTAAACACAAGTATAACACTCAAAAACACATTAGCTACCGTCACAACTTATTTTAAAACTCTTTTTCTCAAAATAACACCAAAAGAAAGAGATTAAGATGCAAATGCGATAAATGGCAGAAATCTGTCAAAACAGAACGGAAGGTAAAGATCGATTTTTTCAAAAATCTTATGTTTCTCAAATCAAAAGTGGTAAACTAAGAAAAGTTGCGTAAATAACTCAGGATTAAGCACAAAAAAAATCAGGCCATTTTGAATTTTCCGTTTTTTTTAACGGAATTAACAATGGATATCAAAAATCTGTTTCCTACGCAGAAATCCGAAATATAATCTCAGCTTTCCACTAGAGGCTTTACTTGGCTCAACAAAAACTCAAAAGAAAAGATACATAAGGGTTGCTAAGGAAATAGAAAACACCAAGGTTCAAAGCACACCAAAGAAAACGGGTTGAAAACAGCGAAATAAAACGGGTTGTCTCCCGGTAGCGCTTTTCTTTAACGCCTTTCAGCTACGCATAAAAGTGCAACTCAAGTATTTTCAAGTGAAGAAGCATCAACATTGTTACGAAGCTTACGTTTAACTTTATTACCCTTATTCTTTTTACGGAACTTATGGTCCAAGCATGATTTGGAAATGAAATTCATGGTACCTTTTCCCATATCAATAGTTGCTCCTAATAGCTGTAGCAGAGATCTTCCGAGGGTAATTCGTCCTCCTTCTGCACATTCAATAACAAGATAATCAGTGGAGACTATTTTTCCTAGGAGTTTTGTAAACACCCCCTCAACTATCCCAATGGGAAATATAGTGGTGTTACTAATGCGAGGAATTTCTTCTCCTCCATCAGCTAGCCCCCAAAGGTTCAAAGATTCATAAATTTCCTTAGGCAAAAGACAAGATTCAGACATGATATCACAAAGAACATGAAATGTTTCACCATTTATAACAACTTTAACCAAATGGAACATATTTTTGGATTCAAAATTTGTTGGGACATGATCAAGATGTTCACGAATTTGGCTATATCCCTCTTTCAAGATAGAAATATGTGACTCAAGAGTATTTAATCTAGCATAAATATTTGCAAAGGCTTTATCAGAAATATTGGGTAAGCTGTAGGTTGCAACTAATTTTCTTATAGCATTGAAAGCTTGATCTTTATCACAATTAAGGAAATCACCTCCTACCACAGTATCCAAAGCATATCTATAACAAAGAACAAGACCAAAGTAAAAGCTACGAAGAAACAGATTTAGAGTCACTTTAGGTTCAATTTTGCAATAGGAATCAAAAGCTCTAGACCAAAGCTTCTTTGAAGTTCTCATCATTCCCTTGTTTGAAAGTAAATATTGCTCCTTCTTGTGACATAATGACATGAACAAAACTAGACATAAAAACAAGAAAATAAATAACAACTATGAAGTAAACTAATTTTTTTTGTGTTTTTGATATAGAGAAGAAAAACAAGACAAAAATAAAAACAAGACAATAAACAAAATAACGAGGTTGAGAGTTAGAGACTCCCCTTGCCAGAAGAATTCTTCCTCCCCGGCAACGGCGCCAGAAATCCTTGATTGCAAACGTTGATTGTGTGTTGGAAACCCCAAGAGGAGGGTATGATGACTAAGCGGCAAGATCCCTCAGTTAAGAACCAAGGTTATCAATTCAGTAGGAGGAACAAGATCTCAGGAAGGTTGATGCCACTGACGGTGGTGCTGGCGCTTCACCGGTGTCAGCAACAACGTGGAACCTGCACACAACACAACTAAAATACTTTGTCCCAACAATAAAGTGAGGTTGTCAATCGCACCGGTCTTGCTAAAAACAAAGATTAGACATGTAGTGTGGAAAATGATGTATGCTTGCAGTAAGTAAAGAAAGCAGTAAATTGTTGTGGTTTGTTTAACAATGTGAAAAAATGGACCGGGGTTCATAGGTTCACTAGTGGTGTCTCTCCATAAAAGAGAGCATGCTGCGTGAACAAATTACAGTTGGGCAATTGACAAATAGAGGTTGCACCGTAGTGCACAATATAACACGATGATTACTATGATATTTAGTGCGGGCATTACAACAATATACATAGATCGAAATCCATCTGCATCTATGACTAATAATCCACCCTCAGGTTATCATCTGAACCCCCTTAGGTATTAAGTTGCAAGCAACTAGATAATTGCATTAAACAAAGTGTGTAATCTAAGCAATGATTATGCACGCGGGCACTCTCACCGTTGTTTTCTCCCTAATGGCAACAACACATCCCCTCTTCACGTTTCTGTCACTCGAGCAAGGTGGTGAGGAGGCATGAACCCACTATCGAGTATAAATACTCCCTCTTGGAGTCACTAGCAACTACTTGGCCAAAGCAACCACTAGCAACGGAAAGCATGCAAGATCACAAATAGCATATGCAAATAAAGACTATAATCAACTTTGCATAAGGTCAATATTCATCGGATCCCAGCAAACACAGCATATAGAATTACATAAGATAAATCTCGATCATGATAGGCAACTTACGAGATCTAAACATGGCGGCATATGAGGAGAAGACAACCATCTAGCTACAGCCACGAACCCATATTGCAAGGATGAACTACTAACGCATCACTCCGGAGGCAAGCATGGTGATGAAGAGGCCTCCGCTGATGATCTCCTCTCCGGCAGGTTGCCAGAAACAGATTCAGAACCCCCTGATCTAGGGTTCACGGTGACGGCGACTGCGGAACTTTTCGAAGATATTTTATCAGGTGCTTAGGGTTTTCCATCCGGGGGGATTAAATAGGCGAAAGGGCAAAGGCGGTGGAGCTCCAGGGGACCCACACCCATAGGTGGCGCGGCCAAGGGGGGACCCGCGCCACCCTATGGTGTGGCCCCCTGGTGCCCGTCTTCGACTCCTATTCGGTGTTCTCGATGCTTCCGGGGAAAATAGGCACTTCGGGCTTTGTGGGGTCCAATTCCGAGAATGTTTCCAGAACAACTTTCTAAAACCAAAAACAGCAGAAAACAGGGAACTGGCACTTGGCATATTGTTAATAGGTTAGTCCCGGAAAACATATAAAAATGCTATAAATAAGGGAGAAAACAAGTAGCAATTGACATAATATGATCATGGAGCATCAGAAATTATAAATACATTGGAGACGTATCAAGCTCATACTAAGTACACGTGGAGGCTAGCAAAAGACTGGGAGCGACAAATCAAGAGAGCATAAGAGCCATAATCATGCATAGAGACATAAACATCATTAATTAAATCATAAGCGGTATCACAAGTTCAAACACTAAATGATCATAGAGGCTATTAGTGACTGGTTAATAGTCATGAACATGGTGTGAGCATGCGCCAAGTCAATCAAATAAAACATTCGAAAGAGAATACCATAAATTTATGCTTCAACATGACAAGAACAACTCATGAATCTTTCAATGGCACATTAAACACTCTCAGATATTTGAGGCTAATCACTCTACTCAATAACCACAAGGATTTAAAACTAAAATAATATCTATCATGATACAAAAAATTTCTAGCCATAGTCTATACAAGCTTCTACTTGCACCATTAAAAATTCTACTTCAAACAGCGGTTTCTTCACCCAACAAGCACCATACAAGATATGTTTTAACAAAAATACTCTTCATGATACAGCAAGCAAACATGAGAGCACTCACATAACACTACTAAAACAAACAGCTCTGATAAGAGATGCATGCAAAACAAGGGCTAAATAAATGCAACAGCTAGACAAAGATTAAGAATACAAAGTATTCCCATGAAAAAGCGGAGCGTGTCACTCTCCAATAAAAGAATGCTGGGGTACAACCAAGATTATTGCAAAAAACTAAAAATAAACTGAAAGCAAAAAAATAAAAGACGCTCCAAGTAAAGCACATAAGATCTGACCGAATAAAAATATAGTTTCACTAGAAGTGACCTGATAATTTGTCGATGAAGAAGGGGATGCCTTGGGCATCCCCAAGCTTAGACGCTTGAGTCTTCTTGGAATTTGCTAGGATGTACCACTGGGTCATCCCCAAGCTTAGGCTCTTCACTCTTCTTGGTCACGTCATATCATCCTCTTCTCTTGACCCTTGAAAAATTCCTTCACACCAAACTTCTCACAATCTTCATTAGCAACGTTAGTGCAATCGAAATAATAAATTCACATGGTTCAGTTTCAACACAAGACTAACACTCAAAAACACATTAGCTACTGTCACAACTTATTTTAAAACTCTTTTTCTCAAAATAACACCAAAAGAAAAAGATTTAGATGCAAATGCAATTATTGGCATAAATCTATCAAAACAGGACAACAGGTAAATATGATTTTTTTCGAAAATCTTCTGTTGCTCAAATCAAAAAGTGGTCAACTAAGAAAAGTTGCGTATATAGCCCAGGATTACGCACAAAATTACTCAGGTTATTTTGAATTTTCTGTGATTTTACAAAATTAACAGTGGACATCAGAAATCTGTTTCCTGCGCAGAAATCCGAAATATAGCCTCAACTTTCCACTAGAGGCTTTACTTTGATCAACAAAAACACAAAAGAAAAGATACATCGGGGTTTCTAAGGAAATAGAAAACACCCAGGTGCAAAGAAAACAAAAGAAAACGAAGGAAAACGGGTTGAAAACGGAGAAATAAAACGGGTTGTCTCCCGGTAGCGCTTTTCTTTAACGCCTTTCAGCTAGGCATAGAAAGCAACTCAAGTATTTTCAAGTAAAGAAGCGTCAACATCATAACTTGCTCTAATAATGTAGTCAAAAGGTAGCTTCATTCTCTTTCTAGGAAAGTGTTCCATACCATTCTTGAGTGGGAATTGATATTTAATACTCCCCTCTTTCATATCAATAACAACACCAACAGTTCTAAGAAAAGGTCTTCCCAAAACAATAGGACAAGAAGCATTGCATTCGATGTTCATAACAACAAAATCAACAGGGAAAAGGTTATTTTTAACCATAATAAGAACATCATCAATTCTACCAAAAAGTTTCTTCTTAGCATTATCAGCAAGATGAACATCCAAATAACAGTGTTCCAACGGTGGTAGATCAAGCATATCATAAAGCTTTTTAGGCATAATAGAGATACTAGCACCAAGATCACACAAAGAATTGCAATCAAAATCATTTACTTTTATCTTAATGATGGGCTCCCAACCATCATCTAATTTCCTAGGGATAGATGTTTCAAGTTTCAGCTTTTCTTCTCTAACTTTCATGAGAGCATTGGTGATATGTTTAGTAAAGGCCATATTCATGGCACTAGCATTGGGACTTCTATCAAGATTTTGTAGGAATATAATAGCTTCATAAATATTGCAACCATCAAAATCAATATTATTATCATCAAAAGTAATGGGACCATTATCTCCCACATCTCTAAAAAATTCTGCACTTTTATCAGAAGCAATTTCAGCAATTTGTGTCAATTTAGCACGTTTCACCGAAGGGGTGGAGACTTTGTTAACACCAACTACTTTACCATTGATAGTAGGAGGTTTACTAGCACTTGGAGCTTCAGTTTTACTAGCGGTGGTGATAGTGCAAACTCTAGCAATATTTTTCTTTTTAGCCAATTCATCTTCTCTTTCCCACCGAGCACGTAATTCAGACATCAACCTAGCATTATTATCAATTCGAACTTGGATGGCATTCCAAGTTTTACTTTCTTTAACATAATGTGGCAAAACCTTTAGTTTTAGAAAATCAACATCAATAGCTAGGCTATCTACTTTAGAGGCAAGAACATCTATTTTACCAAGCTTTTCCTCAACAGATTTATTAAAAGCTGTTTGTGTGCTAATAAATTCTCTAAGCATGTTTTCAAGATCAAAGGTAGAGATTTTATTATTATTGTAGGAATTACCATAACCATTATTAGGAGGATAGGGCCTATAATTGTTTCCACCAAAATTATTTCTATAAGCATTGTTGTTAAAATTATTATTTCTACTAAAGTTCGCATCAACATGCTCTTCTTGAGCAACCAAAGAGGCTAAAGGAACATTATTTGGATCAACTTGAGCTTTACCATTAACAAGCATAGACATAATAGCATCAAGACTTTCACTCAAAGAGGAGGTTTCCTCAACAAAATTTACCTTCTTACCTTGTGGAGCTCTCTCAGTGGGCCACTCTGAATAATTTATCATCATATCATCAAGAAGATTTGTTGAATTGCCCAAAGTGATGGACATAAAGGTACCTCCAGCAGCTGAATCCAATAGGTTCCTTGAGGAGAAATTCAGTCCTGCATAAAAGGTTTGTATAATCATGCAAGTAGTCAGTCCATGAGTGGGACGATTCTTCACCATAGTTATCATTCTTTCCCAAGCTTTAGCAACATGTTCATTATCAAATTGTTTAAAATTCATTATGTCACTTCTCAGGGATATAATCTTAGAAGGAGGATAATATTTTCCAATGAAAGCATCTTTACACTTAGTCCTTGAATCAATACTATTTCTAGGCAAAGATAGCAACCATTCTTTAGCTCTTCCTTTCAAAGAGAAAGGAAATAATTTAAGTTTAATAATATCTCCATCCACATCTTTATACTTTTTCATCTCACATAGTATAACAAAATAATTAAGGTGAGCAACAACATCATCAGTACTAACACCAGAAAATTGCTCTTTCATAACAATATTTAATAAAGCAGGTTTAATTTCATAGAAAGTAGCAGTAGGAGCAGGTGGAGCAATATGTGTCCAAATAAAATCATTGTTGTTTGTGCTAGTGAAGTCACACAACTTAGTATTCTCAGAGGAACTCATTTTAGCAAAATAAAAGCAAGAAATAAATAACAGCTATGAAGTAAACATTTTTTTTTATGTTTTTGATATAAAGAAGCAAAACAAAATAAAAATAAAAACAAGACAATAAACAAAATAAAGAGGTTGAGAGTGAGAGACTCCCCTTGCCAGAAGACTTCTTTCTCCCCGGCAACAGGACCAGAAATTCCTTGATGCTGGCAATGGCGACAGAGATTCCTTGTAGAAATTCCTGTGTGTTGGGAACCCCAAGAGGAGGGTGTGATGAGTGCAGCGGTAAGAATTTCCCTCAGTTAAGAACCAAGGTTATCAATCCAGTAGGAGAAAGAGGATCTTCGGAAGGTTGATGCCACTGACGGTGGTGATGGCTTACCGGTGTCAGCAACAACGCGGAACCCGCACACAACACAACCAAAATACTTTGTCCCAATGGTACAGTGAGGTTGTCAATCTCACTGGTCTTGCCGAAAACAAAGATTATACGTATAGTGTGGAAAATGGTGTATGCTTGCAGTAAGTAAAGAAAGCCAGAAATTGTAGTGGTTTGTTTAACAGTGTAGGAAAATGGACCGGGGTTCATAGGTTCACTAGTGGTGTCTCTCCATAAAAGATAGCATGATGGGTGAACAAATTACAGCTATGAAATTGACAAATAAAGGTTGCACCATAGTGCACATTCATGACATGATGACTACTATGATATTTACTGCGGGCATTACAACAATATACATAGACCGTAATCCAACTGCATCTATGACTAATAATCCACCCTCAGGTTATCATCCGAACCCCCTTAGGTATTAAGTTGCAAGCAACAGATAATCGCATTAAGAAATGTGTGTAATGTAAGCAATGATTGCACACGCAGGCACTCACACCGCTGTTTTCTCTCTAGTGGCAACAACACATCCTCCCCCGTCTCATTTCTATCACTCGAGCACAGGCAAAAAGGAGGCATGAACCCACTATCGAGCATAAATACTCCCTCTTGGAGTCACTAGCAACTACTTGGCCAGAGCAACCACTAGCAACGGAAAGCATTCAAGATCACAAATAACATATGCAATAAAAGACTATAATCAACTTGGCATAAGTTCAATATTCATCAGATCCCAGCAAACACATCACATAGAATTACATAAGAACAATCTCGATCATGTTAGGCAGCTCACGAGATCTAAACATTGAGGCATAGGAGGAGAAGAGAACCATCTAGCTACTGCTATGGACCCGTAGTCCAAGGATGAACTACTCACGCATCACCCCGGAGGCACACATGGTGATGAAGAAGCCTCAGGTGATGATCTCCTCTCCGGTAGGGTGCCGGGAGATAGCTTCAGAACCCCCCTGATCTAGGGTTGACGACGACGGCGGCTGCGGAACTTTTCGGGGATATTTTTTCAGGTCACTAGGGTTTTCCATCCGGGGGAATAAATAGGCAAAAGGGCAAAGGCGGTGGAGCCCTGGGGGCCCCACACCACCCCTTGGCGCGGCCGGGGGGGCAGGGGGGGTGGCGCCACCCCATGGCGTGGGCCCCCTAGTGCCCGTCTTCGACTCCTCTTCGGTCTTCTCGATGCTTCCGGGGAAAATAGGAACTTCGAGATTTGTGGGGTCCGATTCCGAGAATATTTCTAGAACAACTTTTCTGAAATAAAAAACATCAGAAAACAGGGAACTGGCACTTGGCATCTTGTTAATAGGTTAGTCCCGGGAAACGTGTAAAAATGACATAAAGAAGGGCAAAAACATGTAGCAATTGGCATAATATTATCATGGATCATCAGAAATTATAGATACGTTGAAGACGTATCCATGAGTACTACAAGGAGATGGAGACCGCTTTGATAAGGGCTCATGTTATAGAATCTCAAGAGCAAACAATGGCCTCGAGTATCAACCCTATGACAACATCGTTGCACTTGTCCATCAAACTCTCAAGGCCGGACGTCAAATTGCATAAGACCTCAAGTACAACAAGCAAAAGGCTTACTTCGCATCAAGGCCTTCTTCTTCGTCCCCAATTACACAAGTGACAACACCGACCACAACCAAGAGTAATTATAGAGCTCCCAATGCTACCAACAAAACTCCGCAACCTTTCAAGAAACAAGTGCCTCCTACCACCACCTCTAATGATCCTCAAGTCAAATTGAGCACAATTACTTGCTTGAAATGTGGTGGAAGTGGACACAAGTATTTCGAGTGTTCCAACAAGATGATCATGATTATTAACCAAGATGGTGAACGTGACTCCATGAGTGAAGGCGAATACTATGCCTTGCACCAAGTTGCTCTTAATTCCTTGGACGTGCAAAATAATGATGAAGAAAGTGTCTATTGCGATGAGGACAAGAATCCATCGCTAGTGGTGACAAGAGTCCTTACTACTTACCCTCAAGATGAGAATGAACAACATTGCAATCTCTTCCAAACTCGAGACGACATCAATGGAAAATCAATCAAGGTTATCATCGATGGCGGTAGTTGCCACAATTTGGCTAGCAAAGAGCTTTGCGGCAAACTCCAATTTACTTACAAGCAACACCCTCATCCCTACCATGTCCAATGTCTTAGTGACTCCGACACCTTCAAGATTCAACACATGGTTTCCATACACTTCAATATTTGCCCCTATGAAGACACGGTTGAGTGTGACGTTGTGCCTATGACCGTGTGTCATATTCTTCTTGGACGACCTTGGCAATATGACAAGAGTGCTATTAATG